>LPNX010224152.1:56906-149472 GCA_001517045.1 Pseudotsuga menziesii
CTAGCAGGAGCTTTCAGTATCTAATACCTTCACCATACAAGTGTTCCATTATTAATATTTTTGTTTACAGGGTTGCAAGCGGTTCCGAATCTTTCTTGCCTTCTCCAAACAAACTTAAAAAAATTCTACTGGTTACTTTGATTGCTACAAGTGGATCTCTATTTTCAAGGTTCTATCTTACCTCTTTCCCACTTTTGTAGAAGTTATTAAGTCATTTAAATCTTTATTTTAAGCTTGTTTGGATTCTAATAAGTTAGATCTAGGCTTTCTAGTCTTAGATCTACTTTTTCAAAGCTAGATCCATCTTTCTAAAGGTCCATTTTTAAAGATCTAGTTTCATTTCCTTTTTAAATCCATCTTTCTTTTTGCCTTGGAAAACGTGCACGAGTTTTCTCGAAAAACATGCAAATTTTCCATTTTTTGGGCTTGCTGGTTTTTTGTATTTTTCATTAATTCTAAATTCTGGAAATTCATTAAAAAATCAGAAATTTTTCAAAATTTTAAATTTTTTTTTTAATTTTTTGACTTTTTCTCGAAAAGCGTGCCATTTCAAGCTCGCTGTTTTTTGGGTTGATTTCTGACTTTTTTCTGTTAATTCTAAATTCTGGAAATTCATTAAAAATAAAAATAAAAAATTTCAATTTTTTTTTTAATTTTTTGACTTTTTCTCGAAAAACGTGCAATTTTGTACTTGCTGTTTTTTTACTAATTTTCTGCAATTTTCTGCTATTTTCCAGATTCTGGAAATTAACCTAAAATGTTAAAAAATCTTTAATTTTAAATTTGCAAAAAATCCCAAGTCGTTTCGCAAAAAATCGTGCATTTTACATAAAAAACGGTGAGCTTGCCTGATCCTTTCCAAGTTTTGATTTTGGGTCTCATTCCATTGTTTTGATCTCCTGTTTCATCTCATAAGGCACTTGTCTTGTCATCCACTTAATCTTTTCGAATCACAGGTTAAATTTGGTTTCCTAACACTCTCATTAGTCCTTGTTTAGAGCTCTTATTCACAGGTGAACCAAAAGCAAAACCAAACAAGAAAGAGCAAGCCGAACTAGATCCAAAGACAAGGATCCAAAGCCAAAAAAAGAAGTCATTCTCCTTTGTACAAACTCATAAGAGTTTTTCATTTTTACTTAAGTTATTTCTCAAAGTCTTGACAAGGATTAAGTTCCAAAGGCATTTGTACTTCATTAATAAAACAAGGCTAAGTGGGATAGGGCCTCCCATACTTGGTTTTTCTTCCCCATTTGGGGAAGAGTGTTTTTTGTTCTTAGCCTAGATTTATTTTGAGTACTTAGAGTAGTTTCATTTTTTTTGCAAAGTAGATACTAATTGTTAGATTAGCCCATTTTGTTTCATCAACTAGGTTGATTACTTCATCTTTTAATTTTTTGTATCTTTCATAAGTAATTCAACTGTTTAAAGTAGAAATCTCTTGAATCTCACTTTGTAGATCAAGAGTGCTCTCTATCGGAGAGTTGTCTTTTCATTGTTTAATAAGTTAATCAATTAATCTTAAAAGTCTTTTGAACTTGTCGTAATCCAAGTCAAGAGCACTCTCTATCGGAGAGCATTCCCACTGCATATTCTTGCATCAATCATATAGATTAGCTAAGTCTTTTGAACCACTGTCATAAGACGAGGTCAAGAGCGCTCTTTGTCTGAGAGTTTTAATTAATTAACTTAATAAAATTCGCAACTCACATCCCTTTAATTAATTAACCCCCTTCCCTCCTTGCCGGAGTATGCTCTGACCGATCTTCGATCGGAATACCCAGAAACGACATTGGATCTCTAAACTCCACAAGAGGAACTTAACTAAAAATTTTCCCCATAACCAACTCACCGGCGTTGTTCGATAAATACCGAGGCATGTGGGCAAATTCCAAGTGTGGGCGCCGGGCTACCTAATCTGGGCACTGGTAGTTAAGTTATTGAACACTTACTTTTGACCCCAGACAGGTCCGTCATGTCTTCGAACGGAGCCACTGAAGGTATTACCGGTTAGGACATCCAGCCACCATAAGTGAAGATCACAAACAAAAAACTCTTAAAACTTACCAAGAGCACTTGCAAAACCTAACATTCACTGGCATCTTTTGGGATTCACATATTTACACTCAAAGAATCTCTGATAAGTTGACTCCATAGGCACTGGTCCCATCTTTTAGCATTGTTGATAATCTGGGCCATTTGTCCATCGAATGTTTGATTATAAATCATATCTGTGAATGCTTTATCTATTTTATGAAGCTCTCAAATATTTGTCTATCTTTCAATTTCGGTGATAGCAACGTGGATTGCTTTGTCTTGTGTTAAATTCATCACATTAATCATCTTAAATCACAATAACTCCTAAACAACACCCATCCGCATCCAAAACATCTAAAAATTAATTTAAACATTGAGCCATAGAAAACTCTTTGTTAGGGACTACCCCCCTTGGCTTCGTTAGGAGTTAGCCTAAACGGAGGAGCTAGGAGTAGGTGACAGTACCTAGCTCTGTGCTTGCCCCCAAGGTCACACCTCTCCCACTTTCTCAAGTGAGGAGACAGCTTTCAGAAGATTTCTGCTGCTAGTGTGCAATTGGCGGACAACAAACCCAAAGACTCTTGAACCTGTCATAAGACAAGTCAATAACACTCTCTATCGGAGAGCACTTGCATTGCATTATCATAGTAGGTTAGATCATAGTTTTAAAAATCGTTCCAACCGGAACCGGAACCGGCCGGTTCACCGGTTCGGAACCAAACCGGGTCAAACCGGTTGGTTAACCGGATCGGGGACCGGTTAGATACCGAACCGGCCGGTTTGGTACCAAACCGGTCCGGTTCGGTATCTAACCGGTCCAACCGGCCGGTTTCAAACCTGACCGGTCCGGTTTGGAAAAATGCCCAAACACTGATTTTGCCTAAAATTGTTGAACCTAGTCTCACTGCACAACATATAAGCTTGGTCCTTTCCAACTGTTTGAACATCAAATCCAACCAACGTAGCTCTGCCCTCCCCATGCTTCAAAGAAGCAGCGCATTCCAATTGCATATTTATTATTTGCCTCCTGTTTGTCCTTGTTAATCTGACCAGAAATTGAAATTGGGAAACTGTTACTAATAACGAACATCTTCTCTGCATTGAGTCCATCATATCCACAATCACGATCCCAACCATTAGGGTTCATAATAGGTCTTACAACCCACTGGTTTTCTGTATCTAGACAGCGATACCTGTAAGTAGGATTATCAGAGTCAAAGGATGGTGGCATTGGCATGTCTAGCATAGGAACAAGCACTGCTGCTGTCCTTGTACTATGATAATCACATTCAATGTGTGCCAACCAACTCTAAGTTGAAAATATATATGTTTAGCAGTATAGATCCATCAATAAAGTCTGATATATGCTATTTATGCCATGCAAAGTTCAAACAACAGTAAGATCAGTCCTTACTTTCTTAGCATAGCAATCAATGTGGAAATTCAAGTCTCTATACGATTTCTTATTAACAGTAATTAAAATCAACGTTTGACTAACCTTTGATGCTGTTTGAGTTGTTTTTGTTACAGGGGTTAGAACTTAGGACTTCCTAGTAATGGGGATAGTCTGCAATAAATCACAGACCTTCAGAGAAGACTTTAAAGATCAGCAAAAGGGGTGCTACAACCTGTAGAAAGGCTTCCTAAGGTAGGTTGAGCTTAGGACAGGCTTGGAAAAGGAGGGCCGAGCCCTTTTGGAGTCAATAATAAGAGATCATTCAATTTACCAATTCATCCAAGTACAAATACTAACGTAAGATAATGAACAATCCAATTATCATTCAATTACTTGTGAAGCATTCACCATCAATAGCAAGACAAAAAATATGAGTATTATCACTCCAATAGCCACCACACCCTACAACAGTAAACAATTTACTTATGACAGTGATGTATAGCAGCAAATGGTATATATTTTGTATTTTTTAGCAAACCGATTCATTAAATTCAAATCGGCCGATTTATGACCGATTCATTACCGATTCCGATTCCGATTCCGAGTTGACTCTCGACCGATTCCGATTTTTAAAACTATGGGTTAGATAAGACTCTTGAATCTCACTATAAGGTGGATTAAGAGCACTCTCTGTCGGAGAGTTGTGATTGTTAATAAAATTTGCAACTCACATTCACTCTTTAAAATTGGAACTTACCATTTTACAGTGTGTATGCTATATCTGTACAGGATACCCAGAAGCACTGTAATTTATTAATTCTCACGCTTAACTCCAAGTAGAACCATAATAAAATTTACCACTTTCCCCAGGCGAAAATCCAACGCCTAGATTTAAGCCGTTGCGGTGGCAAAATACCCAAAGGAAGCAGGAACACCCGGTCAGTGACCTCGAGGCGCCAGTTAGGATACGCCCTTGCGGTGTAGTGTTGAACATAGCTTCAGAGACTCCAGACCAGCCTACATATTCCTTGCGGGTAGCTGCATCAGTTAAGGGTTTTGGACATATCTCTTGTACCGAAAGGTATATCTTGAAGATCCCCCTCCCCTTTAATAATCAACCTCATCTTAAAACGTACACTAAAATTTACCAAGAGGCATTTGCAAAACGATCTCACAAACATCAGAGACTTGTATTTCAGCATACCCAACACTTTGACTCCATTTAAGGCACTGGTCTGTTAATTATCGCATTCTCTTGTTTGGACCATTTGTCCATTTGTTTCTAAGTTATTTCATGTGTGGATGCTTTAATTTCTGTCTTATTATTCGTATCATGTTTTGCAAATAGCAACGTGGATTGCGTAATTGATTTTTGTGTACATCAAAACTCTTAAACAACACTAATTCTTATCTTCCAGCTAAGAACACTTTAAAACAAAAGCCTTAGACAACTTTTTAGGGACTACCCCCCTTGGCTTCATTAGGCTTTAGTCTAAATGGAGGAGCTGGGATCAGGTGACAACACCTGACTCTTTGCTTTCCCCCAAGGCCACACCTTTCCCGCTTAGGGAAACAACGGTCCAAAAGATTTATGCTGACGGTGTGCATTCAACGGACAACAAATTCCATCTCATGTGTGAAAGATTGGCAATTCTCCATTGTTAAATAACATGTCTCATGAACAGGCTCAAGTTCACAGTGAAAATATCCATTTAAGAGATAGAGAAGTAAAGCAACAATGAGCCAATTGTTCACATAGATAGCCAATTTAGGCATCATTCATATGTAATAGCATATTTTCCAAATATTTCAAGTGAACTTGATGAATCTTTTGATGATGGAGAGCTTGCTATGCAATGTTGAAGAAGTAATCTTATTCCTGTAGCATAATCTAGGCCATTTTTAGAACAGACTTATTCGATTTAGCATGTGGCAATACACCAGGCTGTGCTACAGTTATTTGGATGAATACTCAGCCTTGGGGTATCAAGGAGAGCAACATTTCATTACAATCTAAGGAGATTTTTTGCAGATATCCGTGCCCCATGTCGCACCCTTCCTTTAATGGGATTGTGTATTGAATAATGTCTCCCTTGTAGGTTTTCAAATCATCAAAAGACCATGCAAAGACATACTTGACCTCATGGATCAGATTTTCAATGTCCCTTCTTTCTTCTAGAGTAGTGTTCTTCCTTATTTTGATCATCTTAGGGTTGATGTTGATCCAATGTTAATATTAAAATAATCAGATTGATCGCTGGTTGGTTTTTCTTTACATATAGCATGCCTATCAAATATTTTCTCTAGAGGAAACTGTTATCACACAAAGTGTAGCTACTCATTGAAGGCATCCTATCAAGGATGGTAGAAGTAAGGTAGCTAACCAGTGACACCGCAAGGGCCTCGTCCACTATTAATGAGAAGGTAGTTGTCACTTTGGACGAGCTCTTGTCACTTTAGATCAATCCAGAGAATGATCGAGGGGGAGACCCCACTATCATATAAGGGCTAGCGAACCTCTCAAGACACCCTAATGGATAAACAAATGATGTGTAAGGTGAACAATGAGTAAGTTGATCTAGATCTAGAAAATGAATGTTGTAGGTGAGTTTAAAGCTAAGTTGGGGAGGCTTAAGGAAATTGGAAATTGCCCAAATTAGAGTGAAATATACCACAAGGGGTTTAATAAAGTAGATCTAGATAGATCTAGTCCAAAGGGAAAAATACCCAAGTTAGATCCACTCAAGATTTATGCAATTAAGGATGAAGTGGATCCAAAAGAGTAGAACAAGATGCAAAATGACTAGATCTAGATGCTTGAAGAGTAGATTTATTGATTTGAAGTGAGTTCAAGCATACCCAACTGATAGATCTGAAGAAATGGCCAAAAGCCCAAGGAGGGCGTCCCACCTAGCGAAGACTAGTGTTAGATCCAAGGGTAAATGGAGTCAGATTTAGTTGAAACTCTATATCTAGGGTTTAAATAATTATTCCTACATGGGTTTTGATGGCCTTCATCAAATAAGTACCCGATCTATCAGATCTAAGAAACAAGGGTTTGTAAAATGAGGGTGTTGTTGTGACAGTTGGAATAGACCCCAGAAAAATAAAATACATGCAAAACGTACTTGGAAATGCTTGCGGTCGTCAAGTATATTGATTATATTCCCAATCCGGGCAATTGCAAGTGATATCTTTGCTTCCCTAGTGAAACCCCTACAAGTGACCAATGCACCCCTCTCCCGCAAAACCAATCAACCCGAAAGTTAGAATTGATCCACAAGCTAGAAATAAGAATCTACAAAGCAACTCATGAAAAATCTAGACGATCCCGAAAGATGCAATAAGAAACCCCCAGAGTTGAAATCGATTTGAAGGAGTGATATGGGTGTCTCCCCCACAATAGCACCCTCTCCAAAACATCCCTGCAAATCAAACACGACCCCTGCAAGAAAATGATATGGAAAAGCAAAGATCCTCAAGAATTCCAAATAGAAAATACTTTCCAATCTCCACACAGTAACATTCAACAAAGCTTCCAAGAATTTGTGCAAAAATATTTTTATATCTCTGAAAATCCAAGAGCCAAAAGTCCTTTTACAATGAGAGAGCCTTTCAATATATAGATCTCTCCGATACAAAATCCCTAGCTCCAAAAGTATAGATGGCTAGAATCAAAATATAGGTCATAATAATCAACGACTAAGATGAGCCAACTACATCACACATAGATCACTCAAAAATTCTCAAAATAAGAGGGGCACACCCATCCAAAGACGCTCTAGGGGGGACGCACCACATAAAGGATTTGTAAAACATAACATAGCACATGGTGGGGCTAGGAGGTAATATAAATCTTTCACTAGCATGCCCCCATGGTACAATCATAAGATATAATCATAAGTCATAACATAAAGTGACTAAAGTCACCAAGTCGTGCCCCTCAAAATACATAAAAAACGCCCACAATGACAAATGCTAGGATGTGTGGACACTGTTGAAATATTGTAACTTCGAAGAATATTCTAAATGTATTTTATTGATGTAACCTATCAGAGATGTTCTATTGCTCCGTCGGGATCTTACTATTGTATTTGGTCATCATAGAGTCATGAGGTAAAACCTCCATTGTAAGTCAAGTCAATAGAACCCTCCTGAATATAATATAATATTGTTTTGTGTCTTCCTAGGTGAAGTTGGCCCAGTAAGTTTGTTGGGGCTGACTTGTTAGGGAAAAAGTCAAGTGAAGGAAAGAGTATAAATAGAGGATGTGTTCCTCATTTTACACTGACACTCACTTGTGTATAGCTCATAGGAGAGAAAGAGACATACTAGCAAGGAGAAAGAGTACCTGTTTTGGGGTTTTATCTTATACATCTATATAGAGGAAGATTTGCAGGGTTTTCTTCCCCTTGAGGGTTTCCCAGGATAAACTTGTGTCTATCTTGTGATTGTGTTTCTTTCAGTGATCCTGCTTATGCTATTGTTGTGAAATTGGATTAAAAACTAATGATATCTAGCTAAGCATATGAAACATTAACATGGTATCAGAGCTAGCATGAATAAAACAACTTTCACAAGGTGAAATTCTCTCTCCTCTCCCTCCGACAAGAAATTAGGGTTTTTGTCAAAGTTGGAATTTTAAAGATCTGACTGCATAGAAAGTTTTGCCTCCCTAGAGCGCATCTAGCGCAGTGGAAGGAAATTCAGAATAGGGTAATAACAATGGAAAGAACTCAAACTTAGCCTGCTCCTAGAACCTTTCCTGCCAAGCCAACATGGCAGAGAAAGAACCCCAACCATGAGCAGAGACCTCCTCATCAGCTTGAGGCTACTAATGTGGTTGAGCCTTACAAACCTTTTTGTAGAGCATGGAGAGATTTCCATGAGGAATCTGGCTGTCATTATGCATGTTATGTCCAGGAGCATGGTTACCCCGAGGGGTGCGGTCCCAGTTCGTCTGCAAGCGAGCTTGATTATATCAACAACACAGATGACATCCCTAGCATCCCCATAGGAAATTGGCCACAGGCCAATCGTTATGAAAAGAAAGTTGACAACTTAACTCAGTACTATGGTGAGATGCCTTCAGCCAAGCAGATCAACAACACTCAGAACTTTAAGGGAATAACTTATCAAAGAAAGGGGTCTTCTGCACAGAATATTCCTAAGGTAACAGCTCCTAATCCTCCCAAAGAAGTAGAGACTAAAGAAATTGTTGATTTAAGTTTTGACTTAGGTAATTGGCTAGCAAATACAAAAGTCCCTGTTCCAGTCCTTGAATTATGTAAAATCCCTGGCCAAAGAGAGAGACTTTTGAAAATCCTAGATCCGCCGAGTAATGTTGATCCTCAAAATAAAGAAAGTCCTTCAAATTCTATAAAGCCCCTTACCCCTAAAAAAGTCACTTTTTTCTGATACCGTGGAGCGAACTTCAAATAATGTCTTTGTCGATCCACCTATAGTTCTACATACTAGGGACCCAAGAAAAGAAGATCATCCCCCTTTTTACGTATCATTGATGATGGGTGATCTTCTTCTACACAATTGTATGTTAGACTCAGGATCTAGTTCCAGCATCATGACCAAAAAATTCATGCAGCAGCTTGACTTGAGAACCACAAGGCCATACCAGAATGTATGTGCTATGGACTCTAGACCGGTTAAAGTTGAAGGGATGATTGAGAACCAGTTAGTTAGATTGGCTAAGTATCCAGATATCCAAATCACCATGGACGTCCTTGTTATTGATGTTCCGGACAAATGGGGGATGTTGCTTTCTAGGAAATGGGGTGCCACTTTGGGAGGATCAATCTAGATGGATTAGACCTATGCCACCGTACCAGGATTGGAGTTTTCACATGTTAAGTTGTATTCTGAAAAGGAAAAAAGACACCATGTTGAAAACCCTCAAAGACCATTGAATGAGTATGCTTACCACACTGATGAAAATGGTTCCTATCAAATCAACTCCACCTTCTTGGAACCCATCCAAGAAGAGATGAAGACCGAAAAACTTAGTGAGTTGTGGAGAATGAATTTTGATGGTGCTTACTTTAAAACGGGCAAGGGAGCTGGTGTTGTCATTATTTCACCAGAGGGTAAGGTTTTCAACTTTGCTTTCAGATTGGAATTCGAAGCAACTAACAATGTGGCGGAGTATGAGGTACTTCTACTGGGCATTGAGATTGCCAAGGACATGGGGATTAAGTTGCTTAATATTAAATGGGACTCTGATTTAATTGTCCAACAAGTTAAGGGTCAGTTTGCATGTAAGTGTCAGAGACTTAAAAAATATAGAAATGCAATCTGGGATACAATGGAATACTTTGATGCCCTTAACATAGAAGTAGTCCCTAGAGATCAGAATAGTGCCTCCGATAAGCTTACAGTTTCAGCGTCAACTCTTCAGCCATCGGATGAGATGTTAGAGGGGGATTGTCCTTTAGAGATTAACTTTAGACCTTCTGTTCCTGATAATGTTGAACATTGGCAGGTCTTCAAAGACGATGAGCAAATTTTGAGATTCATTCATAATGTCGATGAATTCCTAAACTTTAAAGTAAATGATCAGGAAGAAAATAAAGAATATTATGGAGAAGGTGACCAGTTTAACAATCCTGTCCCACATGGTCTAGTTGCCTTAGAAAACATCTTTGACAGACAAGACAGAAGAAAAAGCAATGTTGAGCAGATGAAACCGAGAGATTACATTGAAATCAACATTGGGACGGAAACAGAACCGAAAATCATAAAAATTGGAAAAGGTACTTCCGAAAAAGAAAGGAATAGCCTCATAAACTTGGTCAAAGAGTATAGGGATGTATTTTCCTTTACTTATGACGAGATCAAAGCTTATAGGGAAGATGTATTTCAACATACTATTCCCTTGAAGCCAGAATTTCGAAAGGGCAAGCCTTTCAGACAAAAACTTAGGCAAATAAATCCTAAGTTAGCACCAATCATTAAAAAGGAGTTAGAAAAAATGCTAGCAGCAGGAATAATAGCTCCTACGAGACATTCAACGTGGTGCTCTAACTTACTCGTAGTTAGAAAGAAGAACAGGAGTATAAGGATATGTATAGATTTCAGAAATCTAAACATAGCATGTCAGAAGGACAATTACCCCCTCCCCAACATGGAGACCCTCCTCCAACGGGTCACTGGATCAAGCATGATGTCGATGCTAGATGGTTTTTCTGGCTATAATCAGGCAGTCATTCAAGAGGAGGATAGGCATAAGACCACTTTCACAACTCCTTGGGGCACTTTTGAATATCTGAGAATGCCCTTTGGCCTTTTAAACGTAGGAGCTACTTTCCAAAGGGCCATGGATTATGCGTTCAAGGAGTTGATTGGCAAAATCATTGAGATTTATCAAGCTGATCTCATTGTTTTTTCGAAGGAAAGATCCAGCCATGCTGGTCATCTCAGGCAGATTTTCGAGCGATGTAGGAAGTATGGCATTTCTTTGAATCCAGCTAAGTCGGTGTTGGGCATAGAAGAGGGAAAACTCTTAGGGCATATCATCAACAAGGACGGTGTCAAAATTGATCCTGAAAGAGTAGAGGCCATAAGAAAGATTCCCCTCCCTAAGAATGTTAAAGCCTTCCAGTCCTTCAATGGTCGTATCAATTTTATCAGAAGATTCATTCCAAACTTGGCTGAATTAATGAAACCCATGCAAACCTTACTCAAGAAAAATGCCAAGTTTGTGTGGACCATTGAAGGAAGGAAAGCCTTTGATGCTATAAAGAATGCCATTACCAGGTCTCCGGTCTTAGTCAGCCCAGATTACGCAAAGGATTTCATGATCTTTTTATTTGCTTCTGAAGACACTATTGCGGGTGTGTTGCTCCAAAAGAACATTGAAGGGTTTGAGCAACCTATAGCATTCATGAGTAGAGCCTTGCAGAATTCCGAACTAAAGTATACCATCATGGAGAAGCAGGCTTATGCCTTGGTTAAATCTTTAAAACATTTCAGGACTTATGTCGGGTATTCCAAGGTTATCGGATATGTTCCCCACACTGCGGTTAAGGATATCCTTTCTCAAAAGGATTGTTTAGGAATAAGGGGTACATGCGTATCCAAGATTCAGGAATATGACCTTGAGATAAAGCCCACTAAATTAATCAAGGGACAAGGCCTGGCAAGAATGCTTACTCAAAAGAATGAAGAAGCCATTGACATGATTGCAGAAAATGACATCCCTCAGCCTGCCATGACTCCTGCCTTCAAAACCTTGACAACCATTGGTATTCAGACACCATTTTCTTCCTTCTCCATCTCACCTGCCCTGATCACCTCAAAGGACACAAGCGTAGGGCTTTGAGACTTAAGACTGCTAAGTATTTCCTTACCCAAGAGGGTCTGGGTTGGAGGAACCTAGATGGTATTATACTTAGGTGCATCAACGAACAGGATTCTAAGAAGATATTAGCGGAGTTTCACTCAGGATTTTGTGGAGGCCATTATGTAGCAAATACAACTGCCCACAAAATTCTGAGAGCTGGATATTACTGGCCAACCATTTTTGCGGATGCTCACAAACATGTCAAGTGTTGCCAGGAGTGTCAGCTTTTCATTGGGAAGCAGAAGTTAGCAGCTCTTCCCCTTACTTCGGTTGTCGTCCTTGCCCCTTTTTAGTAGTGGGGGCTTGATTTCATTGGCAAATTCAAGGATAACTCTAGCAATGGTTTTTGCTGGATTCTCATAGCAACCGATTACTTCACCAAGTGGGTAGAGGCCATACCCACTAAAACCGCCACCAAGAAGGTTGTTATTGACTTCATCGAGGAAAGAATCATCACCAGATTCAGAACTCCCCTCAAGATAACAATCGATAATGCCAAAGCCTTTAGTTCTGAAAAAGTCAATGACTTATGTTTCAAATATGGCATTATCCTATCCCACTCATCTGATTATTACCCACAGGGCAATGGACTCGCTGAGTCCACCAATAAAAAATTGATGTCTATCCTCAAGAAGACTGTGGGGGATAATAAGAGATCATGGGATAGCAAGATTAAGTATGCTGTGTGGGCGGATAGAATCACTAAGAAGAACTCAACGAGAAAGTCACCTTTTGAGTTGGTGTATGGACTCACAGCCACCCTTCCGGTCAGCATGCAGATTTCGATCTTTAGGATGTTAAGTGAATATGGCACAGAACAGGCAGAAATGGAGCAAAGAATCAATCAGATTATAGAGTTGGATGAATCTAGAAGAGCTGCCCTTGATCAGTCACTCAAACATCAAGAAAGCATGAAGGGCACCTTTGACAAGTCAGCCAGGTCGAGATCTTTCCAAGTAGGAGATACTGTTATCTTATGGGATAAGAGAAGGGAGAAGCCTGGGAAGCATAGAAAATTCGACAGCCTTTGGAAAGGCCAGTTTATCATCCGTGACACGGCTGGCACCAATTCTTTTTTCCTTAACACTATGGATGGAGAAATATTAAACTTGCCCATGAATGGCCAACACTTGAAGCCCTATTATCGAAACAACCTCCAAGATGACCAAGGGGTCATCCCAGGGCTTTTCTAAACCCATCCTTGTTGTATTTTTGTGTACTTTATGTTTTCTGTACTATATTTTTATGTATCATATCTTTGTAGAATGTTGTATCAAAGCTCTTTCCTTTTGTATATTAGCATCTGTATTATACTTCGCTTATATATGCTGAAAAAGAAAAAGTTTATTTCATGTACTTCATTTCGAAAAAAAAAGAAAAAATATTTTTTGGTATTTCATCATGGCATATTTTTATCATATACATGGACCTGAGACACTTCTGTTTACATGCAGATACCAGAGATTCCTGGATTCTCAGGCACTCTTTTTGATCAATAGATCAAGCAAGTACCTGTCCCATAGTTGGAGCCAGATGTTACCAGCTTTTTGTACCATAGTTGGGTTACCTGAGGAGCCGTCGGTTGACAGACATGTTCAATGTCTGATTCCAGTGTATCAATTGATCCGTCTTCATGTCTAGCCAGTTTTTATTTGAATAATTTTGACCATGGCCCCGCGGGGTTTGTAATAAAATGTGCTAGTAGGGTATTTTTGAGTGGTTCGGTCTCCTGAAACATAGAATCTCAACTAAGGTATTCCAGGGAGTTTTTTGCCCTTGACAATTATGCTTTGTTTATAGCCGAATATAATTGACGAGGTTTTCTCCTGCTTCCTCCAAAGCTGGAATGCCCGATATTGAATTCTGGGCCTTGGGGGTTATTAGAGCCCAATTGAGTGTTATAAACCTACTAGGCATTGTTAGAGTAGAGCATGGTCTTGTCCTAAGTCAATAGGACCATTAAAATTTTTTCGAAAAAATATTTTTCAAACGGGTTAAAAATTATTTTTTTAAATTTTTAAATTTTTAATTATTTCCCTAAGTTTTTTAATTAATTTTTCCATAAATTAAATGGAAAAATCTCGTTTGGAATAAGTTGGTCATCCGGACCTCGAATTCAGTAATTGAAGGCTCTAACCTTAAGCCAAAAATAATTCTTGATCGACCAGCCAGTCAGATCCAACTTTCAAATCATCAATCGGACACATAACGCTCTTTTTCTCAAAAAAATCATTTTTGGGGAAAAAATGGAGTTTTTATTAAAAAAATGATTATTTTGGAGAAAATTAAAACTCTCCAAATTAATCCAAATTCAGCAAAATAAAAGGCTAAATGAAATCTCATTGGGCATTTATGATGATTGGAGTTATTATAACTCAGCTTCAGTCAGCATTCAGTGAGCAATTAATTTATATTCAGTTAGCGGATGTGTCATCTCCAGCTAAACTCCCGAATTTGATGAGATGAATAGCATTCATTGGTCTGATGATTTGATCGAGGTGAAGACTGAAGTTTACACCTGCAGTGGCCTCTCCAAACCTAGCTATGGCTGCTTCCATACCTAAAAAGTGGTTCTACCTACATACAGACGCCTCTCCTCAAGCTCACACCCCCTCTCTCCAACAGGGGAGTCATCACACGTGTGGGCTCTCCTTTGGCTCGGTTTGCAGTGTTAGGGTTGGAGTGGGGGCGCCTTGCCTAGGTGGAGGCCTCCCCTCACTCCCAACTCTTATTTTTAGGTTTTGGATCTCAGGTTATGGACCAGGCCGGTCAGGTTATGTGATTTGGTTTTAGGGTTTTAACACTCTCTCATTGTATAAATAGAGGCTCTTTCAACTCTATTAGGATGGAATTTTGTAGCAGAGTTACTCTGAGAAAATTGTATCAAGCATTTGCTTTGAATTGTTAATAAAGATTCAACTTTGGAGGTCTATGAGCTCTTGGATGTGGTAGCTTTCTAAATGGTTGAGGTGATATTGTCTCTAACCCCTATTTCTTTAATACTTGTATGAGATCAATTGTTTTGTTAGCTCAAGAAGGCCATTATTGGCACGGTAGAATAATCATTTGTAGTTTCAATTTGATTGTTTATGTGAAGTAGATTAATATCTTGATGGACATGAGTAATCAGTACATACGTAATGTTGATTATGATTAAATTTTCTTAGCATACTAGCATGTTATTTTGATTTCACGTTTGTATTGAGTTGTGGTGTGTTATCAGGCTTCACAGGTTGAAGAAGGGTGTGAGCTCAGCTGCTTCTATCCCAGGCTTCAAGCAACTATTTGAATCTAACATTTTAATTGCAGGACCTACATGGATCGTCTTCTTTAAAATACAAAAAGAAAGCTGGGAGTCTAACTTTCTCTCTTTGGTTCCATCTTTATAAATTAATGTTCTTTGGTTACCGGTCACTTAGGAAGCCCTAGTTTACTTTTTTCAACCTTTCGGCTTCCTCCCCATTGCCTTGTTTAGCTTGCCTTTCCTTCTTCTTCTTTGCTGTCCTCTTTTTACTTTAGTTTGCAGCCCCTTTTCCTCTTTTTGGACAGCCATCTTTTGCCCTAGTTTTGGACCTCTTTTGCCCTAGTTTTTTGACCCTAGCTTTCTCCTTTTTTTTTGCCCTCTTTTGTTTGTTCGCTTCCCTCTTTTTTACTGTTTTGCAGCCTTCTTTTTGCTTCTTGGACAGCCCCTTTCCTTCATTTAGGACAGCCCTCTTTCCCACCTTTTCTTTCTCCTCTTCTTTGGTTTTTCTTCTCTCTTTTTCCTCTTTTTTCATTGCTGGTTTTTGCTCTTTTTTTTTTGAGTTTCTAGTGTGTAATTTGTCTTTAAAGTCTTAACTAATGCATAACGTTTAAACTATTCAAAGCTCTTATTTGCAGGAAGATTCGAGAAAATCCCAAGGGCTTAAAGCAAGCAAGAGAGCAAGCGAGAAGTGCAAAATGAACAAAAAGACTTTCTCCCTCTTCTTTCATCCCTTTCTTTCCGTGTTCTTCCCAAAAAGGCAAAGAACAAGTCATCATGATCATTGTAAAAAATTAATAAAAAGGCTAGTGGGAGCAAGTCTCCCATCTTTTCTACTTCCCCTATTTGGGGGAAGTGTGTCTTGTGTTCCTTTCCATGTTTTCTTCGTGTAGTTTTGACTTTAAGCACTTAGCTTAGTTCTTTTGATTAGACTTAGTTTTCATTTCCACTAATTGCTAGTTGTTCATTAAGTATAGCTACTAATTGCTAGATTAGACTTTATTAATCACACTGTAGTATCTTTCTCTATAATTGTTAATCTTAAAAAGAACCAAGATATCTTGAATCTCACCATAAGGTGGATCAAGAGTGCTCTCTGTCGGAGAGTTTAATAAACCATCTTTGCTTTACGTTCATGTTGTTTTCTAATTCAATTAATTAATAAGTAGGACTCTTGAATTTGCAGAAACACAAGTCAAGAGCACTCTCTATCGGAGAGCATCATTAGTCTTGCATCATCCTTGCATTAGGCATCTAGATCAGATAAGACTCTTGAACCTCTGTCATAAGACAAGGTCAAGAGCACTCTCTGTTGGAGAGTTTAATTAATTGACTTAATAAAATTTTGCAACTCACTTCCCCATAATTAATTAACTTCGTTGATCATCCTTCACCTAGTATGCTCTGTCGACTTTCGGGTTGGGCTCGTACTCAGAACGATGAACGGATTTGTTAAGTTCGTGCAAGAGAAACATAATAAAACTTTACCCCATAACCAACACACCGGCGTTGTCTCGATAAAATACTTAGATAGTGGGCAAATTCCAAGTGTGGGCGTCGGGCAACTCAATCTGGACACAGTTGGTTAAGTTATTGAACACCTAGCTGTGATTCCAGACAGGTCCGTCATGTCTTCGAACGGAGCCACTGAAGGTATTTCCGGTTAAGATTTCCAGACACCTTAAGCAAGATCACCATTAAAATCTTTAAAACCTACCAAGAGCATTCGCACAATCTAATACTCACCAGCTTAATTCCTAGACTTATCATTTTATTTACGCATTTTGTTGACTCCATAAGGCACTGGTCCTTGATTAAATTTGAATAATTATCTATCTTGATCAATTGTCTGTGGTTCATTTTAATTACTATCTCTGAATGTTTAGTTAAAAGTCTGGAATCTCTGCTTATCTTTGCAAATCTCTTGTTAGCAACATGGATTGCTTTGATTAATTGTCATTTTAGTAATAAACAAACACTTCTAATCATACTAAACTCCTAAATAACACCCATCCGCATCCGTAACTAAGTAAAACACTTTAACCACATTGAGCCTTAAAAAACTTTGTTAGGGACTAACCCCCTTGGCTTCGTTAGGAGTTAGCCTAAACGGAGGAGCTAGGAGTAGGATACCTCAAACCCTTCTTAGCAGGGTCTAAGAAAACCAGGCAGGGTCTTGGATGCAGAGTAGGTGCTCTATGTATCGGTAGGTGCTGATTTTACCTAACGGTTGTAGCCGAACCAAAACTAATATAAAAAGATTACTAATTTATATGGTGTGGTGTTCTTCTGTGTTATGGTTTTTGATGATTTAAATGCTATGATATGTGAATGATGAAGTTTATGAAATGATTATGAGATTGGTAGAATAATGGAATGATGATTTGGTAGTTAAGTGTGACAAGTTAAGAAAAGTTGTACAAATTGCTTTACACTGATTCACCCCCCCCTCTCAGTGTCTACACAAAAATCCTAGGGTTTTGTTGAGGAGGAACATTTTGGTTTCCACTAGTGTTTGTTCTGGCCATTGGATTAGATGAAGTTGAAGGAGATCCAAAAAGATGACTCGGGAAAGTGGTAGGACTAGAAATATTCCAAAAGAAGTTTGAAGAGTTTTCCTTAGTTTGTTTGCGGTTCCTCGTGTAAGTTGTAGGAATCTCTTCAGGATTTACAGGACGTTCTAAGAACTTAAGATTAATACGTTGGGTCCGGTCCTCAGTAGAGTCGCGGGGTGGAGTCGCCAGGTGAATCACACAAGTAATTCACCGAAAAAAGATATGTCGTAGGAAAGGTGACGTATGTCGAACCAAGGTAGGCCTCTACCTCCCCGGCAATGACGCCAAAATGTAATCACCACACTTGTAGTTGCCTCTATGAGGTGTGTTGTCTGCCGACTGCACACCAGCAGTAGAAATCTAATGAACGCTGTCTCCTCACTTGAGAAAGTAAAGAGAGGTGTGGCCTTGAGGGCAAGCACAGAGCCAAGTATTGTCACCTACTTCTAGCTCCTCCGTTTAGGCTAACTCCTAATGAAGCCAAGAGGGGTAGTCCTAACAAAGAGTTTCTATGGCTCAATGTTTTAAATGTTTTTTGGTGGTTGTGGATGCGGATGGGTGTTGTTTAGGAGTTTTCTGATGGGAAGATCACAGTTTTAATTTTTTAAAAATTACAAAGATATGCTTGCGGTATTTAAATGAAACACAACACTGATTGAATTAAACAAAAGCATGCATAATGATAAGATATTGAACAATAGACTTGAGATATGAAAATACAATTATGACAAACCAGTGTCTTATCCAATGGGCATGGAGTCAAAAAATTGTAGTGCTGGGATGCTTGATACAAGAGTTCAATGTCTGTGCGATTGTTTTGCAAATGCTCTTTACAAATTTTATCATGTTTTAGTGATCTTGGATTATTAAGGCTGAGAGAACAAGGTATAAAAGTCCAATCGGAAAAGTATTCTAAGTTGTTCCGTTCGAGACCTGTCGGCCCGTCCAGTATACTGGGCTAGGTGTTAGGAGAAATTACCCAGCAAGCCGGGAAACTTAGACAACAAGGGGTTCCAGCGCCCTTACTGAGAACAACTCGAATGCTTTTGACAACACCTGTGCGTTGGTTGTGGGGGTGAAGATTTTATTATGTTATCACTTGCAAGATTAACAAATCCGATCACCGTTCTGAGTACGAGTCCAACTTTTCAGGGTCGACAGAGCATACTAGGTGAGGGATAGCAACGAAGTAAATTTTAAGTGGGAAATGTGAGTTGGAATGATTTTATTATTATGAGCACACCGTTCAACTCTACGACAGAGAGCGCTCTTGACTTCGTCTTATGACGAAAGTTCAAGAGACTTTAACTATTCTATATGCCTAATGCAAGGAAAATTCAAATCTAACTTTGTTCTCCGACAAAGAGTGCTCTTGACTTGGGTTATGGCAAGTTCAAGAGACTTTGGTTTATTTTAAGAGACAATCAGATTGTAAATATGAAACCACATGATAGCTCAAATAAAGTAGAAACTAATATAGCAATTAGTGTTCTAAGCAAAAATTAAACTAATCTAGGTACTTGAAGCAAATCTAAGCTAAGAACACACAAGCACTCTTCCCCAAATGGGGAAGAAACACAAACTATGGGAGGCTTTATCGCACTTAGCCTTATTTTATTAATCAAATATAACTTTTGAGGATTTTCAACCTTGGAATGAGAAATGAAGATGGTAGAAGTGACTTTTAAAAGGGCTCTTAAGCGCTTTACAAAAAAGGAGAGTGTTTAAGTCTTCATGGTTTTGATCTTGGTTTCAAATCTCCTCTTGGTTTTGCAATCTTCTTCTTCTCTTTGATAATCTCTTCTTCTTCTTCTTCAAGTCCCCTTTTTGAGTTTGCTTTTGCTCAAACGTACAACACAATGCAAATCCACTACAAGCACCCTTTAGCATTAGTCAAATAAAATGAAAAGGAAACTAGATGCAACTAAGATCTAAGTATGAAATTGAAATTTTTTGTCTTTTTGAAGTAAGAAAAACTAGGAAAAAGTACATGCAAAAAGAGTAAAAAAAAACCTAAAAAAAATGGGGAAACAGGGCAGCCAACAAAGGAGTTGGATGGCTGCAAAAAAAGAGAAAAAGGGGCAGCCAAGTATGGGAAAAGATGGGTGCAAAAAGAGTAAGAAAAAAGGCTCGAAGAAAGACAAAAAGTGGTTGAAAAAGTGCCCAAAAGGGCTGAAAATTGAGGTGAAAAAGGGCAGCCAACCAAGAGAAAAGTTGGCTGCAAAATAAAGAGGAAAATGACAGCCACACAAAGGAAAGGATGGCTGCAAACAAGAAGGGCAAATAGGGCATCCAACAAGAAGACAGTTGGCTGCAAAAATTGAAGGAAGAGAGGCAAAATAGAAGAGCTAAGGAGAAGGAAAAAACGAAGGGGAGGAAACAAAAAAAAACGAAAGCAAGAAAGGTGTTTTAGGGCTTCCAAGGTAACCAAGTTTTAAAGTAGTTTGCAAGATGGAACTTGAAGCAAACCAAACTCTTAGCGCCTCCTTCTTGAAATAATCCAAGCTATGTAGATCCTGAAAAGAAAACCAATGTTAAACAAACAAGCTTGTGATTTTGAAAATGAGCTAGATGCAACCGAGCTCACATCCTTCTCTAAGATGACAAATCCTGTCCAAAATCAAACTATTCAAACAACCCAGTGAGATCATCAACTAGCATGCTAAGCATATAAAGATTCATCAACATTAATACAACTAAATATTTCTTGCTCATGAAATCTTGATACAATAGCATAATCAACAAAATTATCAACTGTAAATGGGAGATTTTACGTTCTATATAATAGACTTCTAAAACCAATTGATTTGATCACACATAAGCATTTGAATTGAAACATATGGAAAGCATTCACCTCACAAAGTTCATTCACCACTAGCACCAAGTCGCATGGACTTCCAAAGTCTTGATCTTATTCCAAATAATGAGCATAAAGCAATTACAAAATTCTACAGAGTAAGTTTACAACAAAGGATCCATGAAGAAAAGAGTGCAAAGCATCTCTATTTATACAAAATACCAAGCCCCAGGGGCTTTTAATGAACCAGAGATCAATCTGGAGTAAAGCTGAGCTGAAGCGGAGTTGAACTGGGCTGAACAAGAGCTGAAGTAGAGAGGAACTGAGTTTGAACTGCCAACGCACCCCATCAATCCCCCACCAAAAACAATTCGGCTTCTTTCACCCACGCCAGCTCCATCTCCTTCACGAACCGTATGGCAACTTGGAGAAAAAATTAAATGAAGGCTTCGATGGCAAGGTATATCATACTCTCAAAATACAATGTGTTTAAAACATGAATTTTAAGTGGAGAGGGGTCCAGCCCACTCCCACTCATACTAGCGAATGGTGGTAGCGTGAGCTTTTACGCCACCATTTCCTTTAATTAACTCGCAGCCTCCTTACTTGAAACCATTCGCTCTCCACTTGCATGTATTGGAAAGGCATTATACCAAGGTTTCATTTTACTATAATTCTTAAGTGGATGGGTCCCCCACCAATACCACTCATCACTTCATACTCCACGCTAGCACTTACTTCACTTACCCTCACGTCATCTTCCTTTGAAACTAATTCGTAGCCATGCCTTGGATATATAATTTCATGGATTTAAAAAATAATATAATTATTAAGTGGTGAGAGTGGTCCACACTTAATACCACCCATCACATTCACTAGCGCTTAGCATGAGACCATATCCTCACATCATCTTCCTTCATGTGACTAAAACGTGACTATTTTTTATCCAATGTTTGGATGCCATGTCACCTTGAAGAGGGTCGTAACCCCATGGCCCACATGCCATGTTATCTTTTCACCATAGAATATTAGTTTTTGACCTTGATCTTGAATTTTTTAATTTTTTTAATTTTATGCAATTTGTCCATTTTTAGCATTAAAATGCCATCTTGATGCATTTTTAGCCGAATGATGACTTTCGGGATGGCTCGGCTGCCCGAAAGATGGTGAAAGTGGCCGTTAGGGTAAAGATGCTCCTCCAGGCTTGAAAATGAGCCCAACCGTGCCGAAAACAGACTCCGGATCACACTTTTATTACATTTTGAATTTTTCCATTTAAACCATTAAAAAAAGGCTTAAAAAGCGGAAAAAATTATTTTTCTCGGAATCCAACGAAATGTTAGGGGGTCCTATTACATGTTCATACGACTCAATCGAAATGCCTAGCATTACAAAAAAAACTGACTTGAAGGCTCTAATAACCTCCCAAGGCCGAAACATCAAGACAACTACCCCAGCTTTGGAGGAGCGAGTGAAAAACTCAGAAATTAATCGTCGTTTCTTCAACAACCAATAATAACCAAGGGAAAAAACACTCTGGGCTAGTCGGCTTGGTGCCCAAGTCCGGGAAGCCGAGCCTTTTATAAAAATTTTAATGCTAGGACATTTTTTACATTTTCCCCAAGGGGGTATGAACATTTATTTTACAAAAAATAAAAAGTTCAGCAAAAAACTAGCTAACTCTGGAACGTACTGAACTTCTGAACTCTAGAGATGAGCATTCATCATGCTCGATAACCTGCGGCTCAATAGGAAGCTCAACTATTGTACAAAATAGTTGGTAACATCTGGCTCCAACTGTGGGACGGGTACTCGCTTGATTTATTGATTAAAGAGAGTGTCGGAGAATCCAAGAATATCTGGTACCTGTACGTAAACAGAAGTGTCTTAGTCCCATGTATATGATAAAAATATGCCGTGATAAAGTACCAGAAAAATATTTTTTGCTTTTTCCAATCAAAGTGCATGAAATAAAATCTTTTCTTTTTCAACATATAAATGAAATATGATAAAATGCTAATATACAAAGGCTATGATACAACTGTTGTCTCCAACCTTGTAGTTGCCTATGTATGATGGATCCAGGATGTATGGTAGAGGGGAAAGCAACTAGGGAGGTGGAACCAAGATTGCCTAGACTCCCAAATGGATGGTTGTCACGTAAATCAAGGCAGTCTTTGCTTTATGTTATTCAAATCCAAGACAATAACGGGGGAGACTTGGATCTATTTCCGACAGGAGAGATCAGACCTAGACACCAGAACAGATCAAATGTGGCTTTGAGGTATGTAAGGTGTAAGGTAAATGGAAACCCTAGCTCTAGGGTTTAGGTACTAGCAACTGATGAAGATGACCACTGTCTTGGGAAACGTAACTGTGACAGGGTAAGCAAGGACAGAGTCGGGACTATCTAGTACCAAGGAGATAGACTCAGTGAACGATATGAAAGTATCAGGTCACTTGAGTTATCAAGGAATGGTCAACTTTCGGGGGAAAGAGGTTAGGAAGGGCTAGCGCTATGCTTGGAGATTAGTGCCTGTTCAGCCTTGGGTAATGGAGTCAATATCAGCACAACGTTTCAGTGAACCCACCTGGGATATGCCCTGATCTATGGACCCAAAAAAGGATTTGGCCTGGAAGATTCAGGTTCCAGGAAAATCAACAAAAGGAGGGCTAGCGCTAGGGTTTGGAGAGGTATATCTGCAGATCTAGAGCCACCAGGAGACTATCAGCTCAGCGTTGGGGTGGAAATGAGATCAAGATGGCCCGATCTACAAACCCAAGTCAGAAAATTTCAAGAAAAATCAGATCTGGAAAAGTCAAAATCTGATGAGGGGGGCTAGGAGGCTGAAAGTCAGTTTTTCAGATCTAGGGAAACCTGGTAGGAACTAGCTCAGCGTTTGGGGTGTTCTGGAATGAGGAAGACCTCATCTACACACCCATGTAATTATTTTTCGGAAAAAGTCAACTCTGAAAAAAGTCAAATTTTCAGTGGGGCGTTGGGGTTTGAGCAGTCAAAAAGTTAGATCTAGGGCAAACCAGTCAGAACTAGGGCCGTGTTGAGGATGATTCAGTGAGGGGAATGCACGATCTACAAAACCCAAAAATGGTTTGCTCAAAGATCAAGCTGTTCCTCGATTAAATATTTTTTTGGATTTTTATTATTTAGGAGTTTTTTCAGAAAATTGAAGAAAAGAAGGTACAATGGATTGAGATCTGAAAGAGAAGAGACTTACCTGGAAATGCTTGTAGATGCTTTGTTGATGATGATCCCTGCCATCCCAATCAATTCTGGAAGATATGAGTGAGTTCTAGGGCCAACGTTGTGCTCCAAGTGACCAATGCGCCCTCTCTCCTGCACAAGCAAACGTCAACAATATCAGATTTGCCGTATCATGAAGGAAACGCAAGATCTACAGAAAAGTAACAAGATGCAATCATAGATCATAATGAAACTAATGAAAACCTTTTGTCACAGACGAAACCGATCCAAGCGAGTTGAGGTCCCCTTGCAAAAATGCCCAAGATGAAATCCCCCTTCTGTAGATAAGACAAAGATCCCGAAAAAAAAGAGTATAGATCTCACAAAATATTCCGAATGCTAGGAAGCAAAAGATTTTCCTGATGAAATTTATACTAGCAGATTTAACTTTGATCTCAGTCAAGCATGCATTTAACTCAGCCCACTTAGCATATGTAAATAATTTTTCACAAGAAATGAATTTTGGAAATGAAAATTTTTTCTGCCTGTAAATGAAATACTAAATCTACTTCATCTTTTCACTTTTAAAATCAACATGCAAACCATAAATTTGACACAAATGATTTTGGTCAATGACCCAGGAAAAACCCAAGACGGGAAAACCTGTGAGAGAGAGAGAGCTTTTATTAATTTCTTAGGGCACTTTCAGAATTTACAATGAACACAAGACAACTTATCTCTGCATTTCCAGCTTGGAAATATTTGTCATTTGCTTGGCTGTACGGCTGCTACAGAAATACAAAGGAGAACACCTTTCACACGTGCCACAGAACTCTGAGATGAACTGCCTTCACACGTGCCAGACTGATCTATCATTTGCTGTACGGATTCTGGAATGAGTGCCACAGAGAAACGCCTTAACTCTGCTGTATGGTACGGCCAGAAGGAGTACGGCCTGCAATCATTAATGTCTGCTGTCCATTTTCTAGAAAAACGAGCCAATAATTATCTCTTGCTGTTCTGTACGGTCTGCAATATTAATGGCTGAAATCTTCTTTGGAAAACGTGCCACTCTAGTATTCCAATCTCTGCTGTACGACCTCTTTTCTTCTTGCTCTGCAATTAATATTTCAAATGATGAAACCCTAGCTCTCGTCCTTTCTCTCTCAGCTCGCCTCTCCTCCAACGTAGAGTAAGAATGATTGATGTCTATCTTTGCATTCACCTTTTTGTTCTTTCATTTAGGGTTAGGTTTTACTTTTTAATCCAATGGTCAAAATAAATTTTAATCCAATGGTTCACATTTAACCCTCATTAATTAATTCAACTAATTAATTAATGTCACTTTATTAAAGTGACCCACTTTGTCACTTTATAATAAAGTGAAACTCACTTTAAAATTAGAACACTAATGACACTTAAAAGTGACATTAAGGCTAGGCAACATATTAATGTGTCCCCACCATGCTAGACATCACACATGGCAAAGACACCTTTTCCTAGGTAACATTTTAACACTCCCTCTTACCGAGGAAGGTGTTCTGCACTACACCCAACTTGTCTCTGAATTTTATAAACTTTCCTTTCTCAAGAGCCTTCGTCAGAATGTCCGCTACCTGCACTCCTGTGGCCACATACTCAAGCTGAACTGCCCCTCTCTAAACCTAATCACGGATGAAGTGATATTTGATCTCAATATGTTTCGACCTGTCATGGAAAACTGGATTCTCCGTGAGTCGAATGCAACTCTGATTATCACAGTAAATCTCAGTGGTCTCAATCATATGACCAAATAGTCCAACCAACATCTTACGAAGCCATATGGCCTCGCATGTAGCTAAACTGGCTGCCATGTACTCAGCCTCGGCAGAACTCAAGGCAACTGACTTTTGCTTCCTGCTGAACCACGACACTGCTGCCGAGCCCAAACTAAAGCAGCACCCTGAAGTGCTTTTCCTGTCAACTACACTGCCCGCCCAATCTGAATCTGTAAAGCCTGCCAACTTCACTCCATCACTCCGGACATACATCAACCCGTAATCAACTGTGCCACGCAAGTACCGCAGAACATGTTTTGCTGCCACCCAGTGCTCCCTCTTAGGTCAATCATGAACTGGCTGAGGGTGTTAACGGCAAAACAAATATCCGGCCTGGTGTTGACCAGATACATCAAAGAACCAATCAGTCTCCTATACAATGTGGGATCAACCAACTCAGAATCAAAAGCATCAATCTTCTTCCAGTTGGTTATCATAGGCGTAGACATAGGCCTGCAATCTAACATCCCGAACCTCTTCAGGATATCCAAGATATACTTCCCCTGACCAAGAAATATCCGACCTGTGCTCTGCCACACCTCCATTCCCAGAAAATAGTGCATAAGACCGATGTCTTTCATATCAAACTCACAAGCAAGATTCTGCGTGCTCTCCCTGATAAGCCTCTCTGATCCCGTAAGAAAGAGATCATCTACATACAAGATAAGAATAAGTGGCTCCCCATCCACAACAATAAAGTAGAGGTTAGGATCCGCCTCACTCTTAGTGAAGCCCAGCTGCAACAAGTAACTGTCAATCCGGGAGTACCAAGCCCTCGGTGCCTGCTTAAGCCCATAAAGAGCTTTCTTCAGCCTGCACACATGCGTATCTCGCCCATGAATCTCAAAGCCCTCCGGCTGCTCCAAATATACCTCCTCCTGTATGATCCCATTTAGAAATGCGGTCTTCACATCCATCTGATGGATAGACCACCCCATCTCAGCACTAATGGAAATCACAGACCTGATGGAAGAATACCTGGCCACTGGTGCGAAGGTCTCATCATAATCCACTCCCTCTATCTAAGAGAAACCCCGTGCCACAAACCGTGCTTTGTACTTATCCACGCTGCCATCTGCAGCCCTCTTGATCTTGAACAACCACCTAGAAGTCACTACAGACTTCCCCTCAGGCCTCGGCACAATCTCCCAGACATCGTTCTGCATGATGGAAGAATACTCTTCCACCATGGCATCTCTCCAAACCCGGATGCCTGCTGCCTCCTGAAACGTAGAAGGCTCCTGATCTGCCTCACTGCTCACTGTAGCTGAATAGCTACAAAACTTCTCCGGCCTCCTCACTTCCCTAAAAGCCTCCTTTGGCTGCCCCACTGTCTCTGCTTCCTTCAAGGTGTCACGAAGCCACTTGGGCTTCCTCTTCCCTGAGGTAACATCCTGAGTAGAACTGTCCAACTGATCCTCTCTCTGACCTGGCTGTAAACTAGAAGATGTAGAACCCGAACTCTGTGAACCTGTCCCTGAACCTATGGCTGAACCTGATCCTGTCACTGGCTCTCTACTGACCCCTGTACCAGAACTCCATGTCCCAGTCATCTGTGGACTTGTAACCTGTGACCCTGTCACCTGTGAACCTGTGATCCAGAACCACCACCTGTGCCCTGTATCAGATCACCCTGTACCTGAGAACCACTCTGAACCTGATCCAGACCCCTGGATTTCACAACAGCCTTCTCCTCAAATCTGACATCTCTCCTCAGCACTGTCTTCCTCAAAGCCGGGATATAGATCTTGTAGGCTTTGGAGGTCTCACTGTAACCGACAAAGATGCCCTTCTCGGCTGTAGGCTCTAACTTAGTTCTCTTCTCCTCTGGAACATGAGAATAAGTCATACAACCAAATATCCTAAACCTGCTGACATCTGGTTTCTTCCCCGTAAAAGCCTCCTCTGGAGTCTTGCTGCCTAAGACTCTGTGTGGGCTCCTATTCTGCAGATACACTGCAGTGCTACAAGCCTCGGCCCAAAGAAAGAACGGTAAACTCTGATCATGGAGCATAGATCTCGCTGCCCCAACTATAGATCGGTTCTTTCTCTCTGCCACTCCGTTCTGCTGTGGGTTATATGGTACTGTCCACTCCCTCCTTATGCCCTCCTGAGCACAAAAATATTTGAAATCATTTGAGACATATTTGCCTCCGTTATCCGATCTCAATGCCTTGATCTTCTTTCCTGTTTGATTCTCCACAAGAGCTTTGAACTCTTGAAACAGACTGAAGACTTGACTCTTAGTCTTCATGAAGTAGATCCAGGTCTTCCTGGAGTAATCATCTATGAAGATGACAAAGTACTCAAAACCACTCAACGAGACTGAAGACATGGGACCACAAACATCGGAGTGTATCAACTCCAACGCTCCTGTAGCTCTGCTATCACTACGGGGATAAGCAGCCTTGGTGTACTTCCCAAGAGTACACCCATGGCACACCTCATCATGCTCTCTCTCTCTGAACTCAGGCAACCCAGTAACAATCTCTCTCAACACTCTGAGTGCCCCGTGGTGCAGGTGAGCCATCCTCCTGTGCCAAAGCTCACAAAGATCACTGTTTGAAGTAGCAACTGTGTGTGACAAAGCCCTGCAAGGCTGAAACAAAAACCTGTATAGTCTCCCCTCCCTGACCCCGATCACTTTGGCCGAAGTGACACTGGATCCCTTGGGATACATGAGAACCTGTCCATCTGTGAAAGAACATCAAAGCCTTTGTCCTCAATACTTGAAACTGATATCAAGTTTTTCTTCAGTCCTGGCACATGCAAGACATCAGTGATCAGCAAAGGAGTCTGTGACTCCCTCTCAAACCCAACTGTGCCTGTGCCTACTGCTCTCACTACTGAGTCGTCACCTAGTATCACACTCATCTCAATTGCACTCGAACTGAACTCTGTAAAACAATCTCTGGCACCTGTCATATGGTGAGAAGCCCCACTATCTATGTACCACACTGCATTTGGAACTGTGCTTGTGGACAAGCACATCACAAGAGAGAACTCGTTCTCGAAACGAGAAGCAAAATCATCAACTTCTGCTGTAGCTGCTGTCTGACTCTTTCCCTGATTCTTCTTCCTCTGAGGACATGTCACTGCATAATGTCCATTCTTGTTGCATGCCCAACAATGAACTTTGGACAAGTCTTTCTTTCCCTCACTTCTTGCTTTGGCCCCAGCTTTGGGCCCCTTCTTGGTCTGCTTCTTCTTCTTGCCCCCTTTGGCAAGAAGAGCCACATTCTCCTCCTCACCTCCTCCCTGCTGCTGACTGGAACTCCCTCCAACTCTGAGTTCCTCCTGAACAAAATCATCCCATAGCCTCTCCCAAGTAGGCATGTTCTCTCTGGCAACAATGCCACGAACAAAGGTATCCCATGACTTTGAGAAGCCATTAAGAGCTAGCTTCACAAGCTCTTCACTCTCAACTGCATCCCCAACAGCACCCAGTTCATTTCTCACCTGAGACAAACGAGTAAGGTAAGAAGTAACACTTTCCCCTTTGGTCATCTTCACTCCCCTTAGCTTCTCTCTAAGCATCATCTTTCTGTTTTGGTTTGAGCTCTAATAGAGCTTAACCAGGGCAGCCCACATCTCATAAGCATTGTCCTTATCGGACACATGTGGCATAACATGATCTTTAACCGCATCCATGAGAATACGCTGTGCTTTAATGTTTCTCTTTTGATAAGCAGCATATGCAACTGCATCAGCAGTCTTATCAGGTACAGCCACAGGAGACTCCACAATATCCCACAACTCAACTTCTTTAAACAACAAACTTATTCTCTGCTTCCAAGGATTAAAGTTCCCTGCCCCCTCTAATCTGTCCTCAAACCTCAAGCCAGTAGCCATACTAAAAAAAAGCAAAAGGAATAACAACCAACCAGCCAACCAAGATCTGGAAATGATATTAACTCAGTCAACAAAACCCTCACTACTTATTCCTCCGGATGCTGTAAAAAGTTTTCCCTTCAAATCTGAACAATGGTTTGCAGCTCTCTTTAACTCTGCTCTGATACCATGATGAAATTTATACTAGCAGATTTAACTTTGATCTCAGTCAAGCATGCATTTAACTCAGCCCACTTAGCATATGTAAATAATTTTTCACAAGAAATGAATTCTGGAAATGAAAATTTTTTCTGCCTGTAAATGAAATACTAAATCTACTTCATCTTTTCACTTTTAAAATCAACATGCAAACCATAAATTTGACACAAAGGATTTTGGTCAATGACCCAGGAAAAACCCAAGACGGGAAAACCTGTGAGAGAGAGAGAGCTTTTATTAATTTCTTAGGGCACTTTCAGAATTTACAATGAACACAAGACAACTTATCTCTGCATTTCCAGCTTGGAAATATGTGTCATTTGCTTGGCTGTACGGCTGCTACAGAAATACAAAGGAGAACACCTTTCACACGTGCCACAGAACTCTGAGATGAACTGCCTTCACACGTGCCAGACTGATCTATCATTTGCTGTACGGATTCTGGAATGAGTGCCACAGAGAAACGCCTTAACTTTGCTGTACGGTACGGCCAGAAGGAGTACGGCCTGCAATCATTAATGTCTGCTGTCCATTTTCTAGAAAAACGAGCCAATAATTATCTCTTGCTGTTCTGTACGGTCTGCAATATTAATGGCTGAAATCTTCTTTGGAAAACGTGCCACTCCAGTATTCCAATATCTGCTGTACGGCCTCTTTTCTTCTTGCTCTGCAATTAATATTTCAAATGATGAAACCCTAGCTCTCGTCCTTTCTCTCTCAGCTCGCCTCTCCTCCAACGTAGAGTAAGAATGATTGATGTCTATCTTTGCATTCACCTTTTTGTTCTTTCATTTAGGGTTAGGTTTTACTTTTTAATCCAATGGTCAAAATAGATTTTAATCCAATGGTTCACATTTAACCCTCATTAATTAATTCAACTAATTAATTAATGTCACTTTATTAAAGTGACCCACTTTGTCACTTTATAATAAAGTGAAACTCACTTTAAAATTAGAACACTAATGACACTTAAAAGTGACATTAAGGCTAGGCAACATATTAATGTGTCCCCACCATGCTAGACATCACACATGGCAAAGACACCTTTTCCTAGGTAACATTTTAACATTTCCAATCACCACTGAAAAACACTAGTTGCAAAGCAGATTCAGAAAATATCCACAAAAAAATCTTTCTATTAATCAGATCCAAGAGCCAAAGACCCTCTACAAATGAGAAGCTCTCTTCTTTAAATAGAAATGAGAGAACCAAAATCCTGACCACTTTCAAAACGAGTGGCTAAGATTAAAAGATAAAATATTCTAATCAATGGTTGAGATGAGCTCAACATACAATACATGGATCAATATAACCATAAAGTACCAAAGTGGATTAAATCACCCATAAAGAGGGTACCCCACTCAACAAGAAATAAATGAAGCACATGGTCGGTCCATGGAGTGTTAACTAACTCCCTTTGGGTGCCCCATGGCAGAAAAAAAAAAAAAAAATTTAATTTTTGACTTTGTGCCTCCTTGAGGAAATTGTGAGCCTCCCAAAAGCTCCAGAAAATAATATAAAAGTGCCCAAAAAATAGGTGTGGGCCCAATCAAGTGCTGCAATTGCTGGAGAAGGTGCGGAGGACATCACTCTCATCATTATGACTCATCCCATGTCATTTCCTTACCTCAGTAGCCCAAATTGATTTCTTCAATAGCCATTTAATCATTTTTTAATCTGCCTTGGGAAACGTGAACCTGCCAAAACGGCATCCTAGGGTGCCTGTGTTGTCAAACTGATCCCAACAGGATTTCTGGGATGGGGGTACTATGGTACAATCAAGTGGCTGCACCCCCTATGCCCATACAACGCCCTAGGAGATCCAAATGAAACATCTCCCTGCTCAGACACATCATCCTGTGAAACAAAACTGCATCATAAAGGTAAAATGAGCCTGATCATCTCTGTAAGTGCCCAAAATTGAAGATAGGCTATCTCATTAGACTCAGAGAGTCCAAATCCATCTAGGGTGTATACTCATACCCTTTCCAGGTCTCTTCTTGATCATCAACAACATCTAATAGACAATAATATAACTCAGATTATCATCCATATGCTGCAAGTGCTATAAGGCTAAGACATGCTCTACAAATCATTTAAGCAACAATCACAACAAGTAGCAGTCATTTCATTGGCGTTACATCAACCAAATACATATATAGGGCTTTATTTATTATTACTCAGACTAGACTTTCAGGACTATACTCACTTCATAGTTGTAGTCAATTTGCTATTGAAGGGTGAAGGATGAAATTTACAAGGCTAGGGCAAAGGGTGACTTCTTACTTAACATCATGACACTTTGGATATGGCAGGGAAATATTCACTATAACCACCTGCCGGACAAACAACAACACAAGGAATGGCGGTGCATCACAAATGGTTGAGTTGTTCAGAGAGTGTTTTTTCAACTTAGGCATCATGTCTACATCAAGTTTGATCTAGGTTCATTAGGACCATCAATTTTATTTTCATGGCCTTTTTGGCCTATATGACCCTTTGGGACTTCACCAGTGCTTAAAAGCACAACTAATCGCAGCTTTCATCCGGGACATATTCAAATTTATAAGGTCGACAATATTTGGATATAGCATATAATTAACCATTGCTTTTGGGACCTTTTCTTATACCCTTCAAGGGGTATTTTAGCATTTCATTGCTCTTGCCCTTTTTCACATATGTTAAGAAACACAGTTTTAGCATTTTCATTTTCCATGGGTGCATATAAACATTTCCAATACAGGTAGTACATGAGCTTTCAGTTTTAGCCAACAACATCTCAAGTGACCAGGGGAAGTTTTGCATAGTGCCAAACATCGGGACAACCGACCAGAATGATTTAGGCATACAATCCAGCTCACCGAAGGCAAGTTCTGTCACCAACTCAGAGCTGAGACACAATATAAACCGGGGGGTTTGTCCAACAAAGGTTCTAGCGGGGAAAGGTCCTCCATGCCTCAAGTCAAGTAGTAAGTCGGGTTAAAAACGAAACTGGAAGGTAATGGATGGGTGGAGACAGTGAAAGATGAAGCCAACACTAGCAAGCCAAAACAATGGTGGGAATGACTACCTCTATTCTCCCTAAGGAGGGTAAAACCAATGAGTATAGATCAGGAACTTCCAAGTCTAGGTAGGGACATCAATGCATAATACAAATACATCCAAGTCCATATAATTATGACCTCCAGATCATGACAGTACGTGTTAATACATGTCACAAAGATGAGTATAAGAGCAATGATAACCATAACACAATATAATAAAAGATGAGTCATAATCATGCATATAATCCATCTGAACCATCATCTGTCTAATGAGAAAGCACTGATATAAATCTGGGCATTAATAACTGCTCTGTAAATGACTAAATGGCTACATCAGTCCTCAAATCTGAGTGTCCTGAGACTTGGTCTTGACATGGGAGAGTACAATAGTCCACAAATAAAGTAATGATCCGACAAAACTGCTCATCTCAGCATCTCATATGTAAGAGGTCTGGCTGAAAAATGTACTATATCTGAAAAATAGAATATGGTAGCCCGACTACTATATATGTGATAACAACAACATACTCTATATGGATATAAAATATGGTACAAAAATAAAGTACATTAAAATACAACAAGGATGGGTTTAGAGAAGCCTTGGGATGACCCCTTGGTCATCTTGGAGGTTGTTTTGATAAAAAGGCTTCGGGTGTTGCCCATTCATGGGCAGGCTTAATGTCTCTCTATCCATGGTGTTAAGCAGAAAAGAATTGATGCAGACAGTATCATGGATGATAAATGGGCCTTTCCAAAGGCTATCGAACTTCCCATGCTTCCCAGGCTTCTCCCTTCTCTTATCCCATAAGAAAACAGTATCTCGCACTTGGAAAGATCTCGGCCTAGCCGACTTATCAAAGGTGCCCTTCATACTCTCTTGATGTCTGAGTGACTGATCAAGGGCAGCTCTTCTAGCTTCATCCAACTCTATGATCTGATGGATCCTCTGTTCCATTTCTAAACTTTCCGTGCCATACTCACTCAACAGTTTGAAGATTGGAATCTGCATGTTGACCGAAAGGGTGGTTGTGAGTCCATATACCAACTCAAAGGTGATTTTTCAGTTGAGTTCTTCTTAGTAATCCTATCTGCCCACACAACATACTTAATCTTGCTATCCCATGCTCTTTTATTGTCACCCACAATTTTCTTAAGAATGGTCATTAAGTTTTTATTTGTGGACTCAGCAAGTCCATTGCCTTGTGGGTAATAATCTGATGAGTGGGATAGGATAATGCCATACTTAAAATAGAAGTCATTTACTTCTCCCGAACTGAAGGCCTTGGCATTATCGGTTATTTTTAGGGGGATTCCGAATCTGGTGATTATTCTTTCCTCAATGAAATCCATAACAACCTTTTCAGTGGCATTCTTAGTAGGTATGGCTTCTATCCACTTAGTGAAATAATCGGTTGCCGTAAGAATCCAGCAAAAGCCATTGCTAGAGTTATCCTTAAATTTGCCAATAAAATCAAGCCCCTATTGTTGAAAGGGGGCAAGGACCACAATAGGTGTAAGGGGAAGTGCAGCCAACTTCTGCTTCCCCGTGAAAAGATGACACTCTTGGCAACACTTGACATGTTTATGAACATCTGCAAAGATAGTGGGCCAATAGTATCCAGCTCTCAAGATCTTGTGGGCAGTTGTATTTGCTGCATAATGGCCTCCACAAAATCCTTAGTGGAACTTAGTCAAGATTTTCTTGGAATCTTGTTCGTGAACACATCTAAGTATGATGCCATCTGGGTTCCTCCAACCCAGACCCTCTTGGGTAAGGCAATACCTAGCGGTTTTCAATCTTAAAGCCCTTCGTTTGTGACCCTTGAGGTGATCAGGGCAAGTGAAATGGAGCAGGAAGAAAATGATGTCGGAATACCAATGGTTGTCAAGCTCTTGAAGTGCAGGGGTCATGGCCGGTGGAGGAATATTGTTTTTGACAATCATTTCAATGGATTATTCATTCTTTTGAGTGAGAATTTTAGCAAGACCTTGTCCTTTGATTAACTTGGTAGGCTTTATTTCAAGGTCATACTATTGGATTTTGGACACCCATGTGCCCCTTATTCCTAAGCAATCCTGTTTAGACAGGATGTCTTTTACTGCGGCATGGGGAACATATCCAATGACTTTAGAATATCCAATATAAGTTCTGAAATGCTTTAAAGATTTGACCAAGGCATAAGCTTGCTTTTCCATGATGGTATATTTCAACTCAGAGTTTTGTAAGGCTCTAGTCATGAAAGCTATAGGTTGCTTGAACCCTTCAAAGTTCTTCTGGAGCAACACATCGGCAATGGTGTCTTTCAAAGCAAAAGAAAAGATCATGAAGTCTTTCATGTAATCTGGGCTGACTAAGTCTGGAGACCTGGTAAGGACATTCTTTATGGAATCAAAGGCTTCCCTACCCTCATTTGTCCATGTAAACCTGGCATTTTTCTTAAGTAATGCTTGCATGGGTTTCATGAGTTCGGCCAAGTTGGGAATAAATCTTTTGATAAAATTTATATGTCCATTGAAAGATTGGAGTGCTTTCACATTTTTAGGTAGAGGGATCTTCCTTATGGCTTCTATTCTCTCCGGGTAAGTCTTGACACTGTCCTTGTTTATAATGTGTCCCAAGAGTTTTCCTTCTTCAATACCCAACATTGACTTAGCCGGATTCAAGGAAATGCCGAATTTCCTACATCGCTCAAATATCCGCTTGAGATGACCAACATGGCTGGATCTATCTTTCGAGAACATAGTGAGGTCATCTTGGTAGATCTCAATGTTTTTGCCAATCAACTCCTTGAAGGCATAATCCATGGCCCTTTGAAAAGTGGCACCAGCATTTGTGAGACCAAAGGGCATTCTCAGATATTCAAATGTGCCCCAAGGAGTTGTGAAAGTGGTTTTGTGCCTATCCTCTTCTTGAATGACTACTTGATTATAACCAGAAAAACCATCTAGCATTTACATCATGCTTGATCCAATGACCCATTGGAGGAGGGTCTCCATGTTGGGGGGGGGGTAATTGTCCTTTTGACAAGCTATGTTTAGATTTCTGAAATCTATACATATCCTTAAACTCTCGTTCTTCTTTCTAACTACAACTAAGTTAGAGCACCATGTTGAATGTCTCGTAGGAGCTATAATTCTTGCTGCTAACATCTTTTCTAGCTCCTACTTAACAATGGGTGCCAACTTAGGATTTATTTGCCTAAGTTTTTGACGGAAAGGCTTGCCTTTTTGACATTCAGGTTTCAAAGGAATGGTGTGCTGAAAAACATCTTCCCTATATGCTACAAGCTCATCATAAGTGAAGGCAAAAACATCTCTATATTCTTTAACCAAGTTTATAAGGTTGTTCCTTTCCTTTTCTGAGGTACCTTTTTCAATTTTTATTATTCTTGGTTATGTTTTTGTTCCAATGTTGATCTCAATGTACTCCCCCGGTTTCATTTGTTCAACACTACTTTTTCTTTTGTCCCGCCTGTCAAAAATGTTCTCTAAAGCAACTAGACCACGTGGGACAGGGTTATCAAACTGGTTGCCTTCTCTAGGGTACTCTTTATTTTCCTACTGATTATTTACTTTAAAATTAGAGAATTCATCGACATTATGAACAAATTTCAAAATGTGTTCGTCATCCCTGAAAACCTGCCAATGTTCAACATTATCAGGAATAGAAGGTCTGAAGCTAATTTCTAAAGGACAATCCCCCTCTAACATCTCATTTGATGGCTGAAGTGTCGAAGCTGAAACTGCTAGTCTGTCGGCAGCACTATTCTGATCTCTAGGGATTGCTTCTATATTAAGGGCATCAAAAAATTCCATTGTATCCCAGATTGCATTTCTATACTTCTTTAACCTTTGACATTTACACGCAAACTGATCCTTAACTTGTTGGACAATTAGGTCAGAATCCCCCTTAATACCAAGCAATTTGATTCCCATGTCCTTGGCAATCTCGATGCCTAGTAGAAGTGCCTCGTATTCTGCCACATTGTTGGTTGCTTCAAATTCCAATTTGAAAGCAAAGTTGAAAACCTTACCCTCCGGTGAAATAATGACCACCCTAGCCCCCTTACCAGTTCTAGAGTAAGCTCTGTTGTCCGCCGATTGCACACCAGCAACAGAAATCTTCCGAAAGCTGTCTCCTCACTTAGGAAAGTGGGAGAGGTGTGACCTTGGGGGCAAGCACAGAGCCAGGTACTGTCACCTACTCCTAGCTCCTCCATTTAGGCTAACTCTCAACGAAGCCAAGGAGGGTAGTCCCTACAAAAGAGTTTCTATGGCTCTTGAGTTGTTAAAGTGTTTTAAAAGGTTACGGATGCGGATGGGTGTTGTTTAGGAGTTATTGTGATTAAAGGTGTTTGTTTATTATGATTATGACACATAAATCAAAGCAATCCACGTTGCTAGTAAGAGATTAAAAGATAAGTAATGATTCCAGACTTCGTTAATTATGCATTCACAGATAGAAATTAAAATAGGCCATAGACCATTGATCAAAATAAAATAATTATGCAGATTAAAAAAGACCAGTGCCTTATGGAGTTAAAGTACTGAAATGCGTAAAGAATTTAATAACAAGTCTTGAAATCAAACTAGTGAATATTAGGTTGTGCGAGTGCTCTTGGTAGGTTTTAAGAGTTTTAAGTGCTCTTGATTAGGGTGTCAACGAAGGTTTGTCAAAAAACCGAGAGAATATTCCAAGTTCAATTCGTTGAAGACATGGCGGGCCCGCCCAGTATCCCAGGCTGGTATCGCACAGATTGACCAGCTAGCTGAGAAGCTTAGACAGAGGGGGTTCCAGCGCCTCTACTAAGAAGTACTTTAGAAAATTCCCTACAACGCCAGTGCGTTGGTTACAGGGTTTAAATTTTATTAAGTTTTTCTTGCAAGATTAGAGATCTAGTGCTGTTTCTGGGTACTCCGATTTTGAGGTCGGTTAGAGCATACTCCGGCAAGGAGAAAACAAAGTTAATTAATTAGGGGGTGTGCGTTGCAAATTTTATTAGGTTAATTGATTAAGTCTCTCCGATAGAGAGTGCTCTTGAATCCGTCTTATGACATCGGTTCAAAAGACTTAGCTAATCTAAAATGCCTAATGCAAGGATGTGCAATTTTAAGTATGCTCTCCGATAGAGAGTGCTCTTGACTTGTGTTACTGCAAGTTCAAGAGACTTAATTAATTTGTTAAAATTAAAAGAAACTTAAAGATCAAAACCACCCAAGAGTCTCTTTCAGGATTTTTAGGGCCCTAATCGGGAAAGCAAGGGGGTAAGCAAAACTTTATCAAAAAAGGGTAAAGAAACAATGCATTAACCAAGTAAATAATCAGAGAGACATTTTACTTCACTTTTCATGGATGATAATCTAATCAGCAATTAATCAAACAGATTTTTCCTTTTTTGATAACTTTTATGCAAGCAAAAATGAAATCAAACCTAATCTAACATGAGAACAAATTGCATAAGAGGAAACTAGCAAGAATATACTAATGAAATCAAATCTAACTAAGCTTTTTAACAAATTGAAACTGATTACCCTATTCTACTTTCACCATTTATTTATTTTGCAGGTATAAAGCAAATTGAAAAAATGAAATATGGACAATGGCGATACAGGCTTCCCCCAAATGGAGGAAGTGGGGTGTGGGAGCCTTAATCCCACTTGCTCTTTTATTAATTCTTTATAATGCCTTTCCTTTGATGCTTTTTGCCTCTTTTCCTATCTTTGGAAGGCTTCCGGATCGAGCTGAGAAAGGGGAATGAAGAAAGGGGGATTATGAGTCTTTTTTAAGCTTTGAATCTTCAATTTTTTGCCAGCACTTCCGCTGTACCTATCACAAAAGTAAAAAATCAGCAAGCTAACAATACTAAAAAGTGATAGGAAAGACAATGCAAAAATAAAAAATTTTGGAAATTTTTTTTGTACTTAGAAATTTTTTGGAAATTTGCATGGAAAGTACAAACTTCTTCCTAGATCTAATGAATAATATTAGATCTAACACAGCCTAAAGAAGATATATCTAAATATAAACAATGAAAGAGTGGATCTACTTCTTAAGCAATGCAAAACAAGAAAAATGAAAGGGTAAAGAATAAGGGGTTCTTGTGGATGGAACACAAGAGTGGAAGAGAAGTTTCCAGCGTTCTTTTGTAAGAGAAGAATACGATCTGTGTAGGTCCTGCAATCACAAAGTGTTAAACAAAAGGGTTGCTTGAAGCTTGGGCTAGATGTAGCTGAACTCACACCCTTTTTCAACCTGTGAAACCTAATAACGCCAAAACTCAAACACAAAGTGAGATCAAATCATATGAAAGTATGCTAAGAGAATTAAATCAGGATCAACACTACGTATTATTGACTACTCATGTTCATCAAGATTCTAATTTACTTTGCATAAATAATCAACTTGAAACATCAAATGATTACTCTACCGTGCCAACAGTGGCCCTCTTGAGCTTTCACAAAATAAAATTGATCTCATTCAAAGTATTTAAAAGCAAAGGGTTAGAAGCAATGTCACCTCAACCAAGAAATGTATACCACATGCAAAGAGCTCATAGACCTCCAAAGTCGAAATTCTTATTAAAAATTCAAAGCAAAGCCTGATACAATTTCTACAGAGTAACTCTGCCACAAAAGTTCCACACCTAATAGAGCTCAAAGAGCCTCTATTTATACAAAGAGAGAAGGCTAAAACCCTAAAACCAAACTAAGAGTAACACCAGAGTAATTGAATGAGCTCGGCATGATGATTTGGAGTTGAACTGAGCTGCAACTGAGTTGTAACTGACCTGCTGGAGTAATGAAGGGGGGGTGAGGTGGCTCATCCTCCCTCGTAATGATCTCCCAACCAATAAATAACCCACACTTCAACCAAAAACGGATTTGACCAAAGAGGGCAAATTTCTGACTGATAGTTCAACTGCTACACTCCGATACTTGATCTGAAACTGACCGATATTGATTGAAATCATCATAAATGCTTCGTGCCATGTCATTTAGCCTTTTATTTCGCTGAATTCGGATTAATTTGGAGAGATTTGGATTTTCTCCAAAATAATCATTTTTATTAATTAATCAATATTTTCCCCAAAACTGACTTTTTTTGAGAAAATATGAGTTATGTGGCCGAATGATGATCTGAAACTTGGTGCTAGCTGGCTGGATGGTCATGAATGATTTTTGGCTTAAGGTTAGAGCCTTCAATCACTGAATTCGGGTTCCGGATGACCGACTTATTACAAATTGAATTTTTCCATTTAAATTATGGAAACATTTAATTAAAAACTTACGAAAAAATTAAAAAATTAATTTTTTTTTTGATGCGTTCGGTAAAATTTTTTCGGAATTTTTTCTGAGGGTCCTAGTGACTTAGGACATGACCATAGTCTATTCTAACAATGTCTAGTAGGTTTATATATACTTAGTTGGGCTCTAATAACCCCCCAAGGCCCATAATTCAAAATTGGGCATTCCAGCTTTGGAGGAAGCGGGAGAAAACCTTGTCAATTATACTTGGTTATAGGAAAAGCAAATTGTCAAGGGAAAAAAACTCCCTAGAATACCTTAGTTGAAATTCTACATCTTAGGAAACCGAACCATTCAAAACACCCTACTAGCACATTTTATTACAAACCCCATGGGGCCATGGTCATAACTATTCAAACAAAAAACTGACTAGCCAAAATAGGCTAGACACAAAGGCGGATCATCTGATACACTGGAATCAAACATTTATCATGTTTTTCAACTAGCGGCTCCTCAGCTAATCCAACTATGGTACAAATAAGTGGATAACAAGCTCCATCAAAGTTCATCTTCCACAATTCATTAAATTTTTCATTTTTCATTTCTTCTTGGATGGCTTCCAAGAAGGTGGAGTTGATCTGGTATATCCCAAGTTCACTAACGTTGTTGATATACTCATTTGATGGTCTCTCCGGGTTTTCTACATGATGTCTCCGTTCTTTCTCTGTATGGAACTTGACCAATGAATCTTCTGATGCAGGTACAGTGGCGTCCACATGATATCTTCGTTCTTTCTCTGTATGTAACTTGACCAATGAATCTTCTGATGCAGGTACAGTGGCACATGTCCAGTCCATTTGAATAGATCCCCCCAAAGTGGCACCAAACCTTCTAGATAATAGCATGCCCCATTTATCCGGCACATCTATGACGAGGATATCCATGCTAACATGGATGTCCGGATACTTGGCTAATCTCGTGTGTTGCTTTTCAATCATACCTTCAACTTTGACAGGTCTAGAATCCATGGCACATACATTTTGGTAGGGGCGTGTGGTTCTAAGGCCAAGCTGTTGCATGACCTTCTTAGTCATAAGATTGGATCCTGACCTTGAATCTAACATATAGTTGTGCAGGAGAAGATCACCTATCATCAATGATATGTAAAAGGGCGGATGATCTTCTTTTCTTGGGTCTCCAGTATGCAAGATTACAGGAGGATCTCCATAGACATTTTCTTGACTTGGTGAAGGTTGTTCTACTGTATTGGCAAAAGTTACTTTCTTGGGAGTTGCAGGTCTTTCAGGTGCAACAATCTTTGAGGTAGGGAGGGGAACATCATCAGTTTGAGGCTCTAACATTTTTAACAGTTTCTCTTTTTGTCCAGGAATTTTACATAACTCAAGTACAGGAACCAGAACTTTGGAGTTTGCCAACCAATTACCTAAATAAAAAGTTAGAGCAACAAATTCCTTTTCATCATTAATTTCTGGAGGGATGTTAGGAATTGTTACCTTTGAAGCAGTTTGGGTAGACGGTCCTTCCTTTGGTCTTCTTTGATATGTCATGCCTTTGAAGTTCTGAACGTTGTTGCTATTTTAAGGCATTTCCCCATAATATTCAGTCAAATGATCACCCCTCTGATGAAATTGGTTGGCTTGATTCCAACTATCCCTATGATTGTTATAGATGTCTCCTACATTGTTGATAAAGTCAGGCTCGCTTGCAGATGTGTTGGGACCACAACCCTCAGGATAACCATGTTCCTGAACATAACATGCATAATGACAACCAGATTCCTCATGGAAATCTCTGCATGCCCTACAAAATGGTTTGTAAGGTTCAACCATATTAGTAGCCTCTAACTGATGAGGAGGCCTCTGCTCATGGTTGGTATTCTTTCTCTGCCATGTTGGTCTTGCAGGGAAGGTTCTAGGAGGTGGTGGAGGTTGAGTTCTTTCAATAGTTATGACCCGATTTTGAACATCTTTCATCTGTGCTAAGTACTTCCTTTCCATGTCTTGCATTTTTTCTGTTAGGTCCATGAGCTTCTTTTCATATGCCTCATTTGATGGCTCTTTTCCTTTAGGTTCCACAGTTTTCAGAGGAGTTGATGATCTAGAGTAACCCTGGATGTTTGACTCTCCTGAAGACTGCATGTTTTTATCGATTTTGATAGCCAAACCTTGAGCTTCAAGCAATGTGGTGGGATCTTCGTCTCTTATCTGATACTGGATTTTGCCACTTAATGCTTCTATGTAAAAATCCAAAATGGAAGCTGCAGGAGGAGCATAAGTAGTAGGGATAGAATTTGATAACTATATGAACCTATTGTTGAATTCATCCATGGTTTTGGTATCTGATTTCTTCATACTAGTCAAGGCTGCCACTAGATGTCTAGGTTTGTTTTTGCTGCCAAATTTTCCGAGGAAAGCAGCCTTGAAGGCTACTATGGTAGCGAAAGAGTTGTTCGGCAAGTTGTCATACCCGTTTCTAGCTTTACCATCCAAAGATAGAGCAAAAAGGGTCATGTAAACAGTTTCATGTTTGTTAGTACCCCTGACATAGGAACCACAGTGTCTGGAAAAGTTTTTGATATGCTGCTTAGCAGAGGTAGAGGCATTAGTGCCATTAAAAGTCATGAGTTTAACAATAGCCTTCTCAGGAACGTCATGGGGTTGACTTGCTATCTGAGTGAAGTTGAGTTGAGTAAAAAACTCAGCCATTGTGGAAAGGAAACAATTATTATTTTCAAAATTTTCTTGGAATAAAAGATGGATGTCTGAAACAGATTGAGACCCAAGATCTTCAAGGATCCTACGAGAAGCTAGTTTGTTCAGTGTCCTCCTATAAACCCTTTCAGGATCAGGGATGAAATTGAGCAAACCTTCAGAGTTTCTTCTAGTTGAATACCTTGAGGTGTGATTGGACTACAAATCTACCAAAAAAAAGGGCAAAAAGGTAAACAACTAAAAAGAAACAAAGGTCGTCCAGGAACAAAAAGATTTGTCTCCGGCAACGGCGCCAAAAGATGTTGTCCGTCGAATGCACATCAACAGCAGAAATCTAATAAAAGTTGTCTCCTCACTTGAGAAAGTGGTAGAGGTGTGGCCTTGGAGGCAAGCACAGAGCTAGGTATTGTCACCTACTCCTAGCTCCTCCGTTTAGGCTAACTCCTAACGAAGCCAAGGGGGGTAGTCCCTAACAAAGAGTTTCTATGGCTCAATGTTTTAAATGTTTTTTGGTGGTTGCGGATGCGGATGGGTGTTGTTTACGAGTTTTCTGATGGGAAGATCACAATTTTAATTTTTTAGAAATTACAAAGATATGCTTGTGGTATTTAAATGAAACACAACACTGATTGAATTAAACAAAAGCATCCATAATGACAAGATATTGAACAATACACTTGAGATATGAAAATACAATAATGACAGACCAGTGTCTTATCCAATGGGCATGGAGTCAAAAAATTGTAGTGCTGGGATGCTTGATACAAGAGTTTAATGTCTGTGCAATCGTTTTGCAAATGCTCTTTGTAAATTTTATCAAGTTTAGTGATCTTGGATTATTAAGGCTGAGAGAAAAAGGTATCAAAGTCCAATCGAAAAAGTATTCTAAGTCGTTCCGTTCGAGACCTGTCAGCCCGTCCAGTATCCCAGGATAGGTGTTCGGAGAAATTAATCAGCAAGCTGGGAAACTTAGACAACGGGGGGTTCCGACGCCCTTACTGAGAACAACTCGAATGCTTTTGACAACGTCGATGCATTGGTTGTGGGGGTGAAGATTTTATTATGTTATCACTTGCAAGATTAACAAATCCGATCACCGTTTTGAGTATGAGTCCAACTTTTCAGGGTCGGCAGAGCATACTAGGTGAGGGATAGCAACGAAGTAAATTTTAAGTGGGGAAATGTGAGTTGGAATGATTTAATTATTATTATGAGCACACAGTTCAACTCTCCGACAGAGAGTGCTCTTGACTTCATCTTATGACGGAAGTTGAAGAGACTTTAACTATTCTATATGCCTAATGCAAGGAAAATGCAAATCTAACTATGCTCTCCGACAGAGAGCACTCTTGATTTGGGTTATGGCAAGTTCAAGAGACTTTGGTTTATTTTAAGAGACAATCAGATTGTAAATATGAAACCACGTGATAGCTCAAATAAAGTAGAAACTAATCTAGCAATTTAGTGTTCTAAGCAAAAATTAAACTAATCTACGTACTTGAAGCAAATCTAAGCTAAGAACACACAAGACACTCTTCCCCAAATGGGGAAGAAACACAAACTATGGGAGGCTTTATCCCACTTAGCCTTATTTTATTAATCAAATACAACTTTTGAGGATTTTCAACCTTGGAATGAGAAATGAAGATGGTAGAAGTGACTTTAAAAGGGCTCTTAAGAGCTTTACAAAAAAGGAGAGTGTTTAAGTCTTCATGGTTTTGATCTTGGTTTCAAATCTCCTCTTGGTTTTGCAATCTTTTTCTTCTATTTGATAATCTCTTCTTCTTCTTCTTCAAGTCCCCTTCTTGAGTTTGCTTTTGCTCAAACGTACAACACAATGCAGATCACACTACAAGCACCCTTTAGCATTAGTGAAATCAAATGAAAAGGAAAGTAGATGCAACTAAGATCTAAGTATGAAATTGAAATTTTTTGTCTTTTTGAAGTAAGAAAACCTAGGAAAAAGTACATGCAAAAATAGTAAAAAGAAGGCTAAAAAAAATGAGGAAACAGGGCAGCCAACAAAGGGGTTGGATGGCTGCAAAAATAGAGAAAAAGGGGCATCCAAGTATGAGAAAAGATGGCTGCAAAAACAGGAAGAAAAAAGGCTCGAAGAAAGACAAAAAGTGGTTGAAAAAGTGCCCAAAAGGGCTGAAAATTGAGGTGAAAAAGGGCAGCCAACCAAGAGAAAAGTTGGCTGCAAAATAATGAGGAAAATGACAGCCACACAAAGGAAAGGATGGCTGCAAACAAGAAGGGCAAACATGGCAGCCAACAAGAAGATAGTTGGCTGCAAAAATTGAACGAAGAGAGGCAAAATAGAAGAGCTAAGGAGAAGGAAAAAATGAAGGGGAGGAAACAAAAAAAACGAAAGCAAGAAAGGTGTTTTAGGGCTTCCAATGTAACAAAGTTTTAAAGTAGTTTGTAAGATGGGACTTGAAGCAAACCAAACCCTTAGTGCCTCCTTCTTGAAATAATCGAAGCTATGTAAATCCTGAAAAGAAAACCAATGTTAAACAAATAAGCTTGTGATCTTGAAGATGAACTAGATGCAACCAAGCTCACACCCTTCTCCAAGATGGCAAATCCTGTCCAAAATCAGACCACTCAAACAACCCAGTGGGATCAATCAACTAGCATGCTAAGCATATAAAGATTCATCAACATTAATACAACTGAATATTTCTTGCTCATAAAATCTTGATACAATAGCATAATCAACCAAATTATCAACTGTAAATAGGAGATTTTACGTTCTATATAATAGACTTCTAAAACCAATTGATTTGATCACACATAAGCATTTGAATTGAAACATATGGAAAGCATTCACCTCACAAAGTTCATTCACCACTAGCACCAAGTCGCATGGACCTCCAAAGTCTTGATCTTATTCCAAATAATGAGCATAAAGCAATTACAAAATTCTACAGAGTAAGTTTACAACAAAGGATCCATGAAGAAGAGAGTGCAAAGCACCTCTATTTATACAAAATATCAAGCCCCAGGGGCTTTTAATGAACCAGAGATCAATCCGGAGTTAAGCTGAGCTGAAGCGGAGTTGAACTGGGCTGAACAAGAGCTGAAGTAGAGAGGAACTGAGTTTGAACTGCCAACACACCCCATCAATCACCCACCAAAAACAATTCGGCTTCCTTCACCCACACCAGCTCCATCTCCTTCACGAATCGTACGGCAACTTGGAGAAAAATTTAAATGAAGGCTTTGATGGCAAGGCATATCATACTCTCAAAATACAATGTGTTTAAAACATGAATTTTAAGTTGAGAGGGGTCCACCCCACTCCCACTCATACTAGCGAATGGTGGTAGCGTGAGCTTTTGCGCCACGATTTCCTTTAATTAATTCGCAGCCTCCTTACTTGAAACCATTCGCTCTCCACTTGCATGCATTGGCAAGGCATTATACCATTGTTTAATTTTATTATAATTCTTAAGTGGATGGGTCCCCCACCAATACCACTCACCACTTCATACTCCACGCTAGCACTTACTTCACTTACCCTGACGTCATCTTCCTTTGAAACTAATTCGTAGCCATGCCTTGGATATATTATTTCATGGTTTTAAAAAATAATATAATTATTAAGTGGTGAGAGGGGTACACACTTAATACCACCCATCACATTCACTAGCGCTTAGCATGAGACCATATCCTCACGTCATCTTCCTTCATGTGACTAAAACGTGACTATTTTTTATCCAAAGTTTGGATGCCATGTCACCTTGAAGAAGTTCGTAACCCCATGGCCCACATGCCATGTCATCTTTTCACTATAAAATATTAGTTTTTGACCTTGATTTTGACTTTTTTAAAATGCCATCTTGATGCATTTTTAGCCGAATGATGACGTTCGGGATGCTTCGGCTGCCCGAAAGATGGTGAAAGTGGCCCCTGGGATAAAGATGTTGCTCCAGGCTTGAAAATGAGCCCAACCATGCCGAAAACAGACTCCGGATCACGCTTTTATTACATTTTGAATTTTTCGATTTAAACCATTAAAAAGTGGCTTAAAAAACGGAAAAAAAATATTTTTCTCGGAATCCAACGAAACCTTAGGGGGACCTAGTACATTTTCATACGACTCAATCGGAATGGCTAGCATGACAAAAAACACTGACATGAAGGCTCTAATAACCTCCCAAGGCCGAAACATCAAGACAACTACCCCAGCGTTGGAGGAGCGAGTGAAAAACTCATAAATTATTGGTCGTTTGTTCAACAACCAATAATAACCAAGGGAAAAAACACTCTGGGCTAGTCGGCTTGGTGCCCAAGTCCAGGAAGCCGAGCCTTCTCTAAAAATTTAAATGCTAGGACATTTTTTACATTTCCCCCAAGGGGATATGAAAATGTATTTTACAAACAAAAAAGTTCAGCCAAAAACTGGCTAACTTTGGAACATACTGAACTTCTGAACTCTGGAGATGAGCATTCATCATGCTCGATAACTGGCGGCTCAATAGGAAGGTCAACTATTGTACAAAATAGTTGGTAACAAGGTGGATGGAGAAGAAGACACTTGAAGATGCTGTAGTCATTGGAGAAGAAGAAGAAGGACTGTACAGGCTCAAAGTACATCCAGAGACAACCCTTGTCCATGAGACTACCAGCTCAAGTGAACTGTGGCATAGGAGACTTGCTGACATCAACTACAAAGCATTGTCCTATGTGAGCAAGGTGGTAACAGGGTTACTAGATCTGAAGATCGAACATGAGGGAACTTGCAAGGGATGTGCACAGGGAAAGAACATCAAGAATCCCTTTCCGAAAAGTGACACAAAGACTAAAGGTACGTTGGAACTAATCCATTCTGATATATGTGGTCTTATTCCCTCCATATCCTTAAGTGGATATGAATACTATGTCACATTTATTGATGATTATTCAAGAAAGGCATGGATACACTTCTTGAAGAATAAGAGTGAAGTGTTTGGGAAATTCAAGGAATTCAAAGCCTTGATAGAGAACCAGTCAGAAAAGAGAATCAAGACACTAAGATAAGATATTGGTGGAGAATACACTTCAAAGGAATTTGAAGCTTTATGTAAGGAGGCAGGAATCAAGAGGGAACTAACCACTCCCTATAATCCCCAACAAAATGGTGTTGCAAAAAGAAAGAATAGAACTATCATGGAAGCAGTGAAGACCATAATTCATGACCAAGACCTCTCTACGCACATATGGGCTAAAGCTGCAAGAACAACCATATATGTGCAAAATAGATTATCTCACAGTGCTCTTGGATTCAAGACTCCTGAAGAGATGTATATCGGAAAGAAACCTGAAGTAAGCCGTTTCAAGATATTTGGATGTTTAGTATATGTACATATTCCGAAAGAGAAGAGAACCAAATTGGATCCTTCTGGTAAGAGGGGATTATTTGTAGGATACTGTGAAGTCTCCAAAGCCTTCAGGATATACATCTCATGATTCCATCATATCGAGATTAGTAGGGATGTAACTTTCGATGAAGAGGCAGCTCTTAAGAAATCTAGAAGGTGTCAGCTTGAAGAAGTACATGAAGAAGATGTACCTGCCAGAAGGACAGAAGTTGAACCAAATCCTGAAATAGTAGCATCAAAAGATCATGACATGCTAGAGCCTTAGGAGCCCCCTACTATGGATTCTCTTGAAAGAGAAAACCTGCTTGGGTAAGAGAAATCATACAAGCAGCAGAAAGATATGGAGCACCAGAAGGATCCACAAGAACCAACAAAAGATCAAAGCCATATTCCAGTTATGTAGCTTTGATGTGTGATCTTGTAGACCAAGAACCCACCAACTATGAGGAAGCTGCACAGAAGAAAGAATGGGTTGAAGCAATGACGGAAGAATAACAGTCGATCATGAAGATTGATGTTTGGGATATTGTTCCCAAACCAGAAAACAAGAGTGTGGTTTCTTCGAAATGGATCTACAAGATAAAACATGCTGCGGATGGAAGTATTGAAAAGTACAAAGCAAGATTTGTGGCTAGAGAATTCTCTCAGAAAGAGGGGATCGATTATGAAGAGACATTTGCTCCAGTGTAAGGTACACTTCCATTAGAACTATCATGGCACTTGCTTCCATGATGAAATTGGATAGTGGACTTACACCAAATGCATGTAAAGACAACCTTCCTTAATGGTGTGATTGAGGAAGAGGTTTACATCGAACAACCACAAGGATTTGTAAAACTATTGAATCTTCTGGAAGTCTCTTGTATATGCCATACTTACGAAGTTTAAACAATATGCCAGTGCTAGGTGAGGATGGAAAACAAGGCTAAGTAAAGGGTGATGAACTCTAGTTGGTTTTGACCATGTGATCTCTTTGAATGATGACAGATTCACTCAACCAAAATGGCATATGCATGACGGATAGCAATATGGGATGGTGGTGTCTCACAAATGGATAAAGTACTTGGGCTTGTTTCCTTCAGGCTCTAGCAAGTTTCCATATATAGATTTGACAATTTGGAACACTAGTTAACCTCCAAAGGCAGGTGCCCTGGAGAGCCTTCTGGGCCTTCAGAAAATAACAAAGACAAAACATTGCAGGCTAGTCTCACCCTGTTGCCCTGTAGGGGAGAATGAGCCGAACACTTGACATGGAGTGAGTGCTCATCCTTTGACCATTGACTTTTTTCAAACAAGTTTTAATTTCACATAAGATAATAGCCACCCTCCAAAGGAAGGTGCCTTTGAAATCCTTCTGGGCTTCAGTAATTGACTAAGGCCTAGCCCCGTTGCCAACGAGCATCCATAACCCCGACGGGTTTGCCTCACCTTGTTCATCCTTATACAAGAAATGAGTGCTCATCCTTTGGCCATTGACTAATTTATAAAATTCATACTTTGCATCATTTAGATATAACGTTTATGCATTCTGATGTTTTAGTGTCTAAGACGCTGTTGGGTGGAGCACTTGTTTTGAGGACTAAAATAAAACCATCCGGTGAACTCAAGCACATTGGCCAAGCCACATACTTCATAGCCATAGACACAGAACAACAGGGAGTCTATCATGCATAAGGGTCAAGATGGAGAAAAGATCTTCGATCTCACAAGTCTCAATCAAACAAGGTCATGGGAGAAAACCAATTATGGATGAACTGGATGGATGGGGATAAATGATACATGGAACCAACATAGCACTAAGGTTTAAAATTTGTGTAAAGCATGGCATTAACAACAGTCTTCAACATTAGACTTTTTAATCATTCTCAACACAGGTTTAAGCATATAATATAAGCACAAGTCACCATGATCATCCTAACATAACAAGCTTAGGTGTTTAACATACATCAAAAAGCAAAATCCTACCAAGGAGCCATATACCTGATCTATATGATATGCCCATCTGTAACTGTGTGTACCATATCTGCTACTCTGCTTGAATGAACTAGGTCACCACCGAAATCATCTCAAAGGACAAGGAGATTGGACTTCTGGCAAGGAAACAAATCTGAAACTACTGCTGAACAAAGGATCTGAATGGCTCAGGAAATAATGATCCATGTTGACACCCCATCTGAATGAATAGCTCCAAAAAATAAAGAGATAAATCTGTATGCTGCATCATGGTAGCCCAACTGCAATATATGTGTGATAACAGGCAGCAATTTGGACTCTTTATCTACTAAGTTTTATGAGTTGTATTAGAATCTAATATCTATGCTCACATATGAATGTTTTAATTAAATCCACATCACTATATGATTTAAGTACTCCTTGTGATAATTGGAATCACTAACCAATTTACACTTTTCCCTAAGTTGTTGCCATACTCAAGTTTCAAGTGGATGCCTTTTAATGATTCATAGATGATAGCTTCTTGATTCATCTCTTATTCAAGTTGTGAATGCTATAAATGCTTCTCTTTAACCCATTTGCACTAATACTTAAAGTCTTAAACAACTTACTATATTGGTCCTTGGACCATTAAGCAAATTCGCATTCCTCCTAAGTTGTTTCATTTTCACATGTGGATGATTATTGAGAGTGTTACCAACTATTTTGTACAATAGTTGAACTTCCTATTGAGCCGCCAGTTATCGAGCATGATGAATGCTCATCTCTAGAGTTCAGAGGTTTAGTGTTTTCCAGAGTTAGCCAGTTTTTGGTTGAACTTTTTATATTTTGTAAAATACATGTTCATACGCTCTTGGGGAAAATGTAAAAAATGTCCTAGCATTTAAATTTTTATAAAAGGCTTGGCTTTCCGGACTTGGGCATCAAGCCGACTAGCCCAGAGTATTTTTTCCCTTGGTTATTATTGGCTGTTGAACAAACAACCAATAATTTCTGAGTTTTTCACTCGCTCCTCCAAAGCTGGGGTAGTTGTCTTGATGTTTCGGCCTTGGGAGGTTATTAGAGCCTTCATGTCAGTGTTTTTTGTCATGCTAGGCATTCCGATTGAGTCGTATGAACATGTACTAGGGCCCCCTAGAGTTTCGTTTGATTTCGAAAAAAAATACTTTTCTCCATTTTGTAATGGTTTAAATGAGAAATTTCAAAATGTTAAAAAAGAGTGATCCAGAGTCTGTTTTCGGCATGGTTGGGCTCATTTTCAAGCCCGGAGCAGCATCTTTACCCTAAGGGCCACTTTCACCATCAGTCAGGAAGCCGAAGCACCTTGTGAAGCAGTATTTGACTAAAAATGCATCAAGATGGCATTTTAATGCTAAAACTGGACATTTTGGCACTAAGGTCCAAATATTAAAAAGTCAAAATTGAATTTTTAAGTGGTGGAGATGTTTGGCATGGGTCCCATATTAAGTTACGACTCTATTTCACATGACATGAGTTGAAACTTTGGATTAAATTTGAAGTTTGTATTAATTTAAAGGAATGGATGACATGAATGGGAGTGGTCACGCTAGCACGAGTGGTGTGGCGGTGATGAGTGGGATATGGGAGGCCTATCCACTAAGTGAAGCGATAAATATTAATTTTTACCATGGCATGAGTTTCCAATGCATTCGAATTAGCAAACGGATGATGACGTGAAGACCCATAACTCTCACGTGGATTAAAACCTTGCATGCGATTTGTCTGGAGTGGAGTGTCACATGTGCATAGCGTGAATAGGAAAGCACCCATGCTAGCATAACTCATGAGGTGGTTGCGCTTGTTGTCCGCCGATTGCACACGAGCAGCAGAAATCTTCCGAAAGCTGCCTCCTCACTTGAGAAAGTGGGAGAGGTGTGACCTTGCGGGAAAGCACAGAGCCAGGTACTGTAACCTACTCCTAGCTCCTTCGTTTAGTCTAACTCCTAACGAAGCCAAGGGGGGTTTTCCCTAAGAAAGAGTTTCTAAGGCTCAATGTGTTTAAGTTAATTTTATGGAAGTGATGCGCATGGGTGTTGTTTAGGAGTTTGTTTATGATGAAAGACGATTGCAATTATTATAAATACAAATTTGAACACAAGACAAAAGCAATCCACGTTGCTGCACTAGATTAAAAGATGAACAATATGTCGAGAACTTGTGAAATAAACCAGCATTCACAGATAAAGATTTTATAAATCAAAGGACAAATGGTCTAGATAAATAATGATGCATGAAATGACAAACCAGTGCCTTATGGAGTCGAACCTCGTGATGCTTGAAAAATAATAAAAGTACAAGTCTTGAAATAATGCTTAGTGGATGTGTTATGCGATTGCTCTTGGTACGTTTTTAAATATTTTAATGGTCTTGTTTATTATGGCTTGTCAAAGGTATCAGAGACCAACCGGGAAAGTGTTCGAAGTTATTCCGTTCTAGACATGTCGGCCCGTCCAGTATCCTAGGCTGGTTTCCGGTGGATTGACCAGCTAGTCGGGATCTATGAACTTCCCTCTTCCGGTTCTCTTGTTTGCTCCTTGATCTTCTTGATTTCTTGCATGCTATCCCTTTCTTCCTTGCTCTTGACTTTCACCTCTCAACCCTCTTTCACTGTCTTTTTTTTTGTCTTTTTAGCAGCCCTCTTTTGCTGCCCCATTTCTCACTTTTTTTATAGCCAACTATACTACTGTTTTCATATCATAGATTAGATCTTGCACTTCGTTTTATTTTTGTAGATCTCTTTCTTAGAAGTAGTTTCTATTTGATTTGTTTTAATTAACAGTTGATGGGTGCTTTGAGTTGATTTGTGTTGTGTGCAGGTATGAAGAGAAACAATCCTAAGAGAAGGACTTGAAGATTGAGCCAAAGAAGAACAAAAACCAAACAGAAGAGTAGAAACTGAGTACCAAAACCAAGAAGATCCAAATACTTGGGATTTGAACTAAAGAAGACAAAATTTTCCAAATTACTCTCTTTTTGTAAAACAACCATTAAGGCTTGTTCCATTTGTCTTTCCAAGTTCTTTTTTTTTCTCTAAGGTTGAAAATCCTAAATATTGTACTCTCTTAATAAAAGGGCAAAGTGGGATAAGACCTCCCATCTTTTGGTTTCTTCTTCCCCATTTGGGGAAGAGTGTCTTGTGCTCTTAGCCTAGATTTACTTTTCCTGCTTAGAGTAGTTTAATTCTGTACTTAGAACTTTTTATTGTTTCAGTCTTGACCTGAGAAGTACCTTGGGATTTCATCCCAAGTGCCGCATTGACATTGCGTGCTACCTCTCTTTCCCAATTGTCTTCCTGCGTATGACCCGCTAGCTGGAAATTTCGGGGACAATGTGTCTTGAAGTCATTTTTTACTTCTCTTTGCTAGATTAGTTTCTTGTAGTTGTAGAACACTAGTTCCTCATTATTTGTAGGTAGTTTATCATTTTTGCTATGACATTGTTTCGTTGTTTTACAATTTGTTGAGCTATCATGTGGTTTCAATTTACAAGTTGATTGTCTTATACAAAGAACCAAAGTCTCTTGAACTTGCAATAACCCAAGTCAAGAGCACTCTCTGTCGGAGAGCATTCCCATTGCATTATCCCTGCATCAAGCATATAGATTAATTAAAGTCTCTTGAACTTCGGTCATAAGACAAAGTCAAGAGCACTCTCTTTCGGAGAGTTGAATTGTGTGCTCATAATAATAAAATCATTCCAACTCACATTTTCCCACTTAAAATTTACTTCATTGCTATCCCTCACCTAGTATGCTTTGTCGACCTTGAAAAGTTGGACTCGTATTCAGAATGGTGATCGGATTTGTTAATCTTGCAAGTGATAACATAATAAAATCTTCACCCCCACAACCAACGCACCGGCGTTGTCAAAAGCATTCGAGTTTTTCTCAGTAAGGGCGCCGGAACCCCCCGTTGTCTAAGTTTCCCAGCTTGCTGGTTAAATTCTCCGAACACCTAGCCCGAGATACTGGACGGGTCGACAGGTCTCGAACGGAACGACTTAGAATACTTTTAGGGTTGGACTTTGATACCTTGTTCTCTCAACCATAATAATCCAAGATCACTAAAACTTGATAAAATTTACAAAGAGCATTTGCAAAACGATTGCACAAACATTGAACTCTTGTATCAAGCATCCCAACACTACAATTTGTGACTCCATATCCATTGGATAAGACACTGGTCTATTATTATTTTATTTTCATATCTCAAGTGTATTGTTCAATATCTTATCATTATGGATGCTTTTGTTTAATTCAATCAGTGTTTTGTTTTATTTAAATGTCGCAAGCATATCTTTGTAATTTTCTAAAAGTTAAAACTGTGATCTTCTCATCAGAAAACTCCTAAACAACACCCATCTGCATCCGCAACCACCAAAAAACATTTAAAACATTGAGCCATAGAAACTTTTTGTTAGGGACTACCCCCTTGGCTTCGTTAGGAGTTAGCCTAAATGGAGGAGCTAGGAGTAGGTGATAGTACCTGGCTTTGTGCTTGCCCCCAAGGCCACACCTCTCCCACTTTCTCAAGTGAGGAGACAGTTTTTATTAGATTTCTGCTGTTGTTGTGCATTTGGCGCACAACAGAGAGTTCATGAATGATGCTTACTCTCTCTTCTTCATTTCATATTGTAAATGGCTTGATATACTATATTGATAATAACTTACTAATAATTAGTTTCCATCTTGCTTTGCTTTCTTACATGGTCAATATTTAGTCTTTGAATCATTGGTGGTGTCTTAAATATAATCTTATACCCTTACCTAGGCACCAAAAGATAGAGCTAGATCATTACCTTTGGTGAACCAAACCCTTGTAATTTGCCTTAGGGAAGGTTTGTCTAGGGTCTCTCCCTTGGTTAGTCTAGGCTTGTTTGCTGTTAAGTCTAGGATACCTAAAAGAGGAGCTTCCTCCATCACTAACAAGTTTGGGGAAATATCCATAGTTGTGCCGGGTTAGTGGCTGATTCCTTGCCAACAATTGGCTGCTAGGTTGTGCATAAACAGTGCCAAAGGAGGGGACTTACCTATGTGGTCTCTCGAAGAGAAAGCATTGTATATTGGAACAATGAAGTTTGGCCCCAAGCTTACCAAAGAATCCATTGAATAATTTTCTATCTCTTTGTCTCTGCCACTATTCTGCAGCTATGCTGCCTCTACCTCTTGCAACCACCCCATCCTCCCTCTAATAAACTTATAAAGCCTTAGTTATACTTATGATTACTCTTACAACCGAACACTACTTTTCCATATAGTATAGATTTTGTTACAATTCGATTTAGCACTTGGTGGAAAAGTCCCAATCCACTAGTGCTATCAAGTGCAACTTCGGAAGAAAATCACCACTGTCACCTTAGTGCTTAAATTCCCTCTTTTAGGCCAGCTCTCAAGGCCAAGGGAGGCTTCCCTATAGGTTGATTAGATCTAAGGTTTAAGGAGAGCTGAGGGAAAGCAGATCAACTTGTTTAGGTGTAAGTGTGAAATTTTTAAGTTATTTTCCCAAATAAGCATTCAATCACTTAAGATTCACAATGATTATCAGATTAAACACTTAGAAAGATAGCTCAATGATGCACACTGAAATAAACCGTGGACATTAGCATCAGATTCCAATCCACATATTTGTCTTCTTAGCTTAATCCTACCTATGCTTATCAACCTATGAATAGCACAATTTGTATTATTAGAAGTAGGGCTTTAACTCTCTCCCACCTAGTTAGAGAGTTAGAGAGAATGGACCGAAAACTTATAACTCTACACTTATGGGTTTTGCTTACAAAGATAGTTTCTAACTCCTAATTGGAATGAAAAAATCAGGGATGTTCTATGAACTTCAGCACCCCTATTTTAGAATTACAAACATAATATTTAATCGCTTATCACTAAGATCTCAAAAGTCACCTAGTTGTCTCTTACATTGCTATGCAATACTGCCATTTTATGTCTTGGATTTTAGATTCTCAGTGGCAGATTCAAATAGTGGCCTATCTATCTATCTGAACAACTATCTATATATCCATTTGATAGATGGATAAATGGATGAATAGTTAGCTTGATGTATAGATAGAATGAATGGATTTTTCTAGATAATCTTCAAATGTGCTCCATTATTTCTTTTAGAAGTTCCTATTTTTTGATACGTTTTAAAGGTTTCAGGAAAGCTTGATTCAATTTATACATGTATGCTTTTCAGCTTGTCTATATCCATGAACTGTCCTTTAAATGTTAAACTAGATCAAAACATTGCCTTGGGATTTTGGATAGAATTTTTGCAGCACATATTTCATGATATATTAAGGTGATGATTGAATGTATGGTCATATCCAGATCAGTAATCTGTTGCCTGTGGAAATGAAACAAAGATTTGACGATGGCCATGAAATCAACCTGGAAGATTGGTTATGGCACTTTAAAGATGATGGAGCCCTGGACCAGATAAGATGTTTTGTTCTTCCTTCTTTGATAGAAGGATTCATAATCGGCAAGATTTTTCTATTCATTGAATTTAACCTTAAAGTTCAATGTATCATTGTCCTTGTTATTAGGACCTAATTAATTGTTCATGTATATAAATCATGATGGTAACAGGCTTGAGTAAGTTGCTTCCACAGGAAAAGGAATTCAAAGAATCAAATCAGCTCTGGCTACATAAAGTATGGGACACTTTTCTGGTTAAGATGCAATTTATTTTGTTATACTCATAAAAGGAACCTTATTGTGACTGCCTGCGGTTTTTGCAGCATGGTTTTGAATTGTCCAAAGTTTGTTACTATGTCAAAGTTCAATATACTTCCAATGGTGAGATCTTTAAAATCTGGTAAGTTCTTATAACACTACATAGCTTGTTTGATGCTCATGTTCATAGAGCAGTGCTTAGGAACATTAGACATCTTTTTATCACCACTTTGAATAGAATTCTTTGGATAATCCTGTTCATAAAGCAATATTGAAGGCCATGGCTGATGCAGACAGAAATGTGGTGAGCTCAATACATTATCTCAAAGAAAATTACAAACTGAAGAAGCCCATAGATGCAGATTCTCATTTGAGATATTTTGTCTCATAATCCTCACAGCCTTCTCCATAAAGCATTTAAGGAATTGACATCAATAATGTTTTCTGTTCAAACCAGCAACACAATGAAGGACACCAAATCAGCAGCAGCTAACACACTATTAAAAATGGAAATTGCAAGAATCTGCTCTTTACTTTAGAAACAACAAGTCTACAGGTTCAGGCCTGATTGTACAACCTGATTATGCTGGTACTCAACTATTGGCAAGCAGGCCACACATGACATTCAACCAATTTACAATTCCGTCTTGCATGCACAGCTCCTCTGAGCTTCTCTGCAATTCTTGTGAGCCTCCCTGCTGCCACTGCTGCCTACCTCCTCTTATACAAATATAACTGAAACGGTTTCATGGGACGTGGACCTTCATTGACATGCAAAACTGCCATGTTCAGGTTTTTTTGGAAGCTCCAATATTGCGTGGACTTGAAACCAGTGTATTCCAGATAGGGTGGACTTTCAAATTCAAAAGAATGGCAGATGCTCTGCATCAAAATCCCGTGGTTAATTTTTTTGAACCTCCTGGTTCATAGATTCAGACTTTGTTCTCTTCTGTTATCTCTACCATCAAACCATGACACAATCTACATTCTGCCCCATATCTCTGCATTAAACTTCCACATTCAATCCTTTTGCTACATCATAGTTGACATATCTCCTTCAAACTTTGCTTCTATATTTTTTTTTAACACTTTGTAACTAGCACTAAATTTTTCCTCAAGATCTGTGCTTGCCTGATTCAGACAAACATGGAGTGAGTTCAATAAATTATCTCAATAAGAGCAGCATCGAGAGCCATTCTCTTAGGAGAATGGAGACATCTGGTCTGGGACCACGATGTGGAACCAGTCTAGCACTGGGGGACTCAACCTTGAGTTGAGTGACCATTCTGTTGAATGGAGACATTTGGTTAGGGACCAAGATGTGGAACCAATCCAGCACTGGGGGACTCAACCTTGAGTTGAGTGGCCATTCTGTTGAATGGAGACATTTGGTCTGGGACTAGGATGTGGAACCGATCTAGCATTGGGGGACTTAGCCTAGAGCTGAGTGGCTAGTCTTTGAATGGAGGCACCTGGTCAGTTACCAGGAATTTAACCTAGTCCAGGACTAGGGACATAGCCCGGGACTGAAGGCCATTCTCCGAGAGAATGGAGGCGCTTGGTCTGTTACCAAGTATTTGACCTTGGGTCAAATTATGTAGCCTATGGCTGAGGTACCTGGTCTGTTACTAGGATAACACTATAAGCCCTAGACTGGGTTTGGGCATGTGTGACACTTTGACCCTCGATCTGTGGGCTTTGTGATCTTCTCCAAGGCTTAGCTACCCTTGGTTAAGACAACTAGTACACGATCTTGGTGTCACACAGAGTGTGAGATAAAGCATTAGTAATTCTCTCTGTTTATGATGATGTACTTTGAGTGGGGATGAAGGACCATCTTGACAACTTGTTTTGACCACAGGGGCACTTGAAGAAGGCTAAAGTAGAGAAGGCTAAAGTAAAAGTAAAAAATACATAAGGACCCATAGTACCACTAAGGAGTCAAAGTGAAAGCGCAAAAAGACCTTTAGTACCACTAAAGGTAAAAGTCAAAGTAATAAAAGAATATTATTTTGTTCTTTTAAGTTTTGGTCCACTTACAGGTGCTTCAAAGGCCATAAAAGAAGATCATTCCATTTCATTTGTACACACACACCTGCTCATCCACAACTGCTTCAAAGAAGACGTTCACTGGTTTTTTGAAGAGAAGACTTTTTATGGTTATGCCCTAGCATGGAGGATTCTAGCTAGGGCACCCATTCTTATTGCAGCAAACCCTAACCTAGGGTTTCACCCACGAAGAAGATCAACAACAACATATTCTCCTTCTTCACGTGCTAGGGTTTTACCCTAGTCCTCTTCATCTTCACGGGCAACTTGTATTCCTTCACGGGCAGGATGTTATAACTTTAGGCAGCTCCCCTCCTTTGGCAGCCCTCTCCTCACCCTTGATCACATTGCTAGCACTCTCAGGCAGCTTCGGTAAGCCCTAGCAGGGCTTGGGAAGCCTGTCAGTGCCCATGACTACCTACAACAGGCCCTAACAGGTCTCGGGGCATCTTGGTAGTGCCTTCGAGCACCCACAACAAGCCCCAACAGGCCTCTGGCAGGTAGCAGTAGTCTCGAGCATGCCTCGAGAAGGCAGACAGACCTCCGGGCAGCAGCAGAGAATCCTAGCAGGGATCGGGCAGCAACATAGGGATCCGAGTAGGGCTCGAGTAGCAACAGAGGGATCCTAGCAGGTAGAGAATAGACTCGGGCTGGTTGACAGGGATCCGTGCAGGCAGACAGCAGGTTTGGGCAGCCTGTCTCCTTCTCGGGCAGCAAGGAAAATTAGCTCGGGCAGCAGATCCGAGCAACTCTGAGTTGGCTGCATTATTTCTGGACAACAGGTGTATTAGGGCAGAAAGCCCTAATTTGATTTCTCTGTAAAATTCATCTTTTGGATCATATCTATTAGGGTTTGAGGATTTTTCTGATGAACTCAAGTCATTTCATTTAAGAGATGAATTACTAATGCTTTTGGGGTTTTTGTCCTTTAAAGGTTTCCCCAGTGAAAAACTTTTGTGTTTAGTGTTTTGATGTGTTCATGTTTTTACTGCACTTGTCGTTTGTTATCTGATAGTCTGCAAATTTTTTAAAGTATTCATGCTAATTCAAAAATTCAACATGGTATTAGAGCTTAGCATGTTAAGACTCAGTAAGAGGCAGATTGCTGTTGTCTTCCTAGACCTTGGGATATTTTGTAGATTTGACGTTTGACTAAGTGGCGAAGATGGCTACCAACATTTTTAGACTGGAAGAGAAGCTTCAAGGTTCAGCCAACTACAATTCCTGGAAAGCAAGGCTTACAACCATACTAGAGGAAAATGACCTTGATGACATGGTGTTCAACACCATTGAAGAGCCAACATCTAATGCTGGCAGAGTTGCTTACTAGAAGAAGTAGGCTAAGGCTAGAAGAATCATCTATGATTCTGTCAAAGAAACTTTGATGCCCAACATCACATCATTGAAGACTGCCAAAGAATGCTTTGACACCTTGACAAACTTGTATGAGAAGAAGGCTCCCAGTCAGAAGAGAGTTTTGAAGAAAAGGCTTCGAACATTGCAGATGAACAAGGATGAAGGGGTTGGTCCCTTCTTCACAAAGATTGCACAGGTAAGAGATCAACTTACTGCTGTTAAACATACCAGGAACACAGAGAGGGGGGGTGAATCTGTGTGTGCAGTCTTTATTACTTTTTCAACTTTTATAATCAACAACTTATTCAATATTATGCATTGTCACATTAGCATTTTTATCATCATCATAACATCATCATCACATAGAAAGCATAGCAACACAGTACACAAGATTTTTACGTGGAAACCCGAGTCCTGGGGGAAAAACCACGGAAGCCTTTTTAAAATAGTTTTCCAGAAATAACTGGAAGGAGGCAACTACCCTCTTATTACAAAGACTTCAATTTTCCAGCTTCAACTGGAAGGAGGCTACGACCCCCTGATTTACAGGCTACAACCTGAAGGAAGCTGCCACTCCCTAGTTTTCTGGCTTCTACCGGAAGGAGGCTACGACCTCCTTTCCTTGCCCCGTCCTACCACCCTGATAAGAAGATAGACACTGAACTACTGAACCACAACCGCACTGATCCTGCGGACCTGCTAATCAACACATGTACTATACGGCACAATCTGTACCACACTGCACATTCACTGCCACTACTAACCACTGATCACTGTCTGCTGCATCATACTGCTCATCAACTGATCACCGTCTGTTGTATCACATTGCTCATCATCTGATCATTATTCATAAACTCATCACTTGCTCATCACTGCACTAGAACTAAACCAGTAACCTGTCAATTACGCTGTACCAATCAATCATCCAACCGAGTCAATCTGAGTTTGCACACCAAACTCTATCCACCTGAATCAAACCAACTGCTCATACAACTTAGCCAATCTGAGTCAAACCACTTGCTCATAAAGCAACCTGTGCCAATCCAATCTCTGAATCTGCGGCAGATATCAATGCCACATACTGCTCATGTACCTCTCATCATACACAATTACTGAACAAGTAACTCTGCTCTGCTTATGCTGAACACAAGGCATGCACCGTGATAAAGTATAGCAGAGCATCACTGCATCATATCATAGCATGTGTCAAGGAGTGTGTGCATCATCATATCAAGTCAAGACATGTATCATCATCAAGTATGTGCACTCATCATCACCATGTAATATGTACACATCATAGTGCATAGAAGTGTGTCATCACACCAAAGCAAGCATCATACCATGTAGCATCATATCATTGTCATCATAGAATGTAAGAGTGTATTATCACTTTACAACATACATATCATCATACCAACATACCTTGGACTGTACTGTACTTATCAATGAAAATGTGTGAGCATTATCAAGCATATCTCAGGAAACATATCACTCCATATCATTGTATATTCAACACTATCAAATCATGTCATTGTGAGCATTTTATCATTTGTCAAGTTCACCGTTTGCTGCCAAGTCAGCCTTGTCACTCACACACACACTGCTTTATACACAATTATCAGACATGTATCATCATAGAGTTTGTGTATAGCTGACTGTGCATCATAGCATGGAAGAGTATCATTACAAGAAAAGACAAACTACTGTTTGCAAACTGTTCACACACCACATTCACTATTTTTGCACATGCTGCCCACACAGTTTACTCATTCCTGTACATATTCATTTGTACAAAATATGACACTGTTCACACATTTGACTGAATACCGAATATGCATTCCCTTGCATACTTTCTGTACATACACACTCACTCTTGCAGACTCACAAATCATTGTATCTTTTATAAACTATAGCACTATACATTCCTCACTTCTGCACTTTTACAAATACATATACTACTGTTCTCATATCACTGTTTTACTTTATTTCATACCACAACATTTACTCATACAAATGTATATCAACAATCATACACATACTGTATGCATCAATATAAACATACCTTGAACTTGAGCTGTGTATGTCAGAGGCAAGATCAGACTTTTTACCTTACTGCTGGGCTGTGTATGTCCAATATGAAAACACAGTTTTGGTCACTGCAAAACGTCCACGCTTGAACTGTTCAAGCCAAAATTTTGGTTTACTGCTTTTCTGGTTTGTCTGGTGCCTCACCATCTTCTTTCATCCATGAATGATTTAAAAACTCAGCAGCCGTAAGAAGTTTCTAGGGATCATGTTCAAGCATTCTTTTGACCAGGTCTTTAGCACTACTAGAAATAGATGGTCACGGTTCACTTTCAAAATCGTTATTTCCACGAAATATAGCATCAAATATACCTTGCTCCGTCTCTGCCCAAAATGGAGGCACGCCTGAGAGAAGGATATATAATATCACACCAGCATTCCATATATCTATTTCTGTTCCATACCGTTGCCGCAATACTTCAAGAGCCACAGACCCAGCGAAATAAAAGATGCCACAACCAGCAATGCTAGCAACCCTTCAAACTTGAACCCTGCTTGACAGGTACCCCGTTTACTCAAATTTTAAACCAAGAGAGCTCTGTCAGTATTGCACGGCAGAGGGTACCCCACAAGAAAAAAAAATAATCTTCCTGCTCAGAATCCCGCGGACAGACAGATGTGAACAACAATACATCACCGATCAAAGAGACTGGGCAAACCCGTTACCCGATTGAAGCATAATGGAGCCGATGCAATAATCCTCAACAAAAACCTTGCAATACGAGTTGACTGCCTATCCTTGAGAGAATTATTTGGGGCTTTAATGACCGGTCCATTGGTTGCTGCATTTTCTGCTCGACATTCTTAAAAAAAACTTCTTCAATAAACCTGCCTCTGAAGTGTTTGTGAGCTCGACAGAACAAGAAAAAATAATAAACCTGCCTCTGAATTCTCAACAACAAAAACCTTGTCTTCTTCAGGCACCAAAAATAAATCTCAGTCACCGGCAAAAAATTCTCAGACCAAAACTCAGCAAGTTCTCCATATTATTGTACTTTAGAAAGTGACAAATATAAGTGTATTTATACACGTTTAAGGAAGCATTTAGGAAAGGCCGACCTCTTGAAGGTTATTATTTTTTGATTTAATTAATATATCACCACTTGAAAAAGGTATCTTTAAAAGAATTTATAAATTATAAACTAATTCCACCTTTAACTTAATTTTATTAAAAAGGTAAAAGGTTAGCACCAAATAAAGAGTTCTAATTTCACCTTTAACTTAATTTTATTAAAAAAGGTACCATTTAATAAGGAGTTATTTTATTTATTAAATGTTTTTAATGTTTTAAGATTTTAACAAATAAAATTTTTATCATTTAAACTTGTTCATATTTTGATTAAACCAACTTGGGAGTACTTGACCACTCTCCAGGAAGTTCAGGGCTTTTGGCATTGTCCCAAGGGCTCCAAGGGCTTCAGACTTGGGCTTGGACAAGGTCAAAAGGTCTCCTTAGACACTGACACTTACTCAACCCTCAGAGACTCCTCAAGGGGCACAAAAACACACTAACACACACCAGTTGGCATCAATGACAATTTAGTCAACAACTGCTATTGGTATTGCTGTAGATGACGATGACCTTGTGTAGACTGTAGTCGATGGTCTCCCAAAGTCTTGGGAAACATTCGTGGCATTTGTCAGTGGACGTGAGAATCAGCCAAACTTTGAAAGACTTTGTCATGATTGCTTGGAAGAAGAGGGAAGGACTTCAGGCAAGGCAACTAGGGAAGGGGACCTTGTACTTACAGCAAAGACAAAGAAGTTCAAGAAGCCCTCCTCTTAGCAAAAGAAGGGAAAGAAACCTCAAGGTAAGCACTTTGATTATTCAAAAGTGGAATGCTATAATTGCCACAAGTTTGGGCACTTTGCTAGGGATTGCAGGTAGCCCAAGAGGAAATTCAAAAGAAGATTCAAAGCTTTTGCTGCAGAAGTAGAAGAAGAAGAAGAACACCAGGGCTACCAAAGAAGACAAACCTAGAAGAGAGTACTACCTGATCTCTGCTCTCTCTGGATCCATCACAGACAATGCTAACTCCTGGTTAGTAGATAGTGGTGCCTCCAGGCATATGACAGGTAACCGTGGAGCTCTCACCAGTTATAGAAAGAAGAAGTTCATTACACAGGTAGAACTTGGAGATGACTCCACTGACAAGATTGAAGGAGTTGTCTCAACTTCACTTCAACTTGATTCAAGTACGGTTTTACATATTGATGATCTTTTATATGTTCCTGGTTTGAAGAAGAACCTTCTCTCGTTGCTGGCTTTTAGGACAAGGGTTACAAAGTCCTCTTCATGGACAAGAAGGTCCTACTATGGGAAAATAATGAAAAGCTAAGCTCAGCTGTACAGATTGGAGTTCGAGAGGGAGGTCCTTATAAGGCTTCTGAAGATTCGCCTCATGCTTTGGTACATCATACAGTTGCTCCATGTGAGTTGTGGCATTAGAGGTTTGGACACCTTCACTATACAGCTCTTCCAGGCTTACAGAAGATGGTCACAGGTATGCTAGAGGTCTCTCCCAAACATGATGGAATTTGCAAAGGATGTGCTCTAGGTAAGAACACTAAGAAATCCTTTTCTAGAAGTAAGAATAGATCTAAAGGTATATTGAATTTGATTCACTCTGACATTTGTGGGCCCATGTCTTCACCCTCCTTGAGTGGGTGCTTGTATTATGTCTTGTTCATAGATGATCATTCTCGAAAGTCACGGATTTACTTCCTCAAGGCCACAAGTGAAACTTTTGACAGGTTCAAAGAGTTCAAGGCTCTGATTGAAAACCAGACAGGCAGATCCATCCGTACCTTGAGATCAGATAACGGAGGTGAGTATTAGTCTAATGAGTTTGATTATTTTTGCCGAGTAGCAGTAATAAAGAAAGAGCTGATAGTACCATACAACCATCAACATAGTGGGGTTGTAGAAAGGAAAAACAAAACTATTTGTGAAGCTGCTAAAGCCATGCTCACTTATCTAGATCTTTCGTTATCCTTGTGGTCTGAAGCTGCATGTACTGATGTGTACATCCAAAATAGAAGCCTTCATGCTATCTTGGGAGAGAAGACTCCAGAAGAAGTCTTCACCAGCAAGAAACTTGCAGTTGGCCACATGAGGATATTTGGCACTTCGGTTTACATTCATGTGCCAAAAGAAAAGAGGGCCAAGCTAGAGCCTTCCGGTAAGAAAGGTATTTTTGTCGGTTATAGAGACAGCTCAAAGGCCTACGACATATATGTACCTGGATAGAGGTACATTGAAGTCAGTAGAGATGTGATCTTCCATGAGGAAGCTGTGTTTCGTCAAACACAAGAGCTTTCAAAGGAAGATGAAGTACCTCCTCCTGAGATTCCAGTTTCAGAAGGTCAAAGGGAGGAAGAGGAATTTGAGGATCAAATTCTAGATGCACCTGAGGATACCAAAAGTCCACTAGAAGCACTCCTTGAAGTTCCTCCTTCCAAAAGGAGACTTGCTTGGTACCGAGAAACGGTACAAGAAGCCGAGAAGCATAAAGCTCCTCTCGGGACTTTCAGAGAAAGCATAAGACCACAGAAGCACTCTGGTCTTATGAGCCATCTCATTGGTACAGAACCTTCCACGTACAAAGAAGCCATGATTGAAGAGTACAGTTCAATCATGAAGAATGATGTGTGGGAAGTTCTTCCTAGACCGATAGGAAAGTCAGTGGTAACATTCAAATGGCTTTACAAAATCAAGCATGCTGCTGATGGCAGCATGGAGAAGTACAAAGCCAGATTCGTAGCTCGTGGCTTCACTAAACAAGAAGGCATAGACTATGATGAGACTTTTGCTCATCTTGCTAGGTACACTACCATTAGAACCATCATTTATCTTGCTGTAGTATTCAGATGGAAGTTACATTAGATGGATGTAAAGACAACCTTCCTTAATGGAAAGATTGATGAGGAAGTCTATATTGAACAACCTAAAGGCTTTGTGACTCATGGGAATAACACCCATGTGTGTAAATTGAAGAAAGCCTTGTATGGACTCAAACAGGCTCCGAGAGTTTGGTATGCAAGGATGGATGGAATCCTCCATAGCTTAGGGTTTTGGAAGAGCATTGTTGACTCCAATTTGTATTTTAAGGTTGTTCATAATCATATCTTGATCCTTGTCCTATATGTGGATGACTTGTTCCTTATAGGTGAGGAACAACTGATAGATCAATGTAAGAGGGAGCTTACCTTTGAATTTGAAATGAAGGATCCAAGACTTATAGGTCTGGTTAAAGCCAGGCGAGATCTTCTTGACACAAGGGAAGTATGCAGTGGACATCTTGCAGAGATTTGGGATGTAGGACTGCAAGTCCATGAGCGTGCCCATGACTACCAACTTGACAAAGTTGCGAGACTCAACCACCAGTTCACAAGGTGTGGACTCTACTCTGTATAGACAGCTTATTGGATCCTTGATGTATCTCATACATACGAGATCAGATATCTGTTACATAGTGAATGCTCTGAGTTAGTTCATGTCCGATTCGAAGCGCATACACCGAGTAGCTGCCAAACATGTACTCAGATATGTGCGAGGTACTATAACTTATGGGCTTCGATATACTTCCAGCAGTGGAGTATTATTAGCTGTATATGCTGATTCAGATTGGGCTGGCAGTGCAATAGACCGAAAAAGCACCTTTGGTTACTGCTTCAGTATGGGATCTACAATGATCTCTTAGTCCAGTAGGAAAACAGGGTTCCATAGCTCAGAGTATAGCTGAGGCAGATTATATTGCTGCAAGTGATGCCCGCAAGGAAGCAGTTTGGCTGACGAAACTTCTATCTGATCTGTTTGGTGGAAAGCTTGACTCAACAATCATCCATTGTGATAATCAGAGTTGCATTGAGATTTTAGAGAACCTGGTGTTTCATGATAGATCAAAACACATTGAAATGAAGTATCATTCCATCAGAGACCTAGTACAAAGAGGTACTCTGAAGTTGCAGTACATTCGTATAGATGAATAGATCTCAGATATCCTGACCAAGCCTCTGACAACAACAAAGTTCGTGTACTTTCATGACAAGCTTTGCATGGCAAAGAATGCCTCTCTCGCTGAGAGAGAGTGTTGATTTTTCCTGAGCAGCATCGAGAGCCATTCTCTTAGTAGAATGGAGACATCTGGTTCAGGACCAGGATGTGGAACTAGTCCAACAGTGGGGGACTCAAACTTGAGTTGAGTGACCATTCTGTTGAATGGAGACATCTAGTCAGGGACCAGGATGTGGAACCAGTCCAGCACTGGGGGACTCAACCTTGAGTTGAGTGACCATGCTGTTGAATGGAGACATCTGGTTCGGGACCAAGATGTGGAACCAGTCTAGCACTAGGGGACTCAGCCTAGAGCTGAGTGGCCATTCTTTGAATGGAGGCACCTAGTCAGTTACCAGGAATTTAACCTATTCCAAGACTAGGGACTTAGCCTGGGGCTGAGGGCCATTCTCCGGGAGAATGGAGATGCTTGGTCTGTAACCAAGTATTTGACCTTGGGTCAAATTATGCAGCCTATGGTTGAGGCACCTGGTCTGTTACTAGGATAACACTATAATACCTATACCGGGTTTGGGCATGTGTGATGTTATCACATATATAGTAGCCGGACTACTATATTCTATTTTTAAGATTCAGTACATTTTTCTGCCAGCTCCCCTACATATGAGATGCTGAGATGAGCATTTATGATGGATCATTAATTGTTTGATGGACTATAGTACTCTCCTATGCCAGGACTGAGTCTCAGGACACTCAGTTTTGAGGACCGATGTAATCATTTAGTCATGTGCATAGCGGTTAGTAGTGCCCAGATTTGCATCAGTGTTTTCTCATTGGATAGATGTTGGTTCAAATGGATTTTTTGCATGATTATGACTCGGCTTATATTATATTGTGTTATGGTTATCATTGCTCTTATACTCATTTTTGTGACATGTGTTAACATTTAGCATCATGATCTGGTGGTCATATAAATATGTGGACTTGGATGTATCTATATTATGTATTGATGTCCCTACTCAGAACTGGAAGTTCTTGATCTATACTCATTGGTTTTACCCTCCTTAGGGAGAATAGAGGTAGTCATTCCCACCATACTTTGGATTGCTAGTGTTGGTTTCATTATTCATTGTCTCCACCCATGCATTACCTCCCAGTTGTGTCTTACCCTGATTTACTACTTGACTTGTGGCATGGAGGACCTTTCTTCGCTAGAGCCTTTGTTGGACAAGCCTCTCTGTTTATTTGTGTCTCGGCTCTGAGTTGCCTAGGTTGTGTTTGCTTACCTGAAACAAGTAGCGCTGCCATCAATACAATGAATTTGGAAATGAAATGAATATCTATGAAAAAAGCCCATTCATGAAAAGTAGTGTTTTTAAACATACATGAATGCAAGGCTAGCCTAATGAAATTGGCTCTAAAAAATGTTGCAATGAAATATCTTAAACATTCATGAAAAGTAGTTTTTTTCAACATACATGAATGCATAAAGCCTAAATGATAAAAGTCCGTATAAAAAATATGTGGACAAAGGCTATGGAAATTTAAAGGCCCAAAAAAACAATGGTTCCTAATAGTTCTGTCTAAAGATTGCTGGCCTTACTTGTATTGAGTTGGATTGTGGGCATTTGTCAAGGTGAGTAAGCACCTCTGAAGTAGTTCACCCATTTGTGAGGCACTGCCATCCTCTTTGTTATTGTTTGTCCAGCATATGGTTATAGTGAGTATTCCCTTTCCATATCCAAAGTGTCACAGTGTTGAGTTGGTGGTCATCCTTTGTCTTAGCCTTGTAAATTTTAGTCTTCACCCTTCACTAGCAAATTGACTACAACTATGAAGTGAGTATAGTCTTGAAAGTCTGGTTTGAGTAATAATAAATAAAACCCTATATATGTATTTGGTTGATGTACCGCCAGTGAGGTGATTGCTATTTGTTATGATTGTTACTCAAATGATTTGTAGAGCATGTGTTAGCCTTTTAACACTTGCAGCAGATGGATGACAGCCTGAGTTATATTATTGGTATCTGGTCATTTACAGGTGATTATTTTGTCTATTGGATATTGCAGATGACCAGGCAGAGACTTGGAATGGGTATGAGTATATACCTTAGGTGGATTTGGACTCTTTGAGTCCAGTGAGATAGCTTGTTGTCAGTTTCGAGCACTTACAGAGATGATTAGGCTCATTTTACTCTTCTGGTGCAGTTTTGCTTCACTAGAAGTCATGTCTAAGCAGGGAGATGATCTTATTGGATTTCCTAGGGTGTTGTATGGGGCATAGGGGGTCCAAGCACTTGATTGTACCATATTACCCCTCTCCCAGAGAGCTTGGTAGGCTCAGTTGGATAACGTAGACACCCTAGGAGGCCATTTTGGTAGGTTCATGTTTCTCGAGGTAGATCAAAAAAAATTAAATGGCTATTGAAGAATTTGATTTGGGCTATTGAGGCAAGGAAATGGCATGGGATGAGTCATGATGATGAGATTGATGTCCTCCACACCTTCTCTAGCAGTTGCAACACCTGATTGGGCCCACACCTATCTTTTCGAGCATTTTATATTATTTTTTGGAGCTTTTGGGAGGCTCACAATTTCCTCAAGGAGGCACAATTTCACAGTTTAAAAAATATATTATTTTTATTGTGCCATGGGGACACCAAGAGGGATTTAGTTAACACTCCATGGACCCACCATGTGCTTCATTTATTTCTGGTTGAGTGGGGTCCCCTCTCTTTGGGTGATTTAGTCCACTTTTATATTATATTGTTATTTTGATCCATGTATTGTATGTTGAGCTTATCTCAACCGTTGATTAGACATTTGTATCTTTTAATCTTAGCCACTCATTTGAAAAGTGGTTAGGATTTTGGTCCTCTCGTTCCTATTTAAAGGAGAGAGCTTCTCATTTGTAAGGGGTCTTTGGCTCTTGGATCTGAATAATAGAAAAACTTTACTTGTGGATATTCTTGGATCTCCTGTGCATCTGGTGTTCTTAGATGGTGATTGGAAAGTCTTTTGCTTCCTTGCATTCGGGAAATTGTTGTGAGATTTATATCTTTTTCGTGAATATGTCTTGTCTACAGGAGGGCGACTTCAGCTTGGGCGTTTTTACAGGGGGATCTCAACTTGCTTGGATTGTCTTCGTTTTTATCAGGGGGTTTTCATTAGTGTCATTGCGATCTATGATTTCTTCTTGCTATTTTTCTGTAGCATCTAGCTTTTTTCTCATGTTGCAGCAAATCTGATATGGTTGACGTTTGTTGTGCAGGAGAGAGGGCGCATTTACTCCTAGGGGCAAAACGCTGGACATAGAACTCGGTCAAAGCTTCTCAAATTGATCGAGATAGAAGGGATCATCATCATCAAGGCATCCACAAGGTTTTCCAGGTAAGATCACAGGTTAGTCCCTTTCTTCCATATCTCAATCCATTGGCCTCTGCTTTTCTTCATTTTACACTGAAAATTCTACAATAAGAGAAACCAAAAATACTAAAAAACGAACCGCTTGATCTCGAGCTAAACCACTGCTAGATTTGTAGATCAGGTCATCCCCTAACCATATCACCCTCAACGCTGATCTAAAAGTGGCTTGTTTGCCCTAGATTTGAGAAATTGACCTCCCAAACCCTAGCGCTATCCACTATTTTTCTGACTTTTTCTGTGATTTGATTTTTTTGGCAAACTACCTTCGTGGGTTTGTAGATCGGGTTATCCTCTCACCAAATCACCTTCAACACTGAGCTAGAAGTTGACAGGTTTCCCTAGATTTGAGAAACTGACTTCCCAAACCCTAGCGCTAGCCATCCTGCTGCTTGTTTTTCCCGTGATCTGACTCTTCCGACCAAATACCTTTTTGGGTTTGTAGATCGGGCTATTTCCTAGGTGGGTTTCCTCCAACGCTGGGCAGATAGTGACTCCATTGCCTTGGATCTGACAAGCACTGATCTCCAACCCTAGCGCTACCCCCTCTTTGGCCTCCTTTTCCTGAAATCTGATTTTTCTTGGTGACTCGGGTACTGTGACAATGTTATACCGTTCCATCGAGTCTGTCCATCAGTACTAGATAGCCCCAATCCCGTCCTTTCCCTCCTTGCATTGGTTACGTTTCTCAAGGCAGCAGATACCTTCATCTATTTCTAGTACCCCAACCCCAGATCTAGTATTCACTTTATAGGTCACCTGTGTCCCAACCTTGGATCAAACCTAACACTTCCAAATCCCTAATCCAAACCATTGGTTCACTTAGCGACACCCTCCATAGATCTAGGGTTCCCATTTACCTTACATTTTATGTACCTCAAGTCTATTTGATTTGATCTGGTGTCTAGGTCTGATCTCTCCTATCAGGAGTAGATCCCAGTCTCCCCCTTTGTTGTCTTGGGCTAGGATAACATAAAGCGAAGACTTCCTTGATTGGTAGGACAACCATCCATTTGGGAGTTGAGGCAATCTTGGTTCCACCTCCTTAGTTGTTTGTCCCTCTACCATCCATTCTGGATCCATCTCACATAGGCAACTACAGGGTTGGTGACAACATGTGACACTCTGACCCTCGACCTGTGGGCTTTATGATCTTCCCCAAGGCTTAACCACCCTTGGTTAAGACACCTAGTACCCGATCTTGATGTCACACAGAGTGTGAGATAAAAGCATTAGTAATTCTCTCTGTTTATGATGATGTACTTTGAGTGGGGATGAAGGACCACCTTGACAACTTATTTTGACCACAGGGGCACTTGAAGAAGGCTAAAGTAAAAGTAAAAAATACATAAGGACCCTTAGTACCACAAAGGAGTCAAAGTGAGACCTTTAGTATCGCTAAAGGTAAAAGTCAAAGTAATAAAAGATTAGAATAATATTATTTTGTTCTTTTAAGTTTTTTTCTACTTATAGGTGCTTCAAAGGCTGTAAAAGAAGATCATTCCATTTCATTTGTACAACTACACAAACACTTGCTCATCCACAACTGCTTCAAAGAAGACGTTTGCTGGTTTTTTGAAGAGAAGACTTTTTATGGTTATGCCCTAGCATGGAGGATTCTAGCTAGGGCACCCATTCTTATTGCAACAAACCCTAACCTAGGGTTTCACCCACAAAGAAGATCAACAACAACATATCCTCCTTCTTCATGTGGCTAGGGTTTTACCCTAGTCCTCTTCATCTTCATGGGCAGCTTGTATTCCTTCACGGGCAGGTTGTTAGAACTTTGGGCAGCTGCCCTCCTCCTCCGGCAGCCCTCTCCTCACCCTTGGTCACCCTGCTAGCACTCTCGGGCAGCTTCGCCAAGCCCTAGTAGGGATTGGGTAGCCTGTTAGTGCCCATGGCTACCTACAGTAGGCCCTAACAGGGCTCGAGGCAACCTGCTGTTGCAGCTGCAACTATTTTCCCCAATTTTTTTTTCATTTTTTAGGCCGCCCCTTATCTTTTTAGTTTCTTAGAAGTATTAGAAAGTTTATCTTTTTCACCAGATTTTTCCCATGACTTGAAGGTTTGAAAAAAAATGAGAGTTTGTTTGCTTAGATCGGATGCAAAGTTGATAGTTTTTCCGATGTATCGGGTGCGTAGTTGACTAGCTAGACTATGTTCTTGTCGGAAGCATTCCAAAGTCTCTGTCTGATGTATCGGATATCATGTTGTCTAGCTGCATCGAAATATTTCGTCGACGTATCGGAGGATTAGTCCGAAACCGCTTCGCTGTACCAGTTCTACAATCCTCTATCTTTTTTCGGTATCTGCCGAATTTTTGTTAACTATCTTTTTCACTATATTGGTTTTTTCTTTTGAAATGATCTGAAGTCTTAGTGATTGGCTTGTCCGACGTTGCGGATGCGCAGTTTGAAGTTGAACCGATACTTTCCCATAATCATCTCTGATAGCGATGCATGGTTAGTTGTTTGGTTTGCCGATGGTCATTCTATGTGCATCGGCGTTGTCCGCCCGATCTCTCGGTCCCGTTCGTCCGAAGCCATCCGATGCTTCGCATCTGCTCATGAGTGTGTCTTCGATGCCCGTTCTTAGCGCTTCTCGTTTTCCCGCCCGAAGACATATCCATTTTCGTGTGCCTATAAAAGCCCATAGAAGGTGTGTGGACGGTCATTGTTCACCGTTTTTGTCGCCGATTGGAGCTGTGAAGCCGTCATTGTCTGAGCAAATCGATTGCTGACGGAAGCAGAGCTTGCCCAAGTCATCTGCAAGGTTTTCCAGGTAGGTTTCTTTTCCAATCCTGTTCCTCAACGATTTTTTTTTTACCCGCGGTTTGTTAGGGTTAGGGCATTTGGCTTATACCGCGGGTAAGGTTATTTCAAATGCCGATGGTTTTTGTTTATATAGGGTTCGCCCTGGTTGTTTAATGTAGATGCCGTTTTACTCGCCAGTCCTGTTTTTTGTTGTTTTCGTCCATCCATGAATCTCTCTTTGACATCTGTTAGCAAGAAAAGGGCAGGGTGCAGAAGGGTGTTTCGCTATCTCCGCCACTCCTTCCTCTCCCTCACCATTTTAGGGCAGGCGTGCAGCCATCATTTGAGTGTGGTTAGGTTTTCATGGGATGCTGGGGGAGAGATTCTCTTTTGCAGATTTAGAGGTTAGCAGGCCAATTTTTCTCAGGGGTTTCCCGCCGTTGGTTTTGATATCTGTAGATTTAAGGGCGTAGTGGAAACCTAGGTTTTTCCCAGGGGAAGTTTTTCTTGTAGACTTGGGTCCGATATAGCTCTGAAAGCTTCGTGGTTTTGTTAGTCTCACCTGCAGGAAGCACATTTGGTTTGGTTAGAAACAAAAGCTGTTCAACATGCATTATGATGAGTTGGTAATGTTTTGGTCAATATTGTTGTTTTCTGTATCTAGTTTGCTATTTATATGTGAATGGACTAAATCTAATTTGTATACACAGGCACATCAACAGCATAGCAACATGCCTCGAAAGCAGAAAAAGAAGGCACAAACAACAAAGGAAGAACCAAAGGTCAAAATAATAACCCGAGTTGAGGTTATTTATGAAGACACCAAAGCCATCATTGGTATTGATCTTGAATATAAATGGGGAGAGATATATCGCATGATCTCAAATCAAAGTGTCCCGGAGGCTGGATTCGAGGATTTGCCTATTTATGCCAATATTGAAAGATCATCCATCATGAAGGTGGCTACCCGACCTGAGATTTTCCCTTGTTCAGAGGTGATAGGATGGATTTTGCCCAGGGCAGATGTGACAAGGATGATATTGGCTAACACTGAAGGGCAGGGTTATGCTGCCTATAGTCCAGCCTATGTAGCCATGGCTTATAAGTTGCCGATACCACAGAGCTATTTGACTGAAGGTTGGTTGAAAGACCTCAATCTAGATGTGGTAGAAACAGTCAAAAGAATGATGATTCCAGGTAAGAACTTTCGTACGAGGCCTTCAGGGGAGTATGAAACAACAAGCCTTCGTACTCCATACAGGTTGATAGCCCTAATTTTGAACAGGATTTTCGGGAGGGCCAATGGGAAGAACTTCAAAATAGGTTGGGTACCGGTGATCTTTTTTGTAGCCACTCAAAGTACCATCTTCAATTGGGCAAACATAGTGTCCAACAGCTTGTCAGCCTGCATAAGTGCAGCACTAGGAGGAGTCTCCCAGAAGAAAACATAATTTTATATGAGTTCGATCTGATTGTATTTTATGTACATAGCCATTCCCAACATTGAAATGCCAATGCGATAAAGACCGGTCCCTAGTATATGTTGCCTACCAATTGCTGTGGGCTCACAAGTATTATAGTCACTACAAGAATATTTGTGAAGATTTCATCATGCCATTTTACACATTGATTTTCCTGGTTGAATGTAATTGCATGTTCGAGGAGGCTTTCAAGGTTGTTCAAGATAATGAGCACTATTACTTGACTGAGGAGGGTTTATATTTAAGAATGTTTGGTGGGTCGAGTGCTCCTTCCCTTGTGCCTAAGTATGCTACAGATTTTGTCATTCATAAGGAAGTAGTTAGACAACTGTATATTGATGGAGTTGGCAACTTCCTATTTGAGCAAAAGAAGGCTTGAAAGAGTTCGGGTAAGAAACCGTTCCCAAGCTGCCTGGATACTGTTTTCACGGTTCTCTGGAAGCTGCTTTGAAGATGTCCAGCTTGGACTCGAGTTTGAGACCTCTTTGCTTAAGATATTTACTCTAGAAGAAGTAACCCTTCCACTGATTTTATTGATGTCAAGATGTTGTAACCTTTTCCATATTGGGTTCACCCAAGATGCCTCCACAGCACACAAGTTACGTATGTAAGGGCGGGATGTAACCAGGAGTTCATTATAGAGAACATATACAGGGTAGAGCCCATCATCATTTTCTGCTATCAGAGCCCTTTCAAGCGAAAGGTTCCAATGGGAGCTTTGCCATTTTCCTTCCAATTTTAGTTATCAAGCCATCTTCATCAATCGCGTCAACAAGGTACAACTGCTTTAAAGCATCCTCCAAGGACTCATATGATGGTTGGTAAAGAAAATCAAAGTTAAGACCATCTATATATGTAAGCTCCAATGTCTTTAAATGAAGCACACCAGTAGCAAGTGATGAATGTTGAATTTCAGGAATCGTTGCCTGAAGCAATTCATGCTCATACACAGATAATGGATAGAGTCTATAGCATTCTCCAGGATGTGTCCTTACAGCTCTGCCTGCTCTCTGATTAGCTTGCACTCAACTAATCTGCACCACATCAAGAGAGTACATTCCAGTCCTAGGGTTGTATTGATATGTTCCAACAGACCTTGTTTCTGAAACTGAGCATTTCCAATATCTTCAAAGTTTTTCCTTTGTAGTATTGAATACCACATTCTTGCAATCAGGAAGTATGCTGACAGACCAAGCAGACAGGTCATATGTCAAATTCTGGAAGCTAACAATTGTATCAGACAGAGCATCCCTGCTATCTCTCTTATTAAATTCAACTTTGAATTGCATGTTTGGAGTTCTAACTGACACTTAACACAACAACCAACGATCACATGTAACTGCAACTTATTTTCCCACTCTGATGACAATACACCTTGCTCATAGGATTGCACTACAGAAGATTCATACAGAATACTATGGGTATCACTGCACCACTGATGTGAAAAATGCTATCTATGTGCATCATTAACATCTAGACTAGAAAGGTTTAGTCCATTTTGCAAATACCCTGAAACAAACAACAATGTCAAATACTGTACATTGCAAGCTATTCTCTGTTGACATCAGTGTTCAAAGCCCTGCTGAAATTCCAAGGCCATAATATCTCACCTTTAGCTATGACAGAGTTTATGTCCATGGCTCAAACAAACCCACTTGGGAAGAGAAAACACTATGGCAGTCATCATGGGCATCTAGTGTGCTCGAAAAACATTGGGATGAAGTAGGCAAACTTGGAGCTGGAACAAACTTGTGGAAACCCATGACAAAATGGGAGGTAACATCTGGCTCCATGGGGGACGTGTGCTCTTGGAGAGAGCGCACGAGAACCTCAAACTCTGAGGATTTGTAGACCACTAGCTCCGAAGAAAATACAGAATGCAGTGGGGATGGCTTGATTCACACGCCAAGAAACTGCTTATTACAAACTTTTGAAAAAATGCATAAGCAAAACAGAACTGATAATGTAAATGCTCATGCAAGAGCTTATTTTTCTTCCTACCTACCTACTCTATCATGAATCTAGCACACGTTAGGTGTATGCATACAACCAATGAAACCATTCCAGCATCTTATCCATGCCAAATTTCCTTTTTCTGAGCTTGGTCAGTGAAAGAAACAAAAATATATTCATCATAAGACAACTATGCCTTGCAGTCTGCTCATGAATAAAGATGAAGTGAAACATTAGACTGTTAGGCAACAAGAGATTATACCAGGCAGAATCAAACCGCGCACAAGAATCCTCTATCCACTGGTTGATAGGGCTCACATACAACCCTTCATTGTCAAACTGTTCAAGCTGATCTGCAGAAAAAGTAGTATTAACTTCAATGTGATTAAGTTGAGGCAGCTCCAGCTTTTCATCAGGAAATTGTTTATAAACTTGGGACAGCTTCACATATTCTATTACAGCTCTATCTGGGATCTCTTCAGTAATGTCTTCAACCAAGGGTTCTTGTAATACTCCCTCACTCATATCTTCAATGATCTGTTCTTTAAGCTCAGGATGGAGCCTAGGGATGAGGGCATCATATTCTTTAGCAAGCTGCTCAATCTCATCTACTGTCCCATCGTGCCAGTGGAGGAGAAACCTCTCGAAAAAATGGCCACTGAATCTATGGATTCATCCAACAGGCCATAGAATTAGGTCATTGCATCCTTTTCCAAAGTTATGGCAAAAACGATCATAATATCATCCTCATGACGGACATTAAAATCAGCCACCAGTTTGCAGAAAGAGGCAATATGATGGGTGGCTGAAACACCATCATTTCCATAAAATTCGGGAAGAATGTCATGCACCTCCTTAGGGTCGTAGCACTGATTAGGAAATCCATGGACTTTTGAGAAATCCAGTGGGCTGTAAGCCTCGTGCCAAATATCCCACGGTTCTTCCATAAATCAAACAATGAGGTACTTAATTTGAAAAAATGTGTTTAATCATACCTCATACCAAACTTGTGGAGTCGCCAAGGTGAGCTTGAAAGCCTTCTGATGAGTGTGCTCACCTCTACACCCAATCAGATCTTCAAATCTGCAAAAGGACAAGGGATCTGTCCTTTCGTGGAGTCGCCATGTGAGAGGAAGAATCTGCAATGTAATCTCCCACAGATGTCAATGAAGCATAGTCTTCAAAATCTCGGAACTGGACTTTGTCCCTGGCAACGGCGCCAAAATGTTGTCGCCCGAAACTGGCTCGCGAGTGCTGAAAGCCCAAATTGCGGGCGCGCCGGCCCGACGACAACTCTCTCTCGAGAGGCCAATGTCACCACACCCTTCTCTCCTTGCTTCAAGCTGGCTCTTCTCCAGCTCTAGGGGGGTTTCCCTAAGTTCGGATCGCTAAGGAAGGTACGGCTGAGGGCAAGGTGATCTGAAGAGGCCGCCTTAGAGAAACACGGGTAGCAAAAAGGAAAATGAGTCGGATTTGATGGGACGAAAGGGAAAGGAGGATCAGTCCTCGAGGGAAGGCCAGTGCCAGTACCAGACGGGTAAATGGAGTCAGAAGGGGACTCAGAAAGGCTTTGCGTTTCGCATAAGGGAGACTAAGCTGGTCCATTCCATAATCAAAGGTAAGGAGAATGGAAGTATAACTGATTAGTTTCCATTACTCCCAAACCTCCAAGAACATAACGATGACAAGCAACTTGGCAGCTGCAAATGGTTTCCCAACGTGCTAGATTGTTATCCCTCTATGCTGGCTTGGTCTACGACTCATGAGAACACAAAACTGCGATAGAGAAACCCAACATGTCCAGAAACTCAACCTGATTTTCTTTATTAACAATGGGGAAAAATCCTCCCAGCCCAAAAATTCCATCTATAATGAAAGAGCTATGCTCTTTTTAAAAGTAAAAAACTTCCTATCAAATAAAATAATAATAAAATATAAAGTTAAAATGAATCCTAGATCCACTTTTTCCTCCACTTCACCAAAAAGTAACTACCACTTAAACCATTAGTTGAATCCTCATGAAATAGTAAGAAAGGTTCCGTGTGTACAACCACTCAAAACAAATGCTACGTGGGCTGAAAAGGTGGATAATCGCTGCCCCTAAATTCCACGTAGCAGCAACCAACCAGTCAGGCGCTCCAAAACAGTCATCCTTGATATCTGATATGGTGACAACCACCACTATCCTTGGCATCGCTAGCGATAGGAACCCCTCCTACTAATTCCACTTTGCTTAAAAGATATGTGCCATCTCTAAAACTTGGGCCCACACCAAACGGGGGACTCGGTTGTCAGGGAAGAAAGGGCCCCAACTTCACGCCTGGATCTGATACCCGAGTTTATGACCAACTAAAGATTCAGTGCATCATGCTCAATATGAAGGATCGAGATTTTCCAGAACAAGAACAGACCGTGTGCCTTGTTGAACTCCGAGCTACGGCATTGGTGTGAACAGTTGCTCTGAGACCCTCTGGAACTCCACATCACGGTGAAACTATTCCAAACAACTGCAAAGGCAACGCCTCCCAACAAACCAAAATGGTGACCACGAGTCGGCCCGTGCAGACTGCGGTCGTGGCACTCTCTCCATCTAGATCTGTGGGCCAACAAGGTGGACAGTGGATCCCCCAAACTCCATGTAACTACCAAAAACCTGTTGATTCCTCCTCGTTGTGCATTTGCATCCCAGTTCTTTGGCAAGTGGAGTTTAAGAATTTTGTCTTCATCGCTTCATTCTACGTTTTGTAAACCTCTCGTAGACTACACGTGAAGGAATGTGTTAATTGGTGAGTGAATCACATCCAAAACGACGCATTGGAGGAGAAAAACGTGCGGGATATGGGATCACTGTAAAAACTCGGGCCCAACCTCTGTTTAGGTGACAAAAAATCATGTCGACTGCCCTGATTTTCCCCTTTTTTTGTGTGATTCGTGGATTCCCAGAAACACAAATTGTCATCAATTCCTTCAGTCTACTTTTGAATCTTTGATTTCTTTTGGGCAAGAAACTGTTCCTGAGCTGCCTGGATACTGTTTTCGCGGTTCTTTGGAAGCTGCTTTGAAGATGTCCAGCTTGGACTCGAGTTTGAGACCTCTTTGCTTAAGATATTTACTCCTCCAGAAGAAGTAACCCTTCCACTGAGTTTATTGATGTCAAGATGTTGTAACCTTTTCCATATTGGGTTCACCCAAGATGCCTCCACAGCACACAAGTTACGTATGCAAGGGCGGGATGTAACTAGGAGTTCATTATAGAGAACATATTCAGGGTAGAGCCCATCATCATTTTTTGCTATCAGAGCCCTTTCAAGCGAAGGTTCCAATGGGAGCTCTGCCATTTGCCTTCCAATTTTAGTTATAAAGACATCTTCATCAATCACGTCAACAAGGTACAATTGCTTTAAAGCATCCTCCAAGGACTCATATGATGGTTGGTAAAGAAAATCAAAGTTAAGACCATCTATATATGTAAGCTCCAATGTCTTTAAATGAAGCACACAAGTAGCAAGCGATGAACGTTGAATTTCAGGAATCGTTGCCTGAAGCAATTCATGCTCATACACAGATAATGGATAGAGTCTATAGCATTCTCCAGGACGTGTCCTTACAGCTCTGCCTGCTCTTTGATTAGCCTGCACTCAACTAATCTGCACCACATCAAGAGAGTACATTCCTGTCCCAGGGCTGTACTGATATGTTCCAACAGACCCTGTTTCTGAAACTGAGCATTTCCAATATCTTCAAAGTTTTTCCTTTGTAGTATTGAATACCACATTCTTGCAATCAGGAAGTATGCTGACAGACCAAGCAGATAGGTCATATGTCAAACTCTGGAAGCTAACAATTGTATCAGACAGAGCATCCCTGCTATCTCTCTTATTAAATTCAACTTTAAATTGCATGTTTGGAGTTCTAACTGATACTTAACACAGCAACCAGCGATCACATGTAATTGCAACTTATTTTCCCACTCTGATGACAATACACCTTGCTCATAGGATTGCACTACAGAAGATTCATACTGAATACTATGGGTATCACTACACCACTGATGTCAAAAATGCTGTCTGTGTGCATCATTAACAGCTAGACTAGAAAGGTTTAGTCCATTTTGCAAATACCCTGAAACAAACAATAATGTTAAATACTGTACATTGCAAGCTATTCTTTGTTGACATCAGTGTTCAAAGCCCTGCTGAAAGTCCAAGGCCATAATATCTAGCCTTTAGCTATGACAGAGTTTATGTCCATGGCTCAAACAAACCCACTTGGGAAGATAAAACACTATGGCGGTCATCATGGGCATCTAGTGCACTCAAAAAACATCTTGGGATGAAATAGGAAAACTTGGAGCTGGAACAAACTTGTGGAAACCCATGACAAAATGGGAGGTAACAGATCCAAATCTAGGATGTTCAATCCTCACAAGTACCCTAGAAGATACAGGGAGGGAATACAGAGCATGGGTGAGAAGAAACACAAATTCAAAGAAAAGGAAGAGCCACCCAGTAGTGGAATAAACTGGTTGTTAAAAATGGACAAGAAGAGACAGGGACAAGTAATTCGGTATATTGGTCGGAGATTGCTTGAGGAAAAGCAATTTCGAGCGGGGAGTATTGTAATGTCCTCTTTTGATTAAATCACTAGAGACACGCGTTAACGTATTTTATTCCCATAGGTTCAAGCGGGTATTAAAGAAAAGGGAATAATTGAGGAGTAATATCACTAGGAGCAGAAAGGAACATCAATTCAGTATTATTAAGTCGTCAATATAGTAAAGAAGGCCATTAGAGTTAATATCATAAAGCATGCGGAGCATGTAGGCCTTATTTCTTCATTCGTAAAGTCAACAAGAAATTAGAATTGCATGCAAGCAAAAGTAAAGCGCAAACCCTAAAAGTGACATGCAAACCCTAAAAGTACATGCTAAAGCTATATAAGAAGGGTCATTGAACGAAAGGGATTATCTATGATTATTATTATTGAGTTTGGTTTCTAGAGCAACAGCAGCAGGTGCCGTAGCAACAAGTTGGGGTTGGAGACGAAGGTCTTCAGCTAGCAAGGGGTTTCGGTAGCGAAATCTATCTGCCCTGATCGCTTTAGGATAGATCATCCAAGTCTATCATTAGTTATCTAACATATTCATTCTTCTTCCGTGATCCATCATATAGAGAGAAATTTATTGCAGGTTCACGTTTTGCCGCTGGGGAACAAATGGAAATCCTCAGAATAATTCGCTGGAACTTAGAATCTCAGTCTTTCTTCCACATGTCCTCTTTATCTTTCTCAATATATTCACTACTTTCTACTGAGTGATTATCAGTCCATTGTTTGCATATCCAGAGCAACTAGCAGCATAAACGTGGAAGAGGGGAGACATCACCATCCAGAGCATATCAATTCGCTAGCCACCCTAAAGGGTTCAAAATCTGTGCATGCTTCATCCTACCTCTCTGGGAAGCTTAGACCACTACACCTGGAAAGTTTCAACAACATCGGTCCAATCCTCCCTAAAAAACGACAAGATCTACAGAAGGAGGGCACTCTTTTAGCTGGGCGTCAAATTCAGGAGAGGAGCACTATTATATTATCTTTCCTGCAAACCTTGCATGAATCTTATCTATTGGTGGACTATCAACTTGATTATCAGTGGTATGTGTATATCTTCTTACTGAAAGTATTTGCCCTATTATCTCTCTAGATTAGCTATTTTTTAGGGCCATTTGGCATTTGACACAACACTTTTTGCGTGCACATTTTATTTATCTTTCTAGTACAATTTGAGCATTTGAACAACAAACATATTACCGAAGTACAATAGAATATCAGTTGGGATATTACAATAACTATCCAAGCATGAACATATCATAAAGTTAATGAATTAAATTGCAGCACCAAAGGGGTTTGTTTAGATGTCCTTTACTTGTTAAAATGTGTAAGGTTAAGCTTTAATTTCCAATTTTAAAAATTATTTAAAGAAAAAGATGAAATGATGTTTAAGTTGGCTAAAAGAGATAATGATAGTCTCTTGACTAGTGCCCCTTGTTTAGTGAAAAGGGCATGGTGCATGGCGAGTCAAGTTGAACCTAATTCCCCCATTTAAACTTGACTTGGGGAAATCACCAACCTCCCTCAAAGTTTTAACTGGGTATTTAGGATTACAACATGCCCCCCCTCTTTCGTCTACCTAAATATACCTCTAGACTTTTCATATGTGACTCACCAAGCCAGGGGTACGTATTCCTAACCAGGTCATATGCCCATTTACGTTCTGATCAAATTCCAACACCATAAAAAAATGCTTCTAGTGAACATATCACTTCTTCATCCACATCTTCCATGTGCTCATCCTCAGTTTTTACCATGCCTTTCTAGCCATAGTTTACCAATGTATGAGTAGCTTGGGTTTAATGCAAGCAACCATAGCTTCCAAGACATTTAAATTTTCCTTCAACCTTGCTATGATACTAGTTGTTAGGAAATAAAATGCAAAAATACATATAATAAGCAAGCATGCACAATGAAGAAAAATATTTTTATTATTGAAACCTAAAACCAAGAAAACCGTCAAGAGTAGATCTATTACCATTTACCACTTCAGCAAAGGCATGGCCAATCCGGCCATCACCGACCACTCTCAAGCCAACATTGACCAATTTAGGCACTTTACAATGGAGTTCGTCAAGCCCTTAAGTAGGCTTCATCACATGCAATAACTTGGCACACCCAAAATCCTGGGCCTGTAAACCACCAACAATAAACCCATCTTTGACTCTTTTACAGAGTCAAGTTTAACCTAATAAGAGTGGGTAGAATAATTCATACCCTAGTCCTGGTCTTTGATAGGCAAGTATTATTTCCCTTTTTCTCAAGTGGTGGACTTCAAATGCTGAGAAATTCCTTAGTAAACCTGCAATAAAATTACTACAAAAACCCACTACAAGATGGATATATCATAAACTGAAAATCTAGCTATGTAGTTAGTAAAACAATGTAGTATTATAGAAAGTGATTACCTCAATCACCATGCAATTCTTATTACTTTAACCAAAGGAAATATTACATAAACAATTTTTAACTAGTGGCCTCAAATCACTTCTAAGTTCACCCAATATACTTTGCATAAAAAATAGACAAGAGTAGCATGAGAAAAATTCTATTCTTCAAGTTCTAGCAAAAGAAAATAATGAGAGGAGTCTCTCTTATATTGATGAGAGAATTGCTAATTCCTCTAAAGAAAGTAATAAAATATGTACTTGACGTGGTCAAAACTAGCAACCCTAGATCCAAAACCCTAACCTCTTTGACCATGTGAGGGGGGGTGCAACATTAGAGAGAGTGAGAGGAAATATGATGCAAAATACATCCCAATAATATAGAATACTCTAGAAGATATGGTCAAGATGAGTAAATGCTAAGGATAAAAGTAAAACCCTAGATCTTGACTAATCAACCACTACTATATGTAACAACCTCATGACAAGTCAAAACTAACAACTTTCTCTCTAAGATAAGTGGAAAAAAGGTAAAGATCTAAGTACCTTTTGCACAATATCAACATCTTTAACTTTTTCCCCTAGACCTCTCATGGTATTTACTACTTCGTCAATACGAAGAAAATAAGTTGCTATATCTTAAGATTCTTCCATTTTTAAACTTTCAAATTGACTCCTATATGACTGTAACTTAGCATTTTTCATCTTAGTATCTCCTTTACAAACATTTTTCAGCTTGTCCCATAATTCTTTAGCTGACTCACAGTGCATAACCTTAACAAATTCTGACCCTGCTAAACCTCCAAGTATTGCATACATGGCTTTGGAATTACTTTCATAAAGTTTCTTACCTACAACATCTGTTGGAATGGTTGTCGGAGCACTATATTCATTCAATACAGCTTGCCAAACATCTACTCCTTGAGTCTGCAAAAACAATTTCATCCTGATACTCCAAAAAGAATAATTATGTCCATCAAATAGAGGTAATCCATGTTTTGTAAATTCAGACTTCTTATCCATCATAAAAGACCACACTTCCAGTGATTAAACTGAGATCTGAAGTGACCTGCTCTGATACCAATTGTTAATCAAGTCAGACAACTGAGAGGGGGGGGTGAATCAGTTGTCTATAATTTTGTATATTTTTTCTTTAATGTCGCTTAATTATTTTATCTCATAATCAATAACCATCAAACACATAAAATGGACAGAGACACAAAATATTCATGAGGAAACCCATAAAGGGAAATAATTCTTCTTCTTATGGATGTAAACCAAGCAACTTTAATTACATCATGTTTTATCTGAGCAACAACTCGGATGAGGCTACTACCTCAGGCAACTACCTCTTTATTTTCAGCTCTTACTGAAAGACAACTCCTACTGTCTGAATGCAAGCTTCAACTTGCAATGAGACTGCCAGTCTCCCTAGCATCTCCCTTCCTCCCTGTAATATAGGCACCAACCTGTTTCATATACTTTCAAACCAAACATGTTACCTTTTCAGACCCAATCTGTATCAAATATAAACTTTTAACAACAACACATTCTGTCGCAACTTCTCTCAAAACACTTTCAGTCAGTAACCATCCTGTCAAGAACATCTCTATTAAAACATCTCTGTCAAAAATAGCCTGTATCTGTCAACCAACTTATCTCTGTCAAACTACTCTATCAAACCAACAATATGTCTCAAACTTTCTTCACTTATGCAGTAAGTAATGTATTCAAAAACTAGCTTTAAAACTTGTAACTGATAATATGTATTATTTCAAATCATGTGTATCTAGTATCTGATTGATCTCATTAGCATTTACAGATCTCTGCTTTCTGTTTCATTCATTTTACTAAATCAATCTACAGTTACTTGAGTACCCAGAAAATGGATTTAATTTATAGAACTTGCAATATTTTTTTTTTCTGTACAGAACACATACTCAACTTACATTGTTAAAGATAAATTTATCATTTGGCTTATCAATAAAATCCAATGCATACCAACGTTTCTTTAATCAATGCAGTCAACCTCTTCATAGCTCTGTGTTTTTCTTCATTGCTGATACTTCACCGATCTGCGTCTTCTCCATTGCTGAGTAATTTCACCATGAAAGTTTTCTTCACTGCGTCTTCTCCAATTCATTCACTGCGCTGTGTTCTTCCTATACATTCACTTCGCTACGTTAAAGTTTTCTTCACTGCGTCTTCTCCAATTCATTCATTGCGCTGCGTTCTTCCTATACAATTTTCTTATTCAAGACAGAGTATTCCCTCCCTTTTCACAGCCCTGCTTGCATATACTTATCTTACAACGTGTTATCCACTTATTTGTACCATAGTTGGATTACCTGAGGAGCCGCTAGTTGACAAACATGACAAATGTTTGTTTCCAATGTATCAGATGATCCGCCTTTTTGCCTAACCAGTTTTGGCTAGTTAGTTTTTGTTTTGAATAATTATGACCATGGCCTCGTGGGGTTTGTAATAAAATGTGCTAGTAGGGTGTTTTGAGTGGTTCGGTCTCCTAAGACGTAGAATTTCAACTAAGGTATTCTAGGGAGTTTTTTGCCCTTGACAATTATGCTTTGCCTATAGCTGAGTATAATTGACGAGGTTTTCTCCCACTTTCTCCAAGGCTGGAATGCCTGATTTTGAATTCTGGGCCTTGGGGGGTTATTAGAGCCCAACTGAGTATATATAAACCTACTAGACATTGTTAGAATAGACTATGGTCATGTCCTAAGTCACTAGGACCCTTCAAAAAAATTTCGAAATTTTTTTACCGGACGTGTCAAAATTTTTATTTTTTAATTTTTTAATTTCCGTAAGTTTTTAATTAAATTTTCCATAATTTAAATGGAAAAATTCAACTTGTAATAAGTCGGTCATTTGGAACCCGAATTCAGTGATTGAAGGCTCTAACCTCAAGCCAAAAATCATTCATGACCAGCTAGCCAGCTAGCACCAAGTTTCAGATCATCATTCGGCCCCATAAATCATATTTTCTCAAAAAAGTCAGTTTTGGGGAAAATATTGATTAATTAATAGAAATGATTATTTTGGAGAAAATCCAAATCTCTCCAAATTAATCCGAATTCAGCGAAATGAAATGCAGAATGACATGGCATCAGGCATTAATGATGATTGGAGTTAACAGAACTCGGCTTCAGTGAGCATTCAGTGAGCATTAAAGATACATTCAGTTAGCAATCTTGTCATCTCCAGCTAAGCTCACGAATTGGATGATTTGGAAGGCTGGGATTGGTGTAATGATAATTATGGAGCAAGGAAATAAATGAAAAGAGTGTTTGGTGCAAACCCTAAGGGTTTGGGCACCTATCATCACCAGTTAGCTCCTCCTTCAACCCTCACGCCTCCATCCAGAGCTCATGCCCCTCCTTCCTCAGCAGTTGCGCCCTCACACATGTGGGCTCTCAGATGGTTGGAATTTGATGTTTAGGGTTGGGAGTGGGGGCGCCTTGCCTAGGTGGAGGCCACCCCTCACTCACACCAACTTTTTCTCAGGTCTGGGTTCTCAGTTATGTGCTGAGCCGGTTAGGTTTGGGTTTTTGGTTTTAGGGTTTTGGTCTTCATTCATTGTATAAATAGAGGTTCTTCCAGCGCTATCAGGGTGGATATTTTTGTGTAGAGAAACTCTGGTGAAACTTTGTAAATGCTTGTTGCTTTTATGCAACCATTGGAATAAAATTAAGGCTTTGGAGGCTCATGTGGTGTGACATTGTGGATGATTGCACTTGATGGATGAGGTGATGTTGTTTTAATTATTCTCTTTCCTGTCTATTTGTGATTATGAATCTATGCTTTAGAAGGCTTCTGTAAGCACATAAGAACAGGTATTTGTGGTTTGCAAGTTAGCTGTTTATTGATTTACTTTTAGAAATTGAAAAAGAGCATTGTTTTATTCAGTTATATTTCATGCTACTTCTTTATTTCAATTTGTGAACAATACATGATCTAATCCTTTGTTTGGCAAGTCTATGAGTTGTTCTTTTGCAGATCATTCCATCAAACCAAGTAGAAGTTCGAGCTCAGCTGCATCTTCTTTTCTTGCAGTCAAGTACAAATTTCCGGTAATTGCATGCTTTATGAGATCCAAGTGTCTTTAAAAGATCCATAGGTTTGACCATTTTCTCCTTACTTTTATTCATCTTTCGAAGTAAAAAATTTCTGATTTTTTGGGTTAGGCAAGGTTTGGGCGTAAGTGACTTATCATTCACCAAACCGTATGCCCTTGTTGGCTGTCCTCTCTTGTAGTTTTCAGCCTTATTTCACTTTTTTTTGCAGCCTCTTTCTTTGCCTCTTTCGCTGCCCTCTTTTGCTCTTTCTTCTTGTAATTTGCAGCCCTCTTTGCCCTTAGTTTGCATCCCTCGTTGGCCTTAGTTTGCAGCCTTCCTTCTCTTCTTTTGCAGCTTTCTTTTGCCTTGTTTGCATCCCTCTTTTGCCTTGTTTGCATCCCTCTTTTAGCCTTAGTTTGCAGCCTTCTTCACCCTTTGTTTCAGCCCTCTTTTGCCTTTGATTGCCGCCTTCTTTTGGACTTAGTTTGCCCTCTTTTTGCCCCTTTTTCTTCTCTTTTTCGTAGCTTCTTCTTCTACTTGCTTTCCTCCGTTTCATTGTAGAAGTTTGCTTTCTTTTTAATTAGTTTATAGATCTAGTTTTGTTTTTGGACTAACATTATAACAAGTTAGTGTTTAAAGCTATTATTTTCAGGCAAGTCGAAAAGAGCCCAACGGCCATAAGCAAGCAAAGGAGTAAACAAAGAGCGAAAAAGACCAAAACACCTCCCTCTTCTTTCTTTCCCTTTCTCACCTTGCTCATTCAAGAAGAGGCAAAAACACATAAAAAATATTGTAAAAAAGTTAATAAAGAGCGAGTGGGATTACGGCTCCCACACCCCTCTTCCCCCATTTGGGGGAAGCTTGCATCATTCCTTTTTAATACTTGCATATTTGTTTAATAAATTGCTAAAGGTAGAATATGATAGAATAGTTTCAAATTGTTAAAGTTTTGTTTCTTTTATTGAAGTTAGATAGTTTATTTCTGAAGGTTCGTCTTGCATAAAATAGAAAAAGTACAAAGGTTTCTTTATTTATTTACTTACTCCCATGCTTTCCCGATTAGGGTCTAAAAACCTGAAAGAGACTCTTGGGTCGTTTAGCTTTCTTTTTCTTAAGTTTTAATCAATTAATTAACTAAGTCTCTTGAACTTGCAATAACCCAAGTCAAGAGCACTCTCTATCGGAGAGCATAGTTAGTTTGCATTCCCCTGCATTAGGAATTTATTTTAATTAAGTCTCTTGAACCTTTGTCATAAGACAAGGTCAAGAGCGCTCTCTGTCAGAGAGTTTTAATTAATCTACTTAATTAAAATTTGCAACTCACTTTCCCATAATTAATTAACTTTATTGATCATCCTTCACCTAGTCTGCTCTACCAACTTTCGAGTTGGGCTCGTACTCAGAACGGTGAACGGACTTGCTAAGTTCGCATAAGAGAAACATAATAAAACTTAAACCCATAACCAACGCACCAGCGTTGTAGAGAATTTCCTAAGTTCTTCTTAGTAGAGGCGCCGAAACTCCCCGCTGTCTAAGCTTCTCAGCTAGCTGGTCAATCTTCGTGATACCAGCTTGGGATACTGGGCGGGCCGTCATGTCTCCAACAGATTAAACTTGGAACATTTTCCCGGCTCTTGAAAACCCTTCGCTGACACCATAAGCAAGATCACTTAAAATACTTAAAATATACCAAGAGCACTTGCACAACGTTACATCCACTAGCTTTATTTCAGGACTTGGATTTATTTCTTAAAGTATTGCAGAGCTCTAACTCCATAAAGGCGTTGATCTTTTAATCTTTGCGTAATTGTTATATCTGGATCACTTGTCTTTGGCATATTTAAATTCTTATCTGTGAACGCATCCTTATTTCATAAAGTCTTGAATTATTGTTTATCTCTTAATCCTTGTGATAGCAATGTGGATTGCTTTGTCTTATGTGTCAAATTCATAATAAACAAACACAATTAATTACAGTAACTCCTAAACAACACCCATCTGCATTCATAACCATTAAAACACTTTAACAACTTAAGAGCCATAGAAACTCTTTTGTAGGGACTAACCCCCTTGGCTTCGTTAGGAGTTAGCCTAAACGAAGGAGCTAGGAGTAGGTGATAGTACCTGGCTTTGTGCTTGCCCCAAAGGTCACACCTCTCCCACTTTCTCAAGTGAGGAGACAGCTTTTGGAAGATTTCTGCTGCTGGTGTGCAATCGGCGGACAACACAACGCATACCATAACAGTTATAATAGTTATCTTAACTATGTAAACCATAAGACAGTTTCAAAAACGTTTTGGGCAACACAACATTAATCAATTTATTTAGCAGAAATTCATTTTAACCTTATGTTAAAAACAAACTTTGGAACTGTATTCTTGATTTATTGATGGTCATTGGAACCGTTCTTTGACACACTGGAATCAAGCGCTTGATACTCAACGATGGATAACAAATCGTTTTAGCCACAACAACAAAAAAAAAACTATTTGCTAATGCCCGTTTCTGTGAACGCAATAAACTTTCTGTCTGAAGACAAGAATTTCGGTGTTGTTGCAGCTGCAAGAATTTCCCAAAATTCTAAAATTTTTTAGGACCCTCCTTTCGCTTAGATTATTTTCGTTTTCTTCTTTGATTTGGTCTGAGAACTTTCAGAAAGATAAAATATGATTGAATTGGTTTACCACCTGTTTGATTCTCCCTCTAACGCTTCAAATTTCTACTTTTTGATCAAGCTTTATTGCCTTTGAAGCATGCCTGAATCGAAAGTTATTTGGTTGGTACCCCGTCGTTGCGGATGGATTTTTCGTTTGGTCTTCCGCCGTTGCGGATGGATATTTGGTTTTGCCTTTGAGTTTCTTTCCGATCCGTTGGTTTTCTCATCGGCCGATCTTTTGGTTTACGTCGGAAGGATTTGTCCTTTCTTTCTCCGCCGTTGCGGACGGCAAAACACTTTCGCTCCCGATCATTGCTTAAATGTTTTGTTTCCCGCGCGGCGGACTTTTGGGTTTTACGTCGAAGCTTTTTTATATTTTCTTCTTCGCTGTTGCGGAAGGTGTTTGCGTTTAGCTTCCGCCGTTGCGGATGGATCTGTGGTTTGGTCTTCGACTTTCTTTCCGATTTATTTGTTTTTTTACCTCGGCTGAATTTTGGTTTTGCATCGGAACTTTTTATTGTTTCTCTCTTCCGTCGTTGCGGATGGAAAACTGCTTTCTCTTCCGATCATTGCTTTGACGTTGGACCCGTTTGTCATTTCCATCGTTTCCGAAAGTAGTGGACTTCCGCCCTTGCGGCTGCGGGAAGCCTTTTCTTTCCGCCGTTGCGGAAGGAAGTTTGCTTTCAACTTCCGACCCAAAAGCAGTTCGCCATCCGATATGTATGACAGGGGCGGGAGGCTTGGCGCTTTGATCATCCGCCGTTGCGGAGGGGCGTTTGCTTTCATCCTCCGATTCTAAAGCTCTCCGTCGTTCGATCTTTTACCCGCCGCGAGAGTTTGGCCGTGTGTATATAAAATGGGGTCGAGACGTTAGATTATTCTATCGTTATTTTCAACTGTCGTGATCATTCGCTCCAAGTGCGCTGTCGACCTCTTGAGCTTGTTCGGACCCCGCTGTCGGTGTACCCGCATCCAGGTGGCAACTGTGGAAGCCTGACCGTCTTCGACCCGCCATACACGCTGCTGTGCCAGGTAGGCTCGTTGTTGCCCTACCCCGTTCCATTTGAAGCATTGGATTAATGTTTGCTGCGGTTAGGTTTGTCGTGACTGTTTCTTTTCACCCCGTGATTGCACCTATATATTGAAGAGTTTTGGGGGTCTTACTATCCGCGGTCGGGGGGGGGGGGGCGTTTTAACCCACGGAGTATTTTGGCCCGCGACCTTATACAATCATCATCGCCCAGGGCAGCTTGGTGCAGACGGCGTAACGACCGTCAGCACCAAGCTCCATTTACTGTGCGCAAGGATCCGATATGTATGAAAGGGGCGAGAGGCTTGGCGCTTTGATCATCCGCCGTTGCGGAGGGGCGTTTGCTTTCATCCTCCGATTCGAAAGCTCTCCACCGTCCAATCTTTTACCCGCCGTGAGAGTTTGGCCGTGTGTATATAAAACGGGGTCGAGACGTTAGATTATTCTATTGTTATTTTCAACTGTCGTGATCATTCGCTCCAAGTGCGCTGTCGACCTCTCGAGCTTGTTCGGACCCCGCTGTCGGTGTACCCGCGTCCAGGTGGCAACTGTGGAAGCCTGACCGTCTTCGACCCGCCATACACGCTGCTGTGCCAGGTAGGCTCCTTGTTGCCCTACCCCATTCCATTTGAAGCATTGGATTAATGCTTGCTGCGGTTAGGTTTGTCGTGACTGTTTCTTTTCACCCCGTGATTGCACCTATATATTGAAGAGTTTTGGGGGTCTTACTATCCGCGGTCGGGGGGGCGTTTTAACCCACAGAGTATTTTGGCCCGCGACCTTCTGCAGCCTTGCGCACAGTAAATGGAGCTTGGTGCAGACGGCCGTTACGCCGTCTGCACCAAGCTGCCCTGGGCGATGATGATTGTGCAGGGGAGGTTGGTGTTGGTTTTCCTGTGACATTTGGTGGTTTTCCCCTTCTTGTGTTGATTTTACCCGCCCCTTCGAATAGCAAGTGTTTCGCTGTGCCGCTCCGCGCACCGTTGGTTTTGTTTTGAACCCGAGCCGAAGGGGGAAGGGATGTGCCACTGCATTTAGGCTGTTGACCATTAGATTGCATGGGCGGTTCGTTTGTAAAGTGCAGTTGAGAAGGATTGTAGGGGTTTTTGTCCCTTGTCTGTCCTGCGCAGCGAAATGATAGTGGCACCCGCAGAGAGCGGAAGTTTTAGTCGTGTTAATGTAATTGTTTTCCCGCGAACAGCATG
>LPNX010224152.1:151326-161471 GCA_001517045.1 Pseudotsuga menziesii
TCCTGCAGATAGATGGCCGATTGGAGGAAATATTGGAAACCTCCTCTTACTTTGTGGACAGATCTCAGGACGTCCTTGAAGTCCTGACTGCAAGAATGGCAAGGTTGGAAAACAATGAAGAAACTCCAGCAGAGCTGCCATCAAAGGATAAACAAGCCCTCAAGCGGGATTATGACTTAATAGAATTTGCTATTAACACCGCAGAGAACTTCAAGAAAACAGTCAAGAAAACGAAAGGAGCCTGCACTGAATTTTTCAAAAGACTGCTCATTACCTACAACCGGTGCCAAATAGAGGCCGAGCAGAGACTTGAGGCTTTCCCGGACCACAACGCCTTTGTGGAGCTGTTGTAGAAGAGATACCAGGAGGAGGAAGCTAAAATAGAGCATATCAAAGCCCTGGATGAGCAGATCCTGAGGAACGAAGTAGACCACTCAGCTGTCAGTGTGCAGCTTTTAGATGACCAGCTTCGGTTGAGTGCAGCCAGGATAGAGGCTATAAAGAACCAGGCTGAGAAGTTTGAAATCAATATTCAGTTTTTGGAGCCTTGTGCCTTTGAAGGCATTGCTGCTGAAGCTTCGGCATGGAAGAAGTTTCTAGACACCCAAGTGGGACCCTCCTCGTGAAGGATTGGTCATTTTGTAATTTGTAACATTTTGTAAAAAAACATTTAAGAAAAGAGAATTTTGGGGAGGCGAGGAGTTGGGAAGCCCAAAGGTTACTTTGGGCAGCCCAACGGTCTCACCCTTTTGTATAAGTAGAGAAGACTTAGAGGGAAAGAAGGACTTTTTCCTAGTTAAACTGGAAAACAATATTGTAAGAAGAACTATTTCTCTTTGCAATAAAGAATTATGGTTTGTCAGTTGGAGAAAGATGGGTGAAATTTCCAAATGTTATGCAGTGGATGGCGGAAAGATGAACTATTTTGTTTTTCAGCTTTTGTCCATTAACCGTGAGATTGTTCTAACTCTTAGAATCTATGTTCTCGTTTAAATGATTTCTGGTTTATTTTGTGGAATTTTCACCATGAGTAATGTATGCCGTTCATAAAGCAATTGGCTATCTGATTGTTGAAATATCTTTAATCATTCATGTGTTGTATGTAGGAATATCAGCTATCTGTAATTTCTGTTTATGATACGTGAACGAAACACATTACTCATAGATAAATTACAATTTGGCTCCTCGGGGATAGATAGATAGATAGATAAATGGATAGATAGATAGTTAGTTTGTTTCATTTCTGCATATGTGATTTAGGTGCTTGCGAATGCGAAGACGAGAGGTAAGAACCTGCGCATCACATTGTGAATGCTCCCTGCATCTCGATCATCTTGCATGGTTAATTAGATACTTGCATTTCATACTTAAGTCGAAAAATACAAAATACCGGTGGACCGGGCCGCAACCGGTAAAACCTTTGTTTTGTTACTTGACCTACGGTAGCCGGACTGCAAGCCGGACGGATTCCCTACACCAAACAGTCAACGGGCTAGTTGGGAACGTTGACTGGGGAGAATCCCTTGCTGTTGTTGCTTGCGAATTTCCAGGCCTCAACAGTTCTGGCGCTAGAAGGAGGGCCGCCAGTGCATGGCTGGCCGTGGAAACTTAATTTCCCAAGATTACCCCACCAGCAGATATCTCGAAGCTTTTGACCTGACCAAAGTAGACTTACCGGTTGGTTCTATCTTCGAAGCAGGTAAACTTGGTTTCGTCTTGCATTGCTCTTTGCTCAGACTCTTGTTCCTATACTGGTGCCTATCGCTGGCATGAATGTAAATCAGCCCAACCCTCTGCCGGCATGGAGAGCTAGGTCACCTTTGAACCTAACACCTCCTTTGCATGACCTACCTCAAGCCTTTGACAAGCTGTTGCCTAAGTTTGACCCCGAGGAAAGGACTGCTGTAGATGACCACCTGCAAAGCTTTTATTTAGCATTAGAAGGGCTAAGGGCTGGGGAGTATGAAGATGTGGTCTGTAGACTGTTCCCGCACACCCTGAAAGGAGCAGCAGCATCCTGGTATTTCGGCTTGCCTGCAAACTCTATTCCTGATTGGGACACTTTCGAAAGGGTTTTCCGAAGTAAATACACAGCCCAAAAGACACATGCCTCATTGATGAAAGGTCTTGGTTTGTTAAGAAAAGAAAAGAAGGAGAAGGTACATACTTTCACTCAAAGATTTTCAATATACCTAAAGAAATTTTCTGAAGTTGACAGACCGTCAGACAAGGTCTTAATTGAATATTATACCTCAGCCCTAGGACCTGAGCTGGCCATGTTCGCCAAGATGAAAGCCAAACCTACATTGGTAGAGACTTATGAAGAGGCAAAAAGAGTAGAAGCTGAAAATGAAAGCATAGAAGATTATCCTGAGGCACCTGAAGAAAAGACTATCAGAAAAAGAACCCTATTGTTGTCCAAACCCAAAGAGGAGCAATCATATGATTTTGAGGGAATGTTGAAAAAGATGCAGAAGCTATCCAACCGAATAATAGATCTGGAAAAGGAAAGGGACAGTTAGAGAACTTATAAGCCCTACTGCCAAAAAAGGGAGGTTAACAACCAATGGCAGGTTCCTCCACCAAAGCTAGCATCAATGAACATAACAGAAATAGGAGGGGATAATTTCTGTACTTTGCACCAGCAACCTCACTCTGAAAAGAAATGCCCTCAATGGTTGAATTCAATGTCATTAGTGATGAATAAGTTGTTGAGCTCTAAATTGACTAAAGACAGTAATGAAGAGGGAGGAAAAGGGCAGACCATAGAGAAACAAGATTATGATACCATGTTCTTATGGAATGGTGTTTCGCTGTTCAACACAGAAGAAAATGCTCTCAAGTCTCAATATACACCTACCACAACAAAAGACAGGAACCTAACAATTAAGGACAATGCTATAATTTCAAAGATTAAAAATTTGCAGGAGAATGTCAAGAGACAGGTAGAAGTGAATGCTGAAGACAAAACACCTGAAGCCACTACTCTCAACCAGGAGGTAAAGCCGAGCAATGAGACTGTCAAGCCTGTGGAAGACGTTGAGGAAGGAACCGCTGAAAAAGCTAGGGAAGTTAAAGAGGAGATACCCAATGAAAACCAACCTGTGGAAGAAAAGGTCGAATCAACTGGGGAGAGGAAAACCAGCACCCCACCTTTCCTTTTAACTTTGGAAATTTTGAACCATAAGGTGCATAATTGTCTGGTGGACTCTGGATCATCAGTGAATGTCATGCCTCTTGCAATCTGCAAAAGAATTAATGGGCAACCAAGACCTACTGATTGGGACGTCACTCAACTAGACAAGACTAGTGTCAAGGTAGTGGGGGAGATGAAGAATGTTTTGATTCGATTGTCTGCAAATAAAAAGGTATGTCAGTACCTTGATATTGTAGTAGCAGACATACCTGATGGCTATGGATTGATCTTGAATCGAGATTGGTCAGCTCGATTAGATGGGTACTTTGCTTCAGACTGGTCACACTTGTGGCTGCCTCAGAAAGGGAGCCCGCACCCGATTAAGATTTTAAGAAAACCCTACATGAAGCACAATGTTACTGGGCTAGGAGAGGGAAGTGAATCTGCTGATGTTGTCCTGGGAAACTATTTGACTGAGTTTAAGTTAAGACATCTTGCTTCAAGAAAGGCTGGTTCTATGATTGACACTCAGCTTGAGCTCCTTCAATTTCCTCAGGCTGAAAGAGATGACTGTAGGATAATAGACATGTGTTCAATTTTAAAACTAGCACAGCTAGATCATGGTTAGATAACTCATGTCTGTAATCCAACCCACCCCTTGACTCCATAGATTGAAAGATTTTCAGGAGTGGGCAAATTTTTTCTTTTCTTTGTTCTGTACATAAATAAATTGAGATTGTTTCCTTTAATGCTTGATATTTTTCTTTGTTTATTGATTTGATGTTGTGTTCTTTTATTCTCAATGCTTGTTAGTAGTTCTTTTGGTTTTGAATAAAGAGGCAAACTTTTGGTTGCAATGGAAACATCAGGGTTCTTTATTAACTGAAATCTTCAGCTGAAGACTGTGCTCTAAAACATAGAATGTCTTCTAGTAGTAGTGTCCATGACTGGCCATGCATTCATTGAAGTCTTACTTAACCCCTGTAAATAACTCAGAAGTAAAAGAAGTCTGGAATACTATTTCGAGGCTCCATCCATGTCACATCTTAAAAGTCCTAGGGGGTGACAACAAAAGACCCACGAAAAGGAAGCAGGGTAAATGGTATATCATATATAAATGATCCCATGCCATGTTTTCGGAAAAGCTAAAAGCTATCAAGAGTCAAAACTCCTTAGAAAAGAAACAATACATATCCAAGCAAAGCTTGAAAAGCATGAATCTCAAAATTGCCAAAAGCTCCTCTCCGTCCGTGAGATGAAAAGCTAATTCTTCTCTCACACAAAAGGGCACTATGGGATAGAGGAGCCTGAATAAAATTAAGAAATAAAGGCAAATGGAGGACTCACAAGAACTAAAGTTCAAATGGCACAAAAGTGCAAATTGGCATGGGAATGAGGAACAAAAGGATAATACTGTTTACTATCTGTTACAATCCTGTGGTGTCCGAGCCTGAAACTACCTAAGGACGGGTAAAATATTTAATAAACCTCATTTATTAGGCCTCAACAGGTGTCTAATTCACGATTTTTGTTGCATTCCCATATTTCTGTGTTATTCACAAATTTTTGTCTTTGGTTCTGTCTCAAAGAATAATATCTATCAAATTTTATTATTCTTTCGAATTCATGTTATGTATTTGCTAATAGACATTCTTTACATCAGTAACAAACAAACTCATTTAGACCAACACATTCTTCGGCGGCTCAGCTGAACATTTCCACTAAAGTCTAAGTACAACTTAGGTGGTTACATTCCTAACCTCTAAAATCTTGGAATTGGTCTCCAAGGCACGTAAATCATGGGATTTTTTCCTAGAGAGGTGTGCTAGGCTTCATGAAGGGGGCTAAAGGGGTTTGTTAAGTGTTTGACACCCCCTTTAATCAAATAATACAACTTTATAACATTTTAAACCCCCCAAGGGACTTAAACTGACATCTAAAGCAAGAAAAATATGGTTACACAAGTAATGCATGACAAAGGGACTAAGGGCTAAGAAAACTAGCGTATGGAGTATGTATGAAGAATGCCCTTGGATTTGGAGGCATGACTGAGTGAATTTTTTTTGACAATATAGATCACAAAGATCTATATTTAATATTTATCTAAGTAACAAAACATTTCAGAGTACCGTTTGGCATTTAGTACAAGTGTCATAGTTGGGCTAGCCCTTTTACAGATGTCTTGTCATTTTAAAACATCATCTTTTGACCATGGGCAAAAGAGATACAAAAGTCCCATGGTTCTTTGTCATCTTCTGTCCTTGCAATCAGCCTTGTGCAAACTGGGTGGTAACAAACGCTTCAAGGAAGAATGTCATGCAAGCATCCAACTGAGTTCAGGAAACCTGTGATTAAGCCATCTCTAATTTGCAAATCCGTTACAGAGCATCCAGGGGCTGATCATATGCCATGTACCCCAGATCTCATGAATCACCCCTAAATATGGTGAAACACTTTGGGAGTAAACCTGAAAGTTAACTTATGATGCAGACAGAAACAGGGTGAACTCAATATATTATCTCAAAAAGAGTCACAAGGTCAAGCAATGCAAAGGTGCAGATTATCATTCAAGATATGGCTTGTTTTGTAATCCTCATAGCCTTCTCCGTACAGCATTTAAGGAATTGATATCGATAATGTTTGTTGCTCAAACCAGCAACACAATAATGAACACCAATGAGCAGCAGCTAAGACACTATTAAAATGGGAAATTGCATGAACATGCTATCTACTTATAAACAATAAGGCTACAGACTCAGGCCTCATTACACCGACCTGATTACACTGAGTTTAGGCATGCAGGCCACACATGGCATTCAGCCAAATTACAATGCGCACAGCTCCTCTGAGCATCTCTCCAATTCTTTTATGAGCTGGCCTGCTACCACTGCTGCCTACCTCTTATATAAATATTATTGAAACAATCTCATGGGATGTGTACCTTCATTGGCATACAAGACTGCCATGTTTTAGGTATTTGGAAGCTCCAATTATTTATGTATTTGAATTCAGTATGTATCCTGGGTAAGGTGTGTTTTGAAATTAAAAGGGTGGCAGATGCTCTGTATCCATTTAACTAGAATGCTACGCTATTATATGGTTTACCAGAACTTTAAATTACAGGACTTATACATACTGCTGGTATATCTTCATGATTGGTTGAACATTTCTGCAGAGAAAAATAGGTGTTTGAGACAATAAATAAATTGCTGATTCTTGAGAATGAATATTTCATCTTAGGTTTCCATCAGCTCTTGTTATTAAAGGATCTGGATTGATGCCAGTGACGCATACAATAAGAGCATTGAAGGTTGCCTATGCTCATGACAATTTCAGAAGAAGTATTGCAGGTGTTGTCTTGTTCAGTGACTTCCTTGCCTTGCAAAAACTTGTCTTTGTACTTGTTGGATAGTGACGGATTTGATTTTATAGACTTGCACTTAGATGATAACTCTATACATTAAAGAAGCACTCTTAATGCAGCTTGGAACTTTTTTGAAGGGGGAGCTCCAACATTTCAGGTAGTTGTGCTTTCCAAACCATGTTAAATTGTGGGATTAATGATTACTTTACATACCAAACATTGTGACTGTTGGAAGACAGGTTATTGTGATGATGTGTTTGGTTTAATGATCAGCATGTAGTATTTGGTACTGCTTTGAGATCAATGACAATGAAGTTATTACTTGCACACATATTATAGTCTCCAACAACAAGGGAAGATTGCATCTAAAAAGCAGCTAAAGGATCTTTGAATCATCAAGTGAACTCCACTTATCATGTCTTTCTTCTGACAGGATTTTGACCCAATCAATCCATCTCAAGGTGTCTCTACATGGATTACAGCAAAAGATGTTCTGCAGCCTATTTTAAGGAAGAACCACTGGGGCAATCCATCCATATCAGATGGCAGTGCACTATGTTCTTTGACAGCTTTCTTCTCAAGCCTTGGTATTAACAAGATCATAAATCCATTGATATTTCCTATGGATTTCACTTTGACATCTACAGTGCTTCGTATTTAGTGTCAAAATTACCACGAAGGAGTTGATTTGTGTATAGTGCACTGTAGATTTTCGCAGACCCAAACTTATGTCTCCAATGATTGAGTCCAAGAACAAAGACATTCAAAGTTTGGCTGAAGGAAATATGGATGAATATCGTATTCCTCCAATCCCCAGAGCTATGCTGATGAATACTGCTAAAATTGTACCGCACTTTATAAATCGTCAGGTCGTCCATGGAAAAAATGTGGCTTCAGGTATTTCTTTGAATTCTATTGAGGCTATTTGTGCTATCTACAAAGCATCCTATGAAATGTCAAAATTGGCTGTGGGGGGAGCTGATTTGTGTACCATGCATTGGGTAGATTTTCACAGACCCAAACTTGTGTCAGCAACCATTGAACCCAAGATAAAAAACATTCAAAATTTGGCTGAAGGAAATATGAATCAATGTCATACTTCTACAATCCCGAGAGCTATACCAATGGATACTGCTAAAATTGTACCGCGATTTATAAATCGTCTAGTTGCCCAGGGACAAAATGTGACTTCAGGTATATCTTTTGTTTCTATTTAAGCTTTTTAAATGGAATTAGTTTATATTGTCTTTCGATACAGTCATTAAGACTTCCTATGGGTTTATTTTTTATACAGGGCACAAAATTAAGAAATCTACTAACAAGACACAGAATGCTTACATTCAGACTAAGGACTTAGCTTCCATGTCAAACAGTGAGAATTGGCCACAAATTGCGGCTTGAAATACATATATAATTTTACTTTTTCATTGTTGAAATGGTCCATGATCTCACTTTCTTAAAGAGATTTGTTTGATATTGGTAAACGTGTTACTTAGGGTACTTCCAGTCATCATTTAATGAGCTACCATGAGTTTATTGGGGAATAACTTGGTCCAGGGCTGTAAATTTAATTTCCTGCAGAGAAAGTAGTAGAAGCAGATAGTTGCTTCTCTCCATCAATGCATGCTGAAGTCAACCAGTATCCTCTCAAGGCTCCTTCTTTTGCAAGGAGAAAATCTTCTACTGGTTAGCTGAGTAAAGATGGCATTTAATTTTAGTCACGGTTAAATTTATTTTTATGTGATTAGTTTGTCACTCAACAATTGATTGGATACAGCAACTCTATGTAAAACAAGCAATGCTGAAAGCAAGAGCACGTCTGTTGAAAGCAGAAGCAAGAATGTAAGAACATTTTGGATATTGATTAAGCATGTTAAAATTAAACAGTTGTTCAAACTTTCCATGTTTTGGAAAACTTGATTGAAAACTGTCTATTTGGAGGATTGAACACCAAGTATGGTGGATTAGCTAAAATGATTTTAAGGTGCTCAAATATTAACAGCTGCCCATATATCAAATCATATTCATAGTACTGTAAGAGTTAGCAGTGGATAAATACAACATTGGATTTTGCAGGCAGTGGGAGAAATTACAAATGTCACCACAGGGTTACAAAATGTAAGGGAAGAGAAAGGGTCTTCCACCAGAGTAAAAATTCTCAAATGTATCTGTTGTCTTTGTTTTTTCTTGCCCATCTCACTATGCAGTGCTTTCTGCTTTACTTCATTCACTCCTATTTCCAGGGACCAAAAGTTTCAAAGAAAAAGCCAAGTGGAGCAGATAGAAAGATTGTTCCAGGTTCTTTACAAAAGAATCCAAAGAAAGCACAGAAATGTGCTTCATCTGGAAGCAAAAAAGCTAAGGGTATTTCATCCAACTAGACAGAAGTTCTACCTCTTTATCATTAAATTGCTCTTAAACTTTAGCTGTTTAGATATATGATTTGACTTATTCTTTAGACTCTGCCTGATTTTGCTGCTATGTCAATTACAAATGGATTTTGCTTCATGTTTTATGAAAATGACGACATCATCATTCTTTGTCCACCAACCCCAGATTTGTCAAAAGGACTAGCTTCTAAGAAGAAGGTGACATATTCATCTGCAAAATTTCAGATATGTTTCTGTAACTCTCTCACTGTTTTCACCTGCAAGGCCTTGCTTACAGATATCCAATTTCCATAACTCTTTATGGTCTTTGAGCACACAAGCAAGTTTTTGTACAGATCTGCATCTCTTACATATACATGAAAATCATGCAGGGAAAATATGGCATGGTGTAACAATCAGACAACCCAAAATAAATGCTGTGTTATCCCAAGTCACAGTAAAATTGATAGAGCATAGCGTCTATTCATAATGATTAGTTCCATCTTGGGATTGCAACTGTTTTATATCGCTTCATTATCCAGTATTATTTGTTCCAACAATAGCAGTGAAAGGAATATATCTGTGTTTAATTTCTTGAAAGAAAGAGTGTTACAACTTGGTTGATCAACCCATAAGCTTTAATGGTCATTTACCTAAGTTACTGGAAACGTCTAAGAAGGGTAGGGGAAACGCCGTTCCCCGTTTCAAAAACTGAAACGGAGAGGATACAGCTTGGAAACAGCACTGAAACGTTTCCAAGCCGTATCCAAAAATCAGAAATGTTTCCAGGATGTTTACAGCCTTTTCCGGAAATGTTTCCAGAGTTTCTAGCCCTTTCCTGAAACGTTTCCAGAGTTTCCAGCCGTTTCTAGCAGTTTCCAGCCATTTCCTGAAACGTTTCCAGTAGTTTCCTGGTTTTCTTAAACGTTTCAGCTGCTACAGGGCAAATTTTTGACTAGAAATAGTGATTTTTTGACATAAAAATAAACAAATGAATAAGCCCAAAGGCAAACTATAAAACCCTAACCCTAAATTGAACCTCAAAAATTAGATATAAAGCCTCAAAGCTTTCTAAATCAAGAGCAAAACATTAATCCTAAATTGGTGAATGGTAATATGACATTTTATTTCTCATGGATTTTGTTGCATTGTAATTTTCCAAAATTGATAGAGGCTTACCATTGATTTAAAAAATCATTGATTTGTGGACATTTTATTGTATCAAATGCTTGTCTACTATAGTGTTAGTTTCCCAACTTAGTGTAGAAGTACAATG
>LPNX010224152.1:161533-192774 GCA_001517045.1 Pseudotsuga menziesii
AATGGCATCTTTAGCCATACAAAATAGCGTGCTACATTTATGAAGGGTTACATAAACTAACACATATTTCCAATAATCTTCCAACAAGCTTTAATTTTCTTCTTTTCCTTTTTGAATTAGCATGAACCCTTGACCTAGCCTTATTTACTCCATTGCTAGTACACTCATATCCCTATCCTTATGTCATGGATAAAATTATGATGGTGCATCGTTTAGCCAGTTCTCCATATGATATGCATGTGATATTTTAATCTTATTTCAAGCATTTTTATTAGTATAAACCATAAAACGTAAACAACATATCCAAGGGAAGTCATTGGTGTCTAGAGATAGTATTATGGCATAGAGTTCAATATTGCATGTCATCACAGTCACACCTAAGTTGCACTAAAACATGAGTTCACTTATTTATACTTGAGTTCTTAATTAATCCCCTTAAAACATGGTTGATTATGTCAAATTTGAATATCCAAGTTGGTTGCAAATCATAGACAATCCTGTGAATTTAGGCCCTTTATGAGCCAGTCGGTTAGTCACATTTTGAACTAGTCGGTTGGTCAATCGACTCTCACTTGCCTAGTTGATTGTCTCGTCAATGAGTGGACCAACCCAAATACATCATAGTTGAGTCTCTGACTGACATAAAAATTGTGTTTGATCACAAATTTCAACACTTTTATAGAGGTGCAATCAACGTAATATTTGTTAGGTGGTAACATTTGGATACATCCATCAAGTAATTTTATGGTTTGAAATCGATGTTTAGAAGTAGTTGACATGCCAGTGGGTGACTTATCTATGGCACTTGAGATAGAAGAATATTGTTTAAGACAATATTTGAGTTTGCTAATTTTAATTGTTATAAATGACATGACTACTTCTAATATAATTGATGAATGGTAATCTAAAATATGTATGTCTCGTGGCCTTTTTAATATATATATAAGTCTTCCATCGTTTCCTTGCCGTATCGTAACCGACATTTTTCAAAATTTGTCGTATCCGTTCCCGTATCCATTTTAGTGTAACTTATCCATTTGCTCTATTTTCAGGATTCTTTGTAAAGGTGCAAGACAAGTGACTGCCAAATATACTTGAATTTTTGAGAAAAGGAGAGTAAATAAGAAGATTTACCTATGTTTCAGAAAGGTTTGTAACTTTGAGGATATGTAGGGGTAAGAGTTTTGTGGATGCCTTGAGAGACACCCAAATAGGGTATCATAATTCCAGTCAGTTTGGTACTTGAAATGTCTATGGAGTAGTTTCACATTCCATTTCGAAGAGAGTTTCATCACTTCCATAAACGTCATTTCTCAATGCTAATGGTAGGCTATATCTTGTGACTAAGTTGCCTCTAGTATTTTAGTGAGGAAATTGGGAGGTCAAACTGTGTGCACATAAATCCTTTGTTGAGCACTGGTTGTCATTGATGAAAAACCATTAATGACAAAGGAAGTCAAAGATTGATGATATGTACAAAGGAGGATGATGACATGGCAAGAAGGACACTGGATGTGGGCATTGGAGCTATTGGAACACCTAATGAGCCAAATGATCCATTCTGTGGTCATTTGTGCCTTGATGAGCAATGAAGTCCACATACTTGGTAATAAAGGTAATTAGATGATGTGGATGGCTTGAGAAGACCATGCACTTGAAAAAGAAGCCTATACGCTTGAACACTTTGATGAATGGTTCATCAACGATATGAAAGAGCTTGATGAACATGAATAAGGGCATGACATACACATAACACTTGATGACATGCTCGGTGGCATGTTTCTTGCATTTTGAAGAAGTCTTGGTTGTTATGATTGAAGCCCTTGATGTATGATGGAGCCCTTGCCCTTATAATTGCTTGATGAAACCTTTGATGCTGAAGTAATTTAAACATGATAAAAAGAATAGGAAGCCCTAAGTTTCTAACGTGGTCATTTACCTAGTTGATATCACAAGAAGATCTTGCTTACGTTTATGTGGATGGAAAATCTAAGATAAAATAAAATTAGATGAAGTCAACCCTAGGTTGGATTCACAGAATAATACAAAAAGAAGGTTGAAATGGTGTACAAAGTTAACCCAGCACAATACAAGAAGTCGGCTCAGATTTTGTTTTAAAAATAAAAAATAAAAATAAATACATATGACAGGTCGGCCCAGAATTATAATGGAAAACCAGTATATATACCCAGTGATATTTTATTTAAAAAAATAGAATCGTGAGAGCTCTGAAATAGCGAGATTACTGAGGAAATTCAACTGTTTACTGTGGAAATTCGACTACTTACTGAGGAAGTTCGTGGACTGTGAAAGACAACCTGTTTTGGCAGCAGAGAAACATTTTTTGGGTTAAGTTTTGATTTCGGACAGCTCAAGGTTACAGTGAAATAAACAAAAGGTTGATGTAATCACATTATAGCATATTTGGATGTTCCATCTTTGATTTTCAGGCAGCCATACATCTCTGATTTTGGGTAATCTGAGCTCTGATTTTTGGGCACACAGTGACTGAGGCAGCCACAGTGGTCCACCTCTGATTTTGTGGTAATGTTTACTAATTTCAGGCTGCTTCAGTATTGATTTCAGATTGTCTAAATGTTGTGATCAACATTTGGTATGTAACGATACAATATAGTGATGAAATGGAATGATGTTACACAATGATGTAGCATTATATGTACAGTAATACATGAAACTTAGAAATGTGATAATGATCAGTTATGTACTAATGGTGTGCTCAGTATGAGAAAAATGATGATGACACCTACAATCTGACATTGGACAGTGATATGCTGTAATATGATTACTCAGTGATGTGATGACGTTCAACAATATATGATAATGTGATCAGTGATAAGCTCAATAGACAATAATATGATGAATCATATACACAGATATTATGCTAAGTAGGAAGTGACATGTTGAACACAGTGATTATGCTCAGTAGGAAGTGACATGTTGTACACATTGATTATGCTCATTATGCTCAGTAGGAAGTGACATGTTGAGCACAGTGTTTATGCTCAGTAGGAAGTGACATGTTGTACACAGTGTTTATGCGCAGTAGGAAGTGACATGTTGTATACAGTGATGGTCTGATGTATATGATTTGATGACATGTACAGACCTCTGAAGAATTGGCTCGAGCAGTAATTAGTTGATTGGCTTGACAAGTTGACATATGTTTAACAGGAAGGTAACTTGGCATGATCAAAGAACTGCAGGAAGATGACAAGCAGTAGTTGAATGTGTGGCAGAAGTATGTGAAGGCAAGCTGGGTCTTGCAACCTCTTTCTTAGTTGGAACTAAGAAAAACCAAGCAGGGTCTTGGCATAGGAGTTGGTGCTTTTGATTCAGTTGTAGCTGATAAACCCTACGGTTGTAGCCGTTTGAATCTAATATAAAAATTTTACAAGTTCATCTTATGAAGTGTCTTGTGTTGTCTATGTAATTGATTGATTTTGATGTACTTGATCTTTGTTTAAGTAGTTGAAGAAAGTTGAAGTTGTAAAAAGTGCTGGCCCACTGATTCACCCCCCCCCCTCAGTGTGACATTGTGTCTAACATCCTTTCTAATTATTGTCAATTTTCTTAGACAACACCAGAATTCTCCCAGAAAACGATAACCGAATTCTTTGTTACTGATATTTTTTGTACTTCTCGTCAAGAATTCTACTGTAATTGGTGAAGGGACTGTTACACATAATCCTCATCACCATCATGTGTTGAGGCCCAAAACATCTGAAATTGCCTTCAATCCCCAATATTTGAAGTTGGACATTAGCCCAGACTCCTATTTTTCATACCTGAGTCCACCACTGCTTATTCCCCTTATTCTTCAAGACGCCTCTTGTCTCTTGACAATGAGCGGTGCCACCGCTTTTCCCCTTTGATCAATAAGCGGTTCTCCCTTGGTAACGCTGTGTTTCCAGAATGAAAGAGTGGTGCTCGAGTTTCAAAAGGAAAAAAGAGAAGGTTCATGAAGCTTCTCGAAGGAAAGCTTCGTGGCACCCTCATCCCTACTCCTGCGGACCACCTGGACTCGAGACCCCCCCTAGTAGGATCTCCCTTCCACCTCATCCTCCTTTTCCTCAACCATCCCTATCCTTCCAAGGGCTATAAATACAGCCTCACTCCCCATGGGTTGGGAGAGAAAAGTTATGCTGCTGTACTGAAGTCCTGGCCAAATCTAGGGTGAGCATAGAGAAAGCAAGTTGGAGCTTTGAGGACAAAACTTGGTTTGTGAGGAGGCATCACAACACTAAGGCATTATGGTTGTAATCTCTCTTCTTCATTTTAATGCAATGATGGTTTCTTTCCCATGAAATGTATTGTGTCATAATCACTTATTTCATTATTGGATTCCTTAGTCACTGATATAGAGTTGTGGATCATTTTTTGGTACTTTTAATCTCATTTGTTGTTTGATGTTTTCTATTGCAGGTAAATCTAAGGAGATCTAGCACTATAGAAAGCTGAGACATCATACTTCAAGATAGATGAAAGATTCATTCCAACCAAACTCTAGGGAAAGTGCTTATCCTTGTTATCATTTATTTGTTCTAGACCTGCACCATTCAGATCTAGGGAAACAACTCCTGTTCGTAGGAGGTGTGTATTTTCGGCTAACAAATCTGGCGACCATACTAGGGAAGGACATTCAGAATTTCTGATCTTCATTGGTCTTCAATTCAGAACTTCTGATCCCTTTCTTGGTTTTCAATATTTGTCCCTATTTTGAACTTCAACTTTTAGTGATCAGATTCGATCTTTCGTAGTGAGATTTGTGTTCTGTTCAACCAGATCCTCTCAGATCTGAGACATGTTTACTTTTCTATGCTTAGTTTTCCTGCAAATTTTGTGATTTGATGCCAATTATACGATGCTTAACTTTCGTTGTTTTGTCCCCTTTTTGTGAGGTCAATAGGCGGTGCCACCGCGCATCCAATGAGGATAATAGGCGATGCCACCGTGCATGCTCAGTAGTTAATAGGCGGTGCCACCGCTCTGTCATAGTGCACAAAAGGCGGTGCTCAAGCGGTAACGCTTTGTCACCAACCTCTTGCAAGCAGTGCTAGGTAGGGTTTCATACCCCTGCGTTTGCAAAACTTTGCATTTGTTTGTTTCTTTGCTTAAGGTGTTTTTGGTTTCATTTTTTATGTCTGAATGTTAATTTCAATATCTGGAAAGTGGTAGAAAGGCTTGTTTCTTTTTGTTTTGGAAAGCTAGATTGCTCCCGTTTGTTCAGCTGCTTGATATGTTTGGTTTTGGTTTTCGAAGGAGTGCTTGGAAGTTGTATTGTTAGATATCTTTTAACTGTAGGTCAACTGAAAGGAAAGATTTTTTGCTTTTGGTTTTTCCATTGTTGTTCGTCATAGGTTAATGAAAGCTTATTTCTACTTAGAAGAAAATTTGAGATTTGATCATAGTTGTATTTGAAGGTGAACTTGGGGTCCTTGATTAGTTTCACAAGCTTTCACGACATTCATGTTCTTCTTTTCTTTGTATGCTCTTTTCTCGCAAAAATATCATAAGTTTGGTTAAGTCTTTTCATAGTTGAAGAATTTTTCAAAAAGAATTTAGTTTTCCAAATAGTAGTAGTACCTTTCTTTTCGGAAAAGAGATCTTACCTCTTTTTTCTTTCAAGATTAGTTGTTAGAAGTTTGTTGCTTGTTTGCATATTGAAAGATAAGTTCATTGTGATTGTTTGGAATTTCTTGTTTTGGAAACAAAATTGAATCACTCTCTCTCTCCTATAAGTAGGGCATACCTCGAACGATAAAGTGAAAATTTTGCATATCATGTTGCATGGTTTTACTTTTCTGTCCACACCTCATGCATTCACCTAATTGTTCAAGATAAAATTAACGTTAGCTTTAGGTTAAAATTTTTAGTAACTTGAGTGATAGGATAGAGACGTGCTCCAACGTCTTAAAACATAGGAGCTGTCGTTCTATTTCCTGCACTGCATCTCGGGAACCGTGTGGTTCTTCCATGGACCCTAGGTATACTGAACGGCCTTTCACGTACCCTTGAGGTATATAGAAAGGTACTTCACGTACTCGATTGTATATCGGAAGGCACCTCTTGAACGGTTGTGCATCAGACAACACTAACACGAATTTGAGCTCCCACGTACCTTGCGTATATCGAAAGACCCCTCTAGGATACCTTGTACCAACTGAGAAGATCCTTTTGGCCGTCTTGTTGGAGCAATACACCGAGAACAACATTCAGGGAGCTACTACGCATGTGCCATCCAGGTAGTCGGGTATTCAGGAAAGGGTACGTTCCCAATCCTCCTTGTCGCGTTTTACTGTTGGACCTTGCGGTATATTGCGAGTTGCAAAAACTTGACAATCCTAGTGAGGAACCGGCTTATATCGGGCCCCTCTTATTACCTAAGTTTGCTTGTGACCTTTAGATTGCATAGGAGTGGTTTTTGTGTGTGATTCTAGTTTTAAACCCTAGGTTAGGTTTTTAGTGACTGACAGTCTGACCGAGTTACCTTTGAGATAGTCTCAGAGAGTTCAAGGCTTACCACCCGACTCACCTCCTGTTGTAGGAGAGAGCCAAATGGAAGCCACCGACCAAGGTGCCACAGCTGGTTCTCATGTGGAAGGGAATCCAGCTGTGGAAGAATTCACTACTTATAATAATCCCTTGGTCGAACAACCTCCTAAGGCTGATATCACCTTTCATTTTCCAATGGAAGGTCATGCTGGTTCATCAAATTGGGTCTCTGATCGCCCATCTGATGACGCCAAGGGGGCAGATTTTGGTCCTAATGCTCCTTTTTGGAGAACTTTAGGTCAAACTATTTTCGAATATGGGGTGACTAGACCATCCTTTATTAACCCTCCATCGAATGAGGAAATGATTAGAAGGGTTCAACCAACAATTGAACATTTACGTAGATTTCAATAGAACCTTGCGAACATTACCACTTTGCCTCTTTCTCATCGAACAACTATGTCTTCTCTTTTGTCTCGTTTTTCGGAAACAACCCCTCCCAGATATCGTTCGCTTTCAGCGTCTCAAGTAGCTTCTAGTATAGCATCACCAACTCGAGGGTCAATAGTTCATGATCTAGGTCTACCCTCCAACCCTATTCCTGCAGTTCGAAACCCTGCGTCTGCCTCTAGTACTCCCGTATCTTCTACCACTGGGGGGAAACCCCCAGTCCAAGTTGTTTCATTAGTTAGTGGAGTCACTTCCAGTGCAAGACAAACCCATGGGTTCCTACTAAGCTTGTACAAATCCTTCTGTGCTTAGGTGGTTCTTTGTAGAGAGTCTCAAACCCTGTAGGTTGCTCGATCTGTTCTTCTACTTTGATTACACCAACTGTCTAGTGTAATATCCACCATTGAAGAGGTGTGTCTAGCCCCTAGAGTAGTGTCTTGCCATAATCGACTCTCTCTTTCTGATAGAAACCACGAATCTTGCTTTGTATGTTTTGATACTTCGATCTATTGTATACATGATCTTGTAGATCTACTTGGAAGACTTTACAAAACTTCCCTTCATGTCTCGAACTCATATCCAAACATCATTCTGTACAATCAAATGGCACTTATTGATCATATCATCCTTCCATCCTTCCTTCTTGGGACATTCTCTCGCAAAGTGTCCTTTCTCAACAAAGCTGAACATCTGAGTTGTGAGATGTCCTTTTATTCTTTGCGGGAATGTTCTTTCTTCTTGGCATGAGTTATTAGGGCTTGATTGTCATAATTGTCCATCTCTTCCTCTTTTGCCATCAATCAAGATTCTTCTTACATGCATTCCTCCATAGGTGATCTTCCTTCTAGAACAACTCATTTGACTGAACTTGGAAGACCATTCAAAGTTGTAATCTATGCTTCTGCTTCTTTGACATTGTCTCCAATGGCTTCTAATTTCTCCTTGAGCTGAGATCTCCTTGTGAAGTAATATTGAATGTTTTCTGACATTTGCATCTTCACATCCTTGAGTTGAGTTCTCAAGGTCATCCTTGTACAAGTTGAGTTCTCAATGATGATACATGTTATCTCCAATGGAGACGAAAATACTCATCTTGGTTTTGACTAGGTCCTTCTTGTACTTTGCTTTGACTTCATCTCCCTCTGGATCTGTAGCTTCTTCTTTGACTTAGTTCTCCATGTCATGCTTCGTCAAGTATGAAAAACACTCTATACTTCCATGCTTAGAAGTTCTCGAATCTTTCAAGTTTGTCCTCAAGCTTGGTACTGTTTGTCATCATTATAAAAACGAGGACCTCAAATGGAAATAGAGAGGATAGAACTTACCAATGAGATTGCTTCAACTTGATGCTTGCTTGAAAGCTCTTTGGGAAGACTGCTTCTGGTGGACCTAGGGTTTGATAGAGAAACCCTAATTTTTTCAACTTAGGTATCTTTCATATCAGATTGGATAGAAAGATGTGCCTCCTTAAGGTGAGCTGAGCAACATACTTATTTTCCCAAAAATTTGGATAGAACTATAAAATATCTAATGCCCTAGTTTTGCCCGACAATAGTGTTAGGTCAAAAATTGAGAATCCACAAAATGAGAAACTTCTTACATAGAAAGATGCACCCTCCTAGGGCGAGTTTGATAGTCCTCCTTTTTCAGTTGATCAGTGGAGGGAAGTGCACGGAACATGAAGCCCTAGTTTTCTCCCATTTCTTCTACAGAATTGTCTGATCTTTATTCTGTTGTATCTTTGAAATTTTTCCTCCTTAAGGTCTGAAACTTTGTCCTGAGATAGCTTGATAAGTCTTCTTTCCAACCCCATAGGTTAGAGAAAAATTGGATTCACCAAGTGGAACTTATGTGAATTTTCTCAAGGTGACTTGTTTGAGGACTGTGTTGTCCGTCGATTGCACACCAACAGCAGAAATCAATTGAAAGCTGTCTCCTCACTTAGGAAAGTGGGAGAGGTGTGACCTTGGGGGCAAGCATAGAGCTAGGTACTGTCACCTACTCCTAGCTCCTCCATTTAGGCTAACTTCTAACGAAGCCAAGGGGGGTAGTCCCTACAAAAGAGTTTTCTACGGCTCTTAAGTTGTTAAAGTGTTTTTTGAAGGTTGCGGATGCAGATGGGTGTTTTTTAGGAGTTATTATAATTTGAAGGTGTTTTACTTATTATGAATGTGACACAAGATCAAAAAAGCAATCCACGTTGCAACAAGAGATTAAAAGATAAATTTAAATTCTAGACATCAGTTAAGCATTCAGCGATAACAATCATATTAAGCCATAGACAATTGATCAAATAATATAATTATGCAAAACAAAACAAGGACCAATGCCTTATGGAGTCAATGAAGCTGAAATGCGCCAGAGAAATAGACACAAGTCTGGAATTTAAGCCAATGAGTTTTAGATTGTGCGAGTGCTTTTGGTAAGTTTTAAGGATTTTAATGGTGATCTTGCTTAAGGTGTCTGGGAAACCTAATCGGAAATACTTTCAGTGGCTTTGTTCGAAGACATGACGGACCTTTCTGGAATCACAAGTGTTCAATAACTTAACCAGCGAGTGTCGAGATTGGGTTGCCCGACGCTCACACTTGGAATTTGCCCACTACCTGAGTATTTTATCGAGACAACGCCGGTGCGTTGGTTATGGGGTAAAAGTTTTAATTATGTTGTTATTTGCGGTCTTAGCAAGTCCGTTCATTGTTCTGAGTACGAGCCCAACTCGAAAGTCGGCAGAGCATACTAGGTGAAGGATATCAACGAAGTGAATTAATTAGAGGGAATGTGAGTTTGAAAGATTTTATTAAGTCAATTAATTAAACTCTCCGACAGAGAGCGCTCTTGACCTTGTCTTATGACAAAGGTTCAAGAGTCTTATCTAATCTAAATGCCTAATGCAAGGATATGCAAAACTAATGATGCTCTCCGATAGAGAGTGCTCTTGACTTGGATTACGGTAAGTTCAACAGACTTTAGAGATTAATTGATTAACTTATTAAACAATGAAAAGACAACTCTCTGATGGAGAGCACTCTTGATCTACAAGGTGAGATTCAAGAGATTTCTACTTTAAACAGTTGAATTACTTATGAAAGATACAAGAACTTTAAAGATGAAGTAATCAACCTAGTTAATGAAACAAAATGGGCTAATCTAACAATTAGTAACTAGTTTGCAAAAATTGAAACTACTCTAAGTACTCGAAATAAATCTAAGCTAAGAACCAAGACACTCTTCCCCAAATGGAGAAGAAAAACCAAATATGGGAGGCCCTATCCCACATAGCCTTGTTTTATTAATGAAGTACAAATGCCTTGGGAACTTGATCCTTGTAAGGACTTTGAGAAGTGACTTAAGTAAAAATGAAAAACTCTTATGAGTTTGTACAAAGGAGAATGACTTCTTTTTTGGTTTTGGATCCCTGTCTTTGGATCTAGTTCTGCTTGCTCTTTCTTGTTTGGTTTTGCTTTTGGTTCACCTGTGGATAAGAGCTCTAAACAAGGACTAGTAAGAGTGTTAGGAAACCAAATTTAATCTGTGATTCGAAAATATTAAGTGGATGAGAAGACAAGTGCCTTATGAGATGAAACAAAAGACCAAAACAAATGAATGAGACCCAAAATCAAAACTTGGAAAGGACCAGGCAAGCTCACCGATTTTTATGCAAAACGCACGATTTTTGACGAAACGACTTGAGATTTTTTGCGAATTTAAATTTAAAGATTTTTTAACATTTTATGCTAATTTCCAGAATCTGGAAATTAGGAGAAAATCAGTAAAAAAAAGCAAGTACAAAAATGCACGTTTTTCAAAATTTTTAATTTTTAATTTTTTTTTTTTTTTTTAATGCTAATTTCCAGAATTGAAAAATAGCAGAAAAATGTCAAAAATCAGCCAAAAAAAGCAAGCATGAAATGGCACGTTTTTCGAGAAAAAGTATAAGAAATTTGAAAAAATGAAATTTTGGAAAATTTTCGAAAAAATTTCTGATTTTTATGAATTTCCAGAATTAAGAAAAAGAGAAAAAACTCAGAAAAAACCAGCAAGCCTAAAAGTGAAAAATTTGCACGTTTTTCAAGAAAACATGTGCACGTTTTCCGAGGCAAAAAAAAGGATTTACAAAAATGGAAATGAAACTAGATCTTTAAAAGTGGACCTTTAGAAAGATGGATCTAGCTTTGAAAAAGTAGATCTAAGGCTAGAAATCCTAGATCTAACTTAATAGAAGCCAAGCAAGCTTGAAGTAAAGATTTAAATGACTTGATAACTTCTATAAAAGTGGAAAAGAGGTAGGATAGAACCTTGAAAATAGAGATCCACTTGTAATAACCAATGTAACTGAGAGGATTTTTTGAAGTTTGTAGGAGAAGGCAAGAAAGATCCAGAACTGCTTGCAACTCTGCAAACAAAATATATTAATAATAGAACACTTGTATGGTGAAGGTATTAGGTGTCGAAAGCTCCTACTAGATGCAATCCGTGAAGACACAAACACTCAATGCAGATTTGATTAGAAGCCTAAGTACTAGATTGTTAGTCTTCAATAAACATAATAATCAAATTGCAATACAAGGGTAGGGTGAAAGAGATATTACTTCACATAGGATGAAGACACAATGCCAAAAGCCCATCAAGTGACCTCCAAAGTCTCAATATTTTATTAACAAAAGAAGCTTACAATATCCAACAGAGTTTCTATTGCCAAACTCTCCATTTGAATAGAGCTAAAGAGCCCAGACCTAAAATGAAGAGCTGGGAGTGAGGGGAGGCCTCCACCTAGGCAAGGCGCCCCCACTCCAACCCTAGCCACTGAAAACCATGCCCAGATGGAGCCACACGTGTGAGGGTGCACTCCTGAAGAAGGTGAGGGCGTGAGCTAATGAAGGAGGTGTGAGTTTGCATAGGAGAGCCACCTGTTTGGTCTGGAGACAACACATGCTAGGTATGGAGGAGCCACTACCCAGTTATCTTGAGTCTTTACCTCGATCAAATCACCAAACCAATGAGTGCTCTCCATTTCATCCAATTCGGGAGTTTAGCTGGAGATGACAAATCCGTTAACTGAATATAACTTTATTGCTCATTGAATGCTGACTGAAGCTGAGTTATGATAACTCCAATCATCATAAATGCCCATTGAGATGTCATTTAGCCTTTTATTTCATTGAATTTGGATTAATTTGGAGAGTTTTAATTTTCTCCAAAATAATCATTTTTTTCCTCGAAAATGACTTTTTTGAGAAAATGAGCGTTATGTGTCCGATTGATGATCCGAAAGTTGGATTTGACTGGTTGGCCGATCAAGAATGATTTTTGGCTTAAGGTTAGAGCCTTCAATCACTGAAAACAGGGTCCGGATGATCGACTTATTACAAATGGGTTTTTTCCATTTAATTTATGGAAAAATTAACCAAAAAACTTAGGGAAATAATTAAAAAATTAAAAATTAAAAATAATTTTTTTAACCCGTCTCAAATTTTTTTTTCGGAAAATTTTTAAAGGTCCTATTGACTTAGGAAATGAGCATGCTCTATTCTAATAATGCCTAGTAGGTTTATAAACACTTAGTTGGGCTCTAATAAACCCCCAAGGCCTAGAATTCAAAATCGGGCATTCCAGCTTTGGAGGAAGCGAGAGAAAACCTCATCAATTATACTCGGCTATAGGAAAAGCATAATTGTCAAGGGAAAAAAACTCCCTGGAATACCTTAGTTGAGATTCTACGTCTTAGGAGACCGAACCATTCAAAATACCCTACTAGCACATTTTATTACAAACTCCGCGGGGCCATGGTCAAAATTATTCAAATGAAAAATTGTCTAGCCAATATTTGCTAGACATGAAGACGGATCAACTAATACACTGGAATCAAACATTGAACATGTCTATCAACCGGCGGCTCCTCAGGTAACCCAACTATGGTACAAAAAGTTGGTAACATCTGGCTCCAACTGTGGGATAGGTACTTGCTTGATCTATTGATCAAAAAGAGTGCCTGAGAATCCAGGAATCTTTGGTACTGCATGTAAACAGAAGTGTCTCAGGTCCATGTATATGATAAAAATATGCCATGATGAAATACCAGAAAATATTTTTTCTTTTTTTGAAATAAAGTACATGAAATAAACTTTTTCTTTTTCAGCATATATAAGTGAAGTATAATACAGATGCTAATATACAAAAGGAAGGAGCTTTGATACAACATTCTACAAAGATATGATACATAAAATATAGTACAGAAATAAAGTATACAAAAATACAACAAGGATGGGTTTAGAAAATCCCTGGGATGACCCCTTGATCATCTTGGAGGTTGTTTCGATAAAAGGGCTTCAAGTGTTGGCCATTCATGAGCAGGTTTAATATTTTTCCATCCAAAGGAAAAAATAATTGGTGCCAACCGTGTCGCGGATGATAAACGAGCCTTTCCAAAGGCTGTCAAATTTTCCATGCTTCCCAGGCTTCTCCTTTCTCTTATCCCATAAGAGAACAGTATCTCCTATTTGGAAAGATCTCGGCTTGGCTGACTTATCAAAGGTGCCCTTCATGCTTTCTTGATGTCTGAGTGACTGATCAAGGGAAGCCCTTCTAGATTCATCCAATTCTATAATCTGATTGATTCTCTGCTCCATTTCTGACTGTTCCGTGCCATACTCACTTAACATCCTGAAGATCGGAATCTGCATGCTGACCGGAAGGGTGGCTGCGAGTCCATACACTAGCTCAAAAGGTGACTTTCCAGTTGAGTTCTTTTTAGTAATCCTATCCGCCCACACAACATACTTAATCTTGCTATCCCATGATCTCTTATTATCTCCCACAGTCTTCTTGAGGATAGTCATCATATTTTTATTAGTAGACTCAGCAAGTCCATTGCCCTGAGGATAGTAATCTCATGAATGGGATAGGATAATGCCATATTTAAAGCATCAGTCATTTACTGCTCCTGAACTAAAAGCTTTGGCATTATTGGTTATTATTTTGAGGGGAGTCCCGAATCTGGTGATGATTCTTTGCTCGATGAAGTCAATGACAACCTTCTCAGTGGTGGTTTTAGTGGGTATGGCCTCTACCCACTTGGTGAAGTAATCGGTTGCTGTGAGAATCCAACAAAAACCATCGCTGGAGTTATCCTTGAATTTGCCAATAAAATCAAGCCCCCACTGCTGAAAAGGGGCAAGGACGACAACCAGAGTAAGGGGAAGAGCTGCCAACTTCTACTTCCCAGTGAAAAGTTGACACTCCTGGCAACACTTGACATGCTTGTGAGCATCCGCAAAAATGGTTGGCCAGTAATATCCAGCTCTCAAAATTTTGTGGGCAGTTGTATTTGTTGCATAATGGCCTCCACAAAATCCTGAGTGAAACTCTGCTAATATCTTCTTAGAATCCTGTTCGTTGATGCACCTAAGTATGATACCATCTGGGTTCCTCAAACCCAGGCCCTCTTGGGTAAGGCAATACCTAGCAGTCTTAAGTCTTAAAGCCCTACGCTTGTGTCCTTTGAGGTGATCAGGGCAGGTGAGATGGAGAAGGAAGAAAATGATGTCTAAATACCAATGGTTGTCAAGGTTTTGAAGGGTAGGAGTCATGGCAGGCTGAGGGATGTCATTTTCTGCAATCATCTCAATGGATTCTTTGTTCTTCTGAGTAAGCATTCTTGCAAGGCCTTGTCCCTTGATTAATTTAGTGGGCTTTATCTCAAGGTCATATTCCTGGATCTTGGACACCCATGTACCCCTTATTCCTAAACAATCCTTTTGAGAAAGGACATCCTTAACCGTAGTGTGGGGAACATATCCGATAACCTTGGAATACCTGATATAAGTCCTGAAATGTTTTAAAGATTTAACCAAGGCATAAGCCTGCTTCTCCATGATGGTATGCTTTAGCTCGAAATTCTGCAAGGCTCTACTCATGAATGCTATAGGTTGCTCGAACCATTCGAAGTTCTTTTGGAGCAACACATCGACAATAGTGTCCTCTGAAGCAAAGGAAAAGATCATGAAATCCTTTGCGTAATCTGGACTAACTAAGACAGGGGATCTAGTGATGACATCTTTAATAGTGTCAAAAGCATTCCTTCCTTCATCTGTCCACATGAATTTAACATTTTTCTTTAGGAGAGCCTGCATAGGTTTCATGAGTTCTGCTAAATTAGGAATGAATCTCCTGATGAAGTTAATGTGACCATTAAATGATTGGAGACCCTTAACATTTCTGGGAAGGGGAATCTTTTGTATAGCTTCTATCCTTTCAGGATCAACTTTGACCCTGTCTTTGTTGATAATGTGACCTAAAATCTTTCCTTCTTCAATACCTAAGACCGACTTAGTCGGATTCAAGGAAATGCCATACTTTCTACATCGCTCGAAAATCTGCGTGAGATGACCAACATGGCTAGATCTCTCCTTTGAAAAAATAGTAAGATCATCTTGATAGATCTCAATGGTTTTTCCAATCAACTCCTTGAAAGCATAATCCATGGCCCTTTGGAAAGTAGCTCCTGCATTTAAAAGGCCAAAGGGCATTCTCAGATATTCAAAGGTGCCCCAAGGAGTTGTGAAAGTGGTTTTATGCCTATCCTCCTCTTGAATGACTACTTGATTATAGCCCGAAAAACCATCCAGCATCGACATCATGCTCGATCCAGTGACCCGTTGGAGGAGGGTCTCCATGTTGGGGAGGGGGTAATTGTCCTTCTGACATGCTATGTTTAGATTTCTGAAATCTATACATATCCTTATACTCCCGTTCTTCTTTCTAACTACGACCAAGTTAGAGCACCACATTGAATGTCTCGTAGGAGCTATTATTCCTGCTGCTAGCATTTTTTCTAACTCTTTTTTAATGATTGGTGCTAATTTAGGATTTATTTGCCTAAGTTTTTGTCTGAAAGGCTTTCCTTTTTGACATTCTGGCTTCAAGGGAATAGTATGTTGAAATACATCTTCCCTATAGGCGTTGAGTTCATCATAAGTAAAGGCAAATACATCCCTATACTCTTTGACTAGATTTATGAGGCTGTTCCTTTCTTTTTTGGAAGTACCTTTTCCAATTTTTATGATTTTGGGTTCTGTTTCTGTCCCAATGTTGATTTTAATGTAATCCCCCGGCTTCATCTATTCAACATTGCTCTTTCTTCTGTCCTGTCTGTCAAATATGTTTTCTAAGGCAACAAAACCACGTGTCACAGGATTGAAGCGGTTACCCTCATCCTGATATTCTTTACCTTCCTGACGTTCATTGGCTTTATAATTGGAAAATTCATCACTATGATTAATAAATTTCAATATTTGTGCATCATCTTGGAAAACCTGCCAATGTTCAAGATTATTAGGAACAAAAGGTTTGAAGTTAATCTCTAAAGGACAATCCCCCTCTGACATCTCATCTGATGGCTGAAGAGTTGACGCTGAAACTGCAAGCTTATCGGAGGCACTATTCTGATCTCTAGGGACTGCTTCTATGTTAAGGGCATCAAAGAATTCCATTGTATCCCAGATTGCATTTCTATATTTTTTAAGTCTCTGACACTTACATGCAAACTAACCCTTAACTTGTTGGACAATTAAATTAGAGTCCCCTTTAATATTAAGCAACTTGATCCCCATGTCCTTGGCAATCTCAATGCCCAGTAGAAGTGCCTCATACTCCGCCACATTGTTAGTTGCTTCGAATTCCAATCTGAAAGCAAAGTTGAAAACCTTACCCTCTGGTGAAATAATGACAACACCAACCCCCTTGCCCATTCTAGAGTAAGCACCATCAAAATTCATTCTCCACAATTCACTAAGTCTTTTGGTCTTCATCTCTTCTTGGATGGGTTCCAAGGTGGAGTTGATTTGATAGGAACCATTTTCATCAGTGTGGTAAGCATACTCATTCAATGGTCTTTGAGGGTTTTCAACATGGTTTCTTTTTTCCTTTTCAGAATACAACTTAACAAGTGAAAACTCTGATGCTGGTACGATGGCATAGGTCCAATCCATCTGGATTGATCCTCCCAAAGTGGCACCCCATTTCCTAGAAAGCAACATCCCCCACTTGTCCGGAACATCAATAACAAGGATGTCCATGGTGATTTGGATATCCGGGTACTTAGCCAATCTAACTAATTGGTTCTCAATCATCCCTTCAACTTTAACCGGTCTAGAGTCCATGGCACATACATTCTGGTATGGCCTTGTGGTTCTTAAGTCAAGCTGCTGCATGACTTTTTTGGTCATGATGCTGGAACTAGATCCCGAGTCTAACATACAATTGTGTACAAGAAGATCACCCATCATCAATGATACGTAGAAAGGGGGATGATCTTCTTTTCTTGGGTCCCTAGTATGTAGACCTATAGGTGGATCGACAAAGACATTATTTGAAGTTCGCTCCACGGTATCAGAAAAGGTGACCTTTTTAGGGATGAGGGGCTTCACAGGATTTGAAGGACTTTCTTCAGTTTGAGAATCAACATTACTTGGAGGGTCTAGGATTTTCAAAAGTCTCTCTCTTTGGCTAGGGATTTTACATAATTCAAGGAGTGGAACAGGGACTTTTGTATTTGCTAGCCAATTACCTAAGTCAAAACTTAAATCAACAATTTCTTTAGTTTCTACTTCTTTGGGAGGATTAGGAGCTATTACCTTAGGAATATTCTATGCAGAAGACCCCTTTCTTTGATAAGTTATTCCCTTGAAGTTTTGAGTGTTGTTGATCTGCTCGGCTGAAGGCATCTCACCATAGTATTGAGTTAAGTGGTCAACTTTCTTTCCATAATGATTGGCATGTGGCCAATTTCCTATGGAGATGCTAGGGATGTCATCTGTGTTGTTGATATAATCAGGCTCGCTTGCAGACGTACTAGGACCGCACCCCTCAGGATAACCATGCTCTTGGACATAACATGCATAATGACAGCCCGATTCCTTATGGAAATCTCTGCATGCCCTACAAAAAGGTTTGTAAGGCTCAATCACATTAGTAGCGTCTAGCTGATAAGGAGGCCTCTGCTCATGGTTGGGATTGTTTCTCTGCCATGTTTTCCTTGCAGGGAAAGTTCTAGGAGGTGGCCGGGGTTGCGTTCTTTCAACTGTTATGACCCTATTTTGAACTTCCTTAATCTGCGCTAAGTATTTCCTTTCCATTTCTTGCATTTCTTAGTTAGATTTGTGAGCTTTTTCTCATAAGCTTCGTTTGACGGCTCCTTCCCTTTGTGTTCAACATTTTTAATAGGAATGGATGCCCTAGAGTAACCTTGGATGTTTGACTCTCTTGAAGACTGCATATTCTTATCAATTTTAATGGCCAAACCCTGAGCTAGAAGTAAAGTAGTCGGCTCCTTGTCTCTGATCTGGTACTGGATCCTGCCACTTAATGCTTCAATGTAATAATCCAAAACAGAAGCTGCAGGAGGAGAATAAGTGGCAGGGATGGAGTTTGCCAACTCAGTGAACCTATTATTGAACTCATCCATCGTTTCAGTTTCAGATTTCTTCATGCTAATCAAAGCTGCTACTAGATGTCTAGGTTCCTTTTTACTGCTAAACTTTCCAAGGAAAGCAGTCTTGAAGTCCGCTATGGTGGTAAAAGAATTGTTTGGCAAATTATCATACCAGTTGCCAACCTTGCCATCTAAAGACAAAGCAAACAAGGTCATGTATACATCTTCATGTTTATCAGCACCCCTAACATAAGACCCGTAGTGCCTGGAGAAATTTCTGAGATGTTGCTCAGCAGAGACGGAGGCATCAGTGCCATTATATGTCATAAGTATCGATAGCCTTTTCAATGAGGTTGACCTGCTATCTGAGTAAAGTTGAGTTGAGTAAAGAACTCACCCATTGTGTCAAGGAAACAATAATTGTTTTGCAAATTTTCTAAGTTTTCTGGAAATAAAAGGTGGATGTCTGAAACAGACTCAAATCCAAGTTCTGCAAGGATCCTGCGAGAAGTTAGTTTGTTCAGTCTCCTCCTATAGACTTTTTCATGGTCAGGGATAAAATCGAACAAACCTTCAGAGTTTCTTCTAGTAGAATACCTTGAGGTGTTAAGTGACAATGGAGTCGCCAGGTGGACTAGAGTCTAAGTTTGGAGAGTGATTGGACTAAAATCTACCAAAAAGGGAAAAAAGGTAAAAAACTAAAAGAAACAAAGGTCGTCCAGGAACAAAAAGATTTGTCCCCGACAACGGCGCCAAAAGATGTTGTCCGCCGATTGTACACCAGCAGCATAAATCAATTGAAAGCTGTCTCCTCACTTAGGAAAGTGGGAGAGGTGTGACCTTGGGGGCAAGCACAGAGCTAGGTATTGTCACCTACTCCTAGCTCCTCTGTTTAGGCTAACTCCTAATGAAGCCAAGGGGAGTAGTCCCTACAGAAGAGTTTTCTATGGCTCTTAAGTTGTTAAAGTGTTTTTTGAAGGTTGCGGATGCAGATGGGTGTGTTATAGGAGTTATTATAATTTGAAGGTGTTTACTTATTATGAATGTGACAAAAGATCAAAAAAACAATCCACGTTGCAACAAGAGATTAAAAGATAAATTTAAATTCTAGACATCAGTTAAGCATTCAGCGATAACAATCATATTAAGCTATAGACAATTGATCAAATAATATAATTATGCAAAACAAAACAAGGACCAGTGCCTTATGGAGTCAATGAAGTTGAAATGCGCCAGAGAAATAAACACAAGTCTAGAATTTAAACCAATGAGTGTTAGATTGTGCGAGTGCTCTTGGTAAGTTTTAACGATTTTAATGGTGATCTTGCTTAAGGTGTCTGGGAAACCTAATCGGAAATACTTTCAGTGGCTCCGTTCGAAGACATGACGGACCTGTCTGGAATCACAAGCTAGGTGTTCAATAACTTAACCAGCGAGTGTCCAGATTGGGTTGCCCGACGTCCACACTTGGAATTTTCCCACTACCTGAGTATTTTATCGAGACAACGCCGGTGCGTTGGTTATGGGATAAAAGTTTTAATTATGTTGTTATTGCGGTCTTAGCAAGTCCGTTCACCGTTCTGAGTACGAGCCCAACTCAAAAGTCGACAGAGCATATTAGGTGAAGGATATCAACGGAGTGAATTAATTAGAGGGAATGAGAGTTTGAAGGATTTTATTAAGTCAATTAATTAAACTCTCTGACAGAGAGCGCTCTTGACCTTGTCTTATGACAAAGGTTCAAGAGTTTTATCTAATCTAAATGCCTAATGCAAGGATATGCAAAACTAATGATGCTCTCCGATAGAGAATGCTCTTGACTTGGATTACGGCAAGCGCAAGAGACTTTAGAGATTAATTGATTAACTTATTAAACAATGAAAAGACAACTCTCCGATAGAGAGCACTCTTGATCTACAAGGTGAGATTCAAGAGATTTCTACTTTAAACAGTTAAATTACTTATGAAAGATACAAGAACTTTAAAGATGAAGTAATCAACCTAGTTAATGAAACAAAATGGGCTAATCTAACAATTAGTAACTATTTTGCAAAAATTGAAACTACTCTAAGTACTCGAAATAAATCTAAGCTAAGAACCAAGACACTCTTCCCCAAATGGGGAAGAAAAACCAAATATGGGAGGCCCTATCCCACTTAGCCTTGTTTTATTAATGAAGTACAAATGCCTTGGGAATTTAATCCTTGTAAGGACTTTGAGAAGTGACTTAAGTAAAAATGAAAAACTCTTATGAGTTTGTACAAAGGAGAATGACTTCTTTTTTGGTTTTGAATCCCTGTCTTTGGATCTAGTTCTGCTTGCTCTTTCTTGTTTGGTTTTGCTTTTGGTTCACCTGTGGATAAGAGCTCTAACCAAGGACTAGTAAGAGTGTTAGGAAACCAAATTTAACCTGCGATTCGAAAAAATTAAGTGGATGAGAAGACAAGTACCTTATGAGATGAAACAAAAGACCAAAACAAAGGAATGAGACCCAAAATCAAAACTTGGACAGGACCAGGCAAGCTCACCGATTTTTATGTAAAACGCATGATTTTTGATGAAACGACTTGAGATTTTTTGCGAATTTAAATTTAAAGATTTTTTAACATTTTAGGCCATAGTGGAAAAAATCGTCGATTTTTTCTAGTTGCCGATTTTTCGGCTCGAAAAAATCGCGATTTTTTCAAAAAATCGGACATCGCGAAAAATCGGCAAAAATCAGGGAAAAATCGGGAAAAATCGGCAAATAGGGGAAAAAATTGGTAAGGAAAATTTGACCCTATTGAAGTACAAAATTTGCATTTTTTAATGCTTGCCGCGGTTTGCCGATTTTTTCGCTGATGTTGCTGAGAAGATGTTTTTCTGGACCCTTGCCGATATTTTGCCGATGCCAATTTTTTCTACAATGTTTTAGGCTAATTTTCAAAATCTGGAAATTAGCAGAAAATTGCAAAAAATCAGTAAAAAACAGTAAGTACAAAAATGCACGTTTTTCAAGAAAAAAAGTCAAAAAAAAAATTGAAAATTTTTTCAAATTTTTTTCAAATTTTTATGCTAATTTTCAGAATTGAAAAATAGCAGAAAAATGTCAAAAATTAGCCAAATAACAGCAAGCATGAAATGGCACTTTTTTGAGAAAAAGTACAAAAAAGTTGAAAAATGTAATTTTGGAAAATTTTCGAAAAAATTTCTAATTTTTATGAATTTCCAGAATTAAGAAAAAGAGAAAAAACCAGCAAGCCTAAAAGTGGAAAATTTGCACGTTTTTCGAGAAAACTCGTACACATTTTCCGAGGCAAAAAGAAAAATGGATTTACAAAAATGGAAATGAAACTGGATCTTTAAAAGCAGGCCTTTAGAAAGATGGATCTAGCTTTGGAAAAGTAGATTTAAGGCTAGAAAGCCTAGATCTAACTTAGTAGAAGCCAAGCAAGCTTGAAGTAAAGATTTAAATGACTTGATAACTTCTATAAAAGTGGAAAAGAGGTAGGATAGAACCTTGAAAATAAAGATCCACTTGTAATAACCAATGTAACCAAGAGGATTTTTTTAAGTTTGTAGGAGAAGGCAAGAAAGATCTAGAACTGCTTGCAACCCTGCAAAAAAAATATATTAGTAATGGAACACTTGTATGGTGAAGGTATTAGGTGCCGAAAGCTCTTACTAGATGCAATCCGTGAAGACACAAACACTCAATGCAAATTTGATTAGAAGCCTAAGTACTAGATTGTTAGTCTTCAATAAACATAATAATCAAATTGCAATACAAGGGTAGAGTGAAAGAGATATTACTTCACATAGGATGAAGACACAATGCCAAAAGCCCATCAAGTGACCTCCAAAGTCTCAATATTTTATTAACAAAAGAAGCTTACAAAATCCAACAGAGTTTCTATGCCAAACTCTCCATCCGAATAGAGCTAAAAAAGCTTCTATTTATACAATGAGATCAAGCTAAAACCCTAAAACCAAATCACATAACCTGACCGGCTCAATCACATAACTGAGAGCCCAGACCTAAAATGAAGAGCTGGGAGTGAGGGGAGGCCTCCACCTAGGCAAGGCGCCCCCACTCCAACCCTAGCCACTGAAAACCATGCCCAGATGGACCCACACGTGTGAGGGCGCACTCCTGAAGAAGGTGAGGGCGTGAGCTAATGAAGGAGGCGTGAGTCTGCATAGGAGAGCCACTTGTTAGGTCCGGAGACAACACATGTTAGGTATGGAGGAGCCACTACCCAGTTATCTTCAGTCTTTACCTCGATCAAATCACCAAACCAATGAGTGCTCTCCATTTCATCCAATTCGGGAGTTTAGCTGGAGATGACAAATCCATTCACTGAATATAACTTTATTGCTCACTGAATGCTAACTGAAGCTGAGTTATGATAACTCCAATCATCATAAATTCCCATTGAGATGTCATTTAGCCTTTTATTTCACTGAATTTGGATTAATTTGGAGAGTTTTAATTTTCTCCAAAATAATGATTTTTTTTCTCGAAAATGACTTTTTTGAGAAAATGAGCGTTATGTATCCGATTGATGATCCAAAAGTTGGATTTGACTGGCTGGCCGATCAAGAATGATTTTTGGCTTAAGGTTAGAGCCTTCAATCACTGAAAACAGGGTCCGAATGACCGACTTATTACAAACGGGTTTTTTCCATTTAATTTATGGAAAAATTAACCAAAAAAACTTAGGGAAATAATTAAAAAATTAAAAATTAAAATTTCTTTTTTTACCCGTCCGAAAAAAAAATTCCAGAAAATTTTTAAAGGCCCTATTGACTTAGGACATGACCATGCTCTATTCTAATAATGCCGAGTAGGTTTATAAACATTTAGTTGGCCTCTAATAACCCCCCAAGGCCCAGAATTCAAAATCGGGCATTCCAGCTTTTGTAGGAAGTAGGAGAAAAACTCATCAATTATACTCGGTTATAGGCAAAGCATAATTTTCATAGGCAAAAAACTCCCTGGAATAGCTTAGTTGAGATTCTACGTCTTATTAGACCGAACCAGTCAAAATACCCTACTGGCACATTTTATTACAAACCCCGCGGGGCCATGGTCAGAATTATTCAAATGAAAAACTGTCTAGCCAATATTTGCTAGACATGAAGATGGATCAACTGATACACTGGAATCAGACATTGAACATGTCTGTCAACCGACGGCTCCTCAGGTAACCCAACTATGGTACAAAAAGTTGGTAACAGACTGTTCAACATAACGAATTTATAGGGACTGCCATGTGTCACTGTTTCACCTTCGGGGTCTGAATCTCGGATCACAAAAAGTACAGTCCGTGCACTATCTACAACATCTTGCGAAATTTCATTTGGGCCTTCCTAGGGAGAATTGGTATATAGATATAAATGGGTGAAAAGATGAAGCCAAAATGATCAAAAGGAATGACTCTAGGTGGTGAAAAACATGACATATTGGCGACTTAACATCGACAGTTGATCGGATCATTGATGTATTTGGTCAACACTAGACTAGATATATGTTTTGTAGTGGGTGCATTTGTTATCACATATATAGTAGCCAAGCTACCATATTATATTTTTCAGACACAATACATTTTTTCAGCCAGATCTCTTACATATGAGATGCTGAGATGAGCAGTTTTGACAGATCATTATTGTATTAGTGGACTGTTGTACTCTCCCATGTCAGGACTGAGTCTCAGGACACTCAGATTTGAGGACCGATGGAGCCATTTAGTCATTACAGAGCAGTTATTGATGCCCAGTTTTATATCAGTGCTTTCTCATTGGACAGATGATGTTTCAGATGGATTATATTGCATGATTATGACTTATTTTTTTATATTGTGTTATGGTTATCATTGCTCTTATACTCATTTTTGTGACATGTATTAACATGTGATGTCATGATCTGGCAGTCATAATTATATGGACTTGGATGTATCTTGTATTATGTATTGGTGTCCCTACTTAGACTTGGAAGTTCTTGATCTATACTAATTGGTTTTACCCTCCTTAGGGAGAATAGAGGTAGTCATTCCCACCATTGTTTTGGCTTGCTAGTGTTGGTTTCATGATTCACTATCTCGACCCATCCATTACCTTCCAATTTTGTTTTCAACCTGACTGACTTCTTGACTTATGGCATGGAGGACCTTTTCCCCCCTAGAACCTTTGTTGGACAAGCCTCCCTGTTTATATTGTGTCTCGGCTCTGAGTTGGTGACAAAACTTGCCTTTGGTGAGTTGGATTGTATGCCTAAATCATTCTGGTCGGTTGTCCTGATGTTTGGCACTATGTAGAATTCCCCTTGGTCACTTGAGATGATGTTGGCTAAAACTGAAAGCTCATGTACTACCTGTATTGGAAATATTGAATATGCACCCATGGAAAATGAAAATGATAAAACTGTGTTTCTTAACATATGTAAAGAGGGCAAGAGCAATGAAATGCTAAAATACTCCTTGAAGAGTATAAGAAAAGGTCCAAAAAGCAATGGTTAAAAATATGCTATATCCAAATATTGCTGACCTTATAAAAATAAATATGTCCTGGATGAAAGCTGCGATTAGCTGTGCTTTTAAGCACTGGTGAAGTCCCAAAGGGTCATATAGGCCAAAAAGGCCATGGAGTAAAATTGATGGTCCTAATGAACTTGGATCAAGGTTGATGTAGTCATAATGCCTAAGTTGAATAAGCACTCTCTAAACAACTCACCCATTTGTGAGGCACTGCCATTCCTTGTGTTGTTGTTTGTCTAATATTGGTTATAGTGAGTATTCCCTTTCCTATCCAAAGTGTCATGATGTTAAGTAGGAAGTCATCCTTTGCCTTAGCCTTGTCAATTTCATCCTTCACCCTTCACTAGCAAATTGGCTACAACTATGAAGTGAGTATAGTCCTGAAAGTCTAGTTTGAGTAATAATAAATAAAGCCTTATATGTATTTGTTGATGTACCGCCAGTGAAATGACTGCTACTTGTTGTGATTGTTGCTTGAATGAGTTGTAGAGCATGTCTTAGCCTTTTAACACTTGCAACAGATGGATGATAGTCTGAGTTATTATTGGTGTCTGATCATTTATAGATGGTTATATTGTTTATTGGATATGGTTGATGATCAGATAGAGACTTGTGAGGGGTATGACTATACACCTTAGATGGATTTGGACTCTCTGAGTCTATTGAGACAGTTTATTTCCAGTTTCGGGCACTTGCAGATATGATCAGACTCATTCTGGCTTTCTGATGCAGTTTTTCTTCACAGGTTGATATGTCTGAGCAGGGAGATGTTTTAGTTGGATCTCCTAGGGCATTGTATGGGAATAAGGGGTGCAACCACTTGTTTGTACCATAGTACCCCCATCCCAGAGAGCCTGGTGGGCTCATTTTGACAACGCAGGCACCCTAGGAGACTATTTTGGCAGGTTCACGTTTCTCGAGGCAGATTAAAAAATGACTAAATGGTTATTGAAGAAATCAATTTGGGCTACTAAGGCAAGGAAATGACATGGGATGACTCATAATGATGAGAGTGATGTCCTCCACACCTTCTCCAGCAGTTGTAGCACCTGATTGGGCCCACACTTATTTTTGGGCATTTTTATATTATTTTCTGGAGCTTTTAGGAGGCGCACGATTTCCTCAAGGAGGCACAAAGTCAAAGAATTAAAATATTATATTATTTTATTGTGCCATGGGGACACCCAGAGGGAGTTAGTCAACACTCCTTGGACCCACCATGTGCTTCATTTATTTCTTGTTGAGTGGGGTACCCTCTTTATGGGTGATTTAGTCCACTTTGGTACTTTATGGTTATATTGATCCATGTATTGTATGTTGAGCTCATCTCAACCATTGATTAGAACATTTTATCTTTTAATCTTAGCCATTCGTTTTGAAGGTGGTTAGGATTCGGTTATGATTGTGGTTCTCTGATCTCTATTTAAAGGAGAGAGCTTCTCATTTGTAAGGGGTCCTTGGCTCTTGGATCTGAATAATAGAAAGATTTTTCTGTGGATATTTTCTGGATCTGCTTTGCATCTGATGTTCTCAAATGGTGATTGGATAGTCTTCTGCTTCCTAGCATTGTGGAAATTCATGTGAGATCTATATTTTTTTGCTATCATTGTCTTGTCTACAGGAAGGCGTTTTGGCTGGAGCGTTTTTGCAGGGGGGCCTCAACTCGTTTAGTTTTCTTCGTCTTAGATCAGGGGGTTTTCATTAGTTTCATTGTGATCTATGATTACTTCGTTTTAATTTCCTGTAGCATTTGGTTTCTTTATCTTGTATTGGCAAATCTGATATTGTTGACGTTTGCTCATGCAGGGTAAGGGGTGCATTGGTGGTTTGAGGCTTACATCCGTCATAGAAATCACTTGGATCTTCTAGAAATGATCGAGATAGCAAGGATCATCACTGTTAATACTTCTACAAGCATTTCCAGGTACGATCCAACAGGTAATTCTCTTCTCTTTTACAGATCTGAATCCATTGTACCTGATTTTCCTTCCATTTTTCTGAAAATTCCTAAAATACTAAAAAAACCTAAAAAGTACTAAGCTTGGGAACCGTTCGATCTTTGGCCAAACCACTTCTGGGTTTCATAGATTGGGCCTCCCCTTCACTGAATCTATTGCAACGCTAGTCAAATTCCTGCTAGTTTGACCTAGATCTGATTTTTAGCGTGAAAACTGCATAGCGCCCCCATTGAAAATTTGACCTGCTAGGGTTTTGACTTTTTCTGATTTTTAACTTCATAGACTGATAGACCGGGTCCCACACAGTCCAAATCACCCTCAACGTTGTCCAGATTCATGGCAGTTTGACCTAGATCTGAGTTTTAGACTGAAATAGCCCTAGCGCCTTCACTGAAAACTGGACTTTTCTGGAGTTTTCTTTTCCTGAAATCTGACAGGCTAGACTGATAGATCAGGACTTGAGCACTCCAGAACACTCCCAACGCTGAGCTAGTTCCTGCAGGTTACCCGAGATCTGAAAAACTGATTTTTAGCCTCCTAGCCCCCCTCATCAGATTTTGACTTTTCTAGATCTGATCTTTCCTGCATTTTTCTGACTTGGGTTTGTAGATCGGGCCATCCTGATCTCATTTCCTCTCCAATGCTAAGCTGATAGTCTCCTGGTGGCTCTGGATCTGCAGATTTGCCTTTCCAAACCCTAGCGCTAGCCCTCCTGCTGATTTTCCTGTAACCTGAATCTTCCGGGCCAAATCCTTTTCTGGATCCATAGATTAGGGTATATCCCAGGTGGGTTCACTGTGCTGATACTGACTCCATTGCCCAATGCATGAAAGGCATTGATCTCCTATCTCTAGCGCTAGCCCTAAATTGACCTTACTCCCATTCTCTTTGCCAACATTCATTGATAACTCAAGTTACCTATCTTTCACTGAGTCTGTCTCCTTGGTACTAGACAATCCCAACTCTGTCCTTGCTCACCCTGTCACAGTTACGTTTCCCAAGACAGTGGTCATCTCCATCAGTTGCTAGTACCTAAACCCTAGAGCTAGGGTTTCCATTTACCTTGCACCTTACGTACCTCAAAGCCACATTTGATTTGTTCTGGTGTCTAGGTCTGATATCTCCTGTCGGGAGTAGATTCGGGTCTCCCCCGTTGTTGTCTTGGACTTAGATAACATAAAGTGAAGGCTTCCTTGATTGGCGTGACAACCATCCATTTGGGAGTCTAGGCAGTCTTGGTTCCACCCCTTAGTTGCTTGCCCCTCTACCATCCATCCTGGATCCACCTCACATAGGAAACTACAAGGTTGGTGATAACAGCACTCAGCCAGTTTATGTGTGAGCCGAGACAGGTTCAGTGGGTTGCTGCAAAACATGTGTTGAGATACTTATGTGGCATAGTGGGATATGGATTGAGATATGCTTCTAGTGGTGACATGAGATTGCAGAGATATTCTGATTCTGATTGGGCCGGGAGTGCTGTGGATAAGAAGAGAACCTCCGTGTGTTGCTTCAACTTGGGATCTCTCGTGATTTCCTGGTGTAGTAGGAAGCATACCTCAATACCACTTAGTACTGCAGAGGCTGAGTATATTGTAGTATGTGTTGTAGCTCGAGAAGCTATGTAGCTTCGGAAACTCCTTGCGACATTGTTTGGCTAGATTGTAAAGCCAACATTGTTTCAATGTGACAACTAGAGTTGTGTACAACTATCTGTGAATCCAGTATTCCATGATAAGTCCAAGCATATTGAGATTCGGTATCACTACATTCGTGATATGGTGCAGAGAGGTGCGTTCGAGCTACAATATGTTTCGAGTCCCGATAGATGACTAGATTGTTGACATTCCTACCAAGCCTTTTCCCAGGATAATGTTTGCATACTTTCGTGAACAACTTGGAGTAACAGAGAATGTTTCCCTTATTGAGAGGGAAGAATGATTTCATAGAGACCACTGGATTTTCCCAGACAATTTGTAATAGAGTGGGAAGATCTCTCAGACACCTTGAGAAAGTGTGGAGAGGTCACTGCATTATAACTCTGTGAAGGAGTGAGGATATCTCTCGGACATCCTGAGAAGGGATGGAGAGGACAACGTGTTGGGCACCATTTTGACCTCTTTTTGTCACCTAAATATCCTCTATTTTCCTCCATAAAACCTTCATACTGATTTATAAAGCCTTAAATTCACCTACAAACCTTGGTTGAAAGGTATAAATGTCATTGCTTTTTAACAAATTGAATTTTGGGATTTTTAAAGCATTTAAACTAAGGTTTTTATTCAGGATTACAGGATGTGCTAACTTCCCGTAATGTCTCCAAGGTTGAATATTTGCAGGCCAGCTAGGCGTGAACTGAAAGATGGAGAAAAGATCCTCAGTGTCCAAGGATGGATAAACTTCCAACGGATAGATGATGTGGCCATCACAGGTGTCCAGTTAATGTCGGTCAAAGATGACCACCTGCGTTACCACTCAGCACAAAAGCAGGGCAGTTCCGATTTTGTTGATTTTCACAGATCTGATAGAGGATCCCGAGGGCTGGATGTCATTAATTAGTTTCTAGATTAATAGCATTTCTAGTTTTCCTTTAAGTTTGTATAAATACTCCATAAGACAAAGGACAAAGTTCATCACGATTTGACTGAAAATGTAGGCTGTTTTGGACTGCGTTGTTCTATTATTATGTATGATCAATTTCATGGTGAATATAATTAGAATTCAAGCTCTGTGATTGTCTTTTTGCGTGTGTGAACGAGGCATTGGAGGGCCCCCATTGTCGAGTCTGCACACCCCTTTTATTGCCAGTGAATGCGATTTGGATTGTGTTAATGGTATGTTTCAGTTCCTGTAGAATCGATTTTCTTATTGCAGAATTAGTTAAATTGCTTTCAATCAGTTTTATAAAGCTCTGTCATTTCATTGGTTATATGCTGGAGAATGGTTCAGACTACGATCTCATTATGCTGTACATCGCTTGCTTATCCAATGATGAAGAACAATTATACATTATGAATGCTTTCCTGTAAGGGAAATTGATGAATGATTGTTTATTCAGTGCTGGGATAATAGACAGAATCTCGTAGTTCATAGTTTAGGGTTAGGCTTAATTCATTTTTATTACCTTAGAAGCTTTCATATATAAATTGCTTTCACATAAAATTGCTGTGTAAATGAAATATTAGATGAAGCTGTTCCTGCAAAGGAATTTTTGTGTTATCAGATCATAGTAACTTGATCTTTTAATAGGCTTATTTCATAGATAACTAGATTTCCCAACAAGTCTAGCTTTGAGTTCTTATACTTGGATATGCCTCTAAGTCTACCAACCCGGATTGACATGAACTTAAGGTTTGATTTGCATCAGTAGATCGAAGCCCAACATTTGGCGCCGTTGCCGGGGAGGCATTATAGAAGCAGTCTTAGGAACTTTAGTTCTCTGATAAAAACAAAAATTTCAACAAAACATAGAGTAGATTTAGTTTTATGTCAAGACAAAGAGACGAGAAAGGAAGATTTATCAAAACCCCCCCAAAAACGGAAGTAACAGGACCTTCTTTTCCAAAAGGATTCATCTCAACAGTGGGTACTTCTAAAATGGCTGAGGAAGAAACATCAAAAGGGCCAACTGCAGAACAGAGAAGGGAGTATGAGAGAATGTTAGAAATAGAAAACAAACGAAGACAAGAGAGAAGAGAAGAAGAGAGGCGACATGAAAGAGAAGAAGAGAGGAGACATGAAAGAGAAGAAGAAAGGAGACATGAGAGGGATGAAAGGACAGAAGAAGATTAGGAAGCCACCTTTAAATTTCCCATTTTGGATACTAGCATTGCCCTAGGAGAAGAGGTAAAAATGAAGAATATCCCACCATCTGTCTTATCAAACTTCTATGGCATGACTTCTGAAGATCCTGACTCTTTCCTATTCGAGTTTGATATCTTGTGTCGAACTTATGGATACACTGATGACACCCATAAGCTCCGTCTTTTCGCTGCTACCCTTAAAGAAGCTGCCTTGAAATGGTTCATGGGCTTAGGAGAGCATTCTATTACTAGCTGGGATGAGATGAGGAAGATCTTTCTTCGAAACTATCAGGCATATTGCAGATCAAAGGATCTAAAAGATGACATTTTTGGAATGACTCAACAAGAAGATGAGAGCTTGGAGGAGTATTTGGAAAGATTCTCATACAACCTACAGAAATCTAAATACAATTCTTTGACACCAGAGATGATTAGAACAATATTTCTGAAAGGAATCAGAGAAGGGTATTTGGATATTTTGAATGTTATGGGAAAATGTGACATCTCTTACCTTCCCTTTGATGAGATACAAGATTTATGTCAGAAATATTCAAGAGGAAAGGCTAGAACT
>LPNX010224152.1:200217-271197 GCA_001517045.1 Pseudotsuga menziesii
CTTTTATTCAGGATTACAGGATGTGCTAACTTCCCGTAATGTCTCCAAGGTTGAATATTTGCAGGCCAGCTAGGCGTGAACTGAAAGATGGAGAAAAGATCCTCAGTGTCCAAGGATGGATAAACTTTCAACGGATAGATGATGTGGCCATAACAGGTGTCCAGTCAATGTCGGTCAAAGATGACCACCTGCGTTACCACTCAGCACAAAAGCAGGACAGTTCCGATTTTGTTGATTTTCACAGATCTGATAGAGGATCCCGAGGGCTGGATGTCATTAATTAGTTTCCAGATTAATAGCATTTCTAGTTTTCCTTTAAGTTTGTATAAATACTCCATAAGACAGAGGACAAAGATCATCACGATTTGACTGAAAACGCAGGCTGTTTTGGACTGCGTTGTTCTATTATTATGTATGATCAATTTCATGGTGAATATAATTAGAATTCAAGCTCTGTGATTGTCTTTTTGCGTGTGTGAACGAGGCATTGGAGGGCCCCCATTGTCGAGTCTGCACACCCCTTTTATTGCCAGTGAATGCGATTTGGATTGTGTTAATGGTATGTTTCAGTTCCTGTAGAATCGATTTTCTTATTGTAGAATTAGTTAAATTGCTTTCAATCAGTTTTATAAAGCTCTGTCATTTCATTGGTTATATGCTGGAGAATGGTTCAGACTACGATCTCATTATGCTGTACATCGCTTGCTTATCCAATGATGAAGAACAATTATACATTATGAATGCTTTCCTGTAAGGGAAATTGATGAATGATTGTTTACTCAGTGCTGGGATAATAGACAGAATCTCGTAGTTCATAGTTTAGGGTTAGGCTTAATTCATTTTTATTACCTTAGAAGCTTTCATATATAAATTGCTTTCACATAAAATTGCAGTGTAAATGAAATATCAGATGAAGCTGTTCCTGTAAGGGAATTTTTGTGTTTTCAGATCATAGTAACTTGATCTTTTAATAGGCTTATTTCATAGATAACTAGATTTCCCAACAAGTCTAGCTTTGAGTCCTTATACTTGGATATGCCTCTAAGTATACCAACCCGGATTGACATGAACTTAAGGTTTGATTTGCATCAGTAGATCGAAGCCCAACACAACGCATACTCCCAAACACTCTGTGAAGGAGTGAGGAGATCTCTTGGGCATCATGAGAAGTGATGGAGAAATTTAGTGCATTCTCCCGATCACTCAGTGACGGAGTAAGGAGATCTCTCGGACACCCTGAGAAAGGGTGGAGAGGCTAGTGCATACTGGTACATATGGACTCCTCAATGGACTTGTTATCATAGATCTTGTAGTTGCTGCACTAGAGAAATCCAATACAGGATGGAAGAGGGGACGAACAACCAAAGCCACGACCTGTGAAAACCCTAACCCCCAAAAGATGGATGGTTGTCACGTCGGTTAGGATTCCTTCGCTTTATGCCACTAGAGAAGCCCGAGTGACAAAGGGGGAGACCCTGATAGAACCTGGAAGGAAAGATCTAAGACAAATCAGCAGATCAGACTCCTGACGGAGAATACGTAAGGTGAGTGCCTAAAACCCTAGATTATACAGACGAGCCACAAATTAAGGATACTTGAGCGGGTGGTTATTATAGACTGGAAATGTTACTCAAGTGAAAATATTAAATTGCTTAAGGAGATTCGAATCAGATCTAGGATTTAGTGTGCTGGTTGAAATGGTCAATCCGGGCCTTGGGAGGATTTGAACAGATAATTGAGGAATTCCCAGGATGAGGTTGATACTGAAGATTATGGATTCCTGCACACTAGCTTGGACGAGAAATTCGACAGTTAAAACAATCCAAGCGAAACCGAACAAAATACACAGAAAAAACTGGTTAGTAGACCAAACAGGGGTGTTTTCTCCCAGACTGAAACTAGTGCCTAGAGATGGGAAGAGGAGTACAAGCTTGACGTTTTTGAGGGAGAGAGATTTTAACTTTTTTCACCGTGGTAAAAAAAACCCAGATCGCCAAAATTCTAGATTCCTAGTGCAATTTGGTCCAGTGAATTTTTCCTAGGTCTAAGAAGGTTTTTTCAGTAAAAGCAGTGATGGGAATGCATACAGAAAATAAAAGAGGGAGAATTTACCTGTGAGACATACCTGGATCTTGTAGATGACCTCAGAAGTGATGAAGAGTGCCACTTTCTTAACCCAATGAGAGTTTTCGGAGAGGATCTTGACTTAGTTGAGCCTCATCCAATCACCCTAGCGCCCCTTCAACCTGCCAAGCCGAAGAAAATCAAATGGTAAGACAGATGAATGAGATCTGCAGAATAAGGAAAGAACGTGAAGTAAAATTCATTGAGAAAGAAATACTCCCTGAACTAGACACCTAAGAGTTGGGGCAATGGTGAGTCTCCCCATAGATGCGCCCTCTCTCTCCTAGCACGTCTCCTTCCTTGCATATGAAATGGGTAAAGGAAAAAATCCAAGATATATCCCGAATAAAATTCAGTATCGAAGAGTAGGAATGTCAAACATCAAATCGTTAACTCATTTACAAGGAGTAATCCCAAACAAATCTCTTTATTCAAATTTTGGTGCCGGAGCTCATGAAATACAATGGGGAGGTCACCTCTCTTAAATAGTTTGAGAGAAACGTAAACCTTAACGCACTTTTACACCCAACGGTTGAGATTATAACATCATCAATGGTGGAGATCAATAATACAAAGATCAATACATGGATTAAGTGACCAAGTCAAAAGAGGGGGCACACTTTGCTCAAGGACGCCTCTCTAGAGTGAAAGTCACATATAACATAAAGTGTGACATGATAATACATAGGAGGGGGTCACTAGGGGCTTAATTCACCCTATGCTCTTTTACAACTTCATAATACATGATATAACAATGAAATACATCAATAGCCAACTTGAGGGGGCGCCCCTTGCGGGGCTTCCCTCACTAATTTAGCCATAATAAAATAATACGGACATCTGCTGACTGAAAAATGCTCAAGGACTTCCCGGGATGCTGAGACACATCAACTACCAAAATTCCAAGCCATTTCCTTGACCCAGGAGGGCAAATCGGTTTTTTTAGTGAAATTCCTAGTTCATTTTTGCTAATACAATCTCTGGAAAATGATAAAATCACCATAACTCTGTCCAGGATGAGAACTGGGGAAAAATGACTTCTCTAGATGATCTGGAGACACATAAGAATGGTATAAGTGACTATTGATACCCCCTGAAACATTGCACTGCTCTAGGAGGACCCAACATACTGCCATCTATAATAAAATTTGATCATTTTGCCATAATAAAGTAATAATAATCACTGATCAAGAGATCTGGGGCCAAGCTCTCAAAACTAAAACCGTAGTATTGGTCCTGGGTATGTCTGGAACAAATATAAACCATGCTATTTTTTGAGTCGCTTCCTCGGGAACCGTGCTTGACTTGGTCAAATTGGGTTGACTTGGTCAAAGTACCCAAACTAAAAGTGAGATACTGTATCCGTATGATCATGTAAGCATCAAGGGTAAGAAATGCTCCAATGGTGTATGTAAAAACCAAGCGTAAGTCAAGTTATTCATAATCATGGTGATAATAATAATAATAATAATAAGATGATATACCTATGCTTTTGAAAGATCTTGGAACCTTTTGGAAATTTGCTTGTTGATGCCATACTTACAAAGGGTAAACAATGTGCTACTGTTGGGGAGGATGGAAAACAAATGCTAAGGCAAAGGGTAATGGCTTTTGATTGACTTTGACTTTGTGATCTCTCCGAATGACAACCAATACACTCAACCAAAGTGACATATACATGACATATAGCAATGGGGGATGGGGATGTCTCACAAATGGATAAAGTATTTGGGCTTGTTTCCTTCAGACTCTAACAAGTTTTCCTTTGCACTAATTTGCAACATAGGTCAACCTTCAAAGGCAGGTGCCCTGAAATCTTTCTAGGCTCCAGTACTGACAAAGACACAACCTTTGCAGGCTAGTGGGGGCAAATGAGCCAACCACTATACAAAGAGTGAGTGCTCATCCTTTGACCATTATCCCTTTTATCAATACATTTCACATTTCACATAAGATAGTATCGCTGCCTACAAGAGCAGGTGCCCTGGAAAGCCTTCTCGGCTCTAGTAAATGACTAAGGCCTAGACCCGCTGCCAGTGAGTAGTCCATAGCCTCGACGGGTTTTCCTCTCCTTGCTGCCCCTGTGGAGGGCAGATGAGCCTTACATTATACAAAGAATGAGTGCTCAACCCCTTGGCCATTGGCTACCTTTAACACATTTATACTTTTTGCATCCTTTAGATATAGCTTTTATGCGTTCCGATGCTTTAGTGTTTAGCAACACTGTTTGGTGGAGCACTTGTTTTGAGGAGTAAAGGAGAACTTCCTAGTGAACCCAGCCACACTGGCCAAGCCACATACCTCATAGCCAAATACACATAACAACATGGAGTCTATCAAGTACAGGGGTCAAGATGGGGAAAAGATCTTCAATCTCACAAGTCCCAAACAGTGTAAGTCATGGGATAAGATTCATAAATGGATGAACTAGATGGACAGGTGCAAGTGACACATGAGAGCAACCTAGCACTAAGGTTTACTCTTTGTACAAGCATGGCATGAGCAACAATCTTCACAAACAAGTTCTTTGATTAGTCATGGCACAAGTTCAAACATTAATGCAATATAAGCATAGGTCACCATAATCATCCTAACATGACAAGCATAGTTCTTTGACATACATCATAGAGCAAAACTAAACCAAAGAAGCTTTTACTTGATCTTTGTTGGACACAATGGCCACACTGAGAGGGGGGTGAATCAGTGTGTGAGCAATTTTAAATTTTTTACCTTCTTTTAGTCAATTAGAGCATATCAATCATTATGTCATCAATTGCATAATCAAATTCATTACAAGTCATAAGAACAACATCACATCAAAAGGGACACAAGAATATATGGAATTTTGATATTTAGTTATTGTACATGGAAGATAACAATATTCTCGATTACAATCAACACCAACTGATGAAAAGAGCACCAACTCTCATAACAGGACCTAGCCTGGTTTTCTTAGCTCCAACTAAGAAAGGTTTGAGGAGTCCAATCCTCAAGTGCAAGATTCTTCTTGCAAGAAATCATATGGCTCTGCTGCACAACCAACCTCTTCTATGCACATCAATCTCTGCTCATCACTTTGCTGGTCAATCTGCTCATCACTGCTTCTCATCACTGTTGCTCATCACTGCTTCTCATCACTGCTGCTCATCTCTGCTGCTCATCACTGCTGCTCATGTACATCATTGTACACTTCATCATTGTAATGTTCCGTTTTTGATAAAAGGGAATAATTGAGGACTAATAGCACTAGGAGCAGAAAGGTACATCAATTCAGTATTATTAAGTCATCAGTGTAGAAAGAAGCCCATCAGAGTTCGTATTCTAAAGCATGTGGAGCATGCAGGCCTTGTTTAGTTAGTATTAAAGTCAACATCAAATTAGAATTGCATGCATGCAAAAGTGAAGCATAAACCCTAAAAGTAACATGCAAACCCTAAAAGCATATGAAGATCTATTTAAGAAGGGTTGTGGAACTAAAGGAGATAGCTATTGTTATTGTTAATTGATTTTGGAGTTTCGAGCAGCAGCATAGCGTGTAGCCGCAACAGTTGGGGTTGGAGACGGTGTCTTCAACTAGCGAGGGTTTGACAGTTAGATATTTGCCCTAGTCTCTTATTGGGATAGATCATCCAGGTTTATCCATTGCATCCATCATCTACTACAGTATTCGGAGATCTAACACATTCCGAAGGGTTATTAGTAGATCCATGTTTTGCAACCGGAAGTAGTAGGGAAAACACAGAAGGATTTGCTGGGACCACAAAACCCAGTCTTTCCTCTGCATGTTAGCTTCCTCTTTCTCAGCAGGCCTATCTTACGGTATGCAGTGATTATCAGCCATCGATTTGCTCACCTGGAGCAGCTATCAGCCAAATAGATCAGTTGGGGGGGTGAGCAGCAGAACTGCCAATCAATTTGCTAGGGCACTTAGAGGCAGCCAAACCTCCGCATGTGCCATGCCATCTCTCCAGCATCAGCAGACGGACAAGCTCGAAAAGTTTCATCCCGAACGGACCTCTCCTCCTACAAAAACGTCACCTTCAGTCTTGAGGGTTTTTACGGTGCTGCGGGGCGGTAACACCAGAGGAAAAGAGCATTATTAGACCACCCATCCGGATCCTTATGCATGCAGCCATCTCTGGAGTCATTATCAGCCAGAATATTAGTGGTAAGTGTTAATTTCTCTCTGCAAAACCCTAACCCTAATTTAGCTATATTTTAGGGCATTTTTGCATGGTGAGTTTGCATGCACAGTTATTTTGCAAATTTGTATGAGATTGAGTGTGCGAGTCAGCACTATCATAGAACATTAGAGAATATGAGTATTTAGGATATTATAGTGGTATCAGAGCATGATCCTTGCCAGCTGTGCGCACATAGCAATTGAATAAAAGTGCATGTTGATGCATGCTTGTACATGCAAATGCATGTCAGTTATGTCGCTGAAGTGTATGGCAGAACAAAGGTTTTGTTTTGACAGCTTGTGAGAACATGAAGACAATGAGAAGGATCTTGACTGGAAATTTGTAGAGGTTAGCAACACTGCAACACTTGCCTCGATATTGGGAATATCTAGCCTTGGGTGATGAGGTATGTGCAGCATTGTCCTTTCAAGATTATTACACCCTTAAGTTCGGGAGCCAGCCCAAGGATTTGGATGAGGATCTCCTTAAAGGCATAGTTGGGGGAGTGAAGAAAGATGAGCATGAAGTACAGTTTGTTGAGCTTGATGGGGAGTTAACAATACATGATGAGGATATGCATGAGGAGATAGCATTAGAGCCATCCTGTGAGTCTAGCAACACAAGCTCATTCGTTAGTCAGATTTTGGACAAGCCATGTGATGAGTTGGAGTTGGTACACTCTTCGTCCACTACAGTAGGAGTCCAGACAGTTATAACAGGCGAAATACATGAGGTGCAAGGAAATGAGCACAATAGTCGAGATAGTGGGCAGTCGCACATGGAGGTTAGGGAGAGTTTATATAGGCATGAGATAGAGATTCCAGATGATAGTCATCGACAGAAGATTGAACGTGTTAAAGAAAACATTCTAGCAATGAAAGAGAGGACCAAGATACTTCGGGACACCATATTACAATGAGATGTTGAGCTGCCAGCTCTTCGAGTTGTAAGTACCAAGTTAGCGGTCAGGCTTTCTAGTATCGAAGAGCAGTTAGATTCCTTGATGGGGCAGCAGAAGAAACATACTATTGCATTTCAAAGCAATCCTCTTCAGGAGTACATAGATAAGGCTTGCAGTAGCTTGAGTCCACATTTGCATAAAGGAGGATGGTTTTTACAGGTTGGCCAGGATCGAGAAATTGGGCAACAATATATGAGCATTCCAGTTGAAATCAGAAGGGCAGAATGTCAGCATAGTAGGATTATTCCTTGTGATGGTGCTTATGGACAAGGTCCTTTTCGGGGGTTGAATTGGAGAGAGATTAAGAGTTGGTGTCCTATTGAGTGGGCGATTCTTGGGAAGACATTCCTAGCCAAGGGTATAGTCCCACAAGAGCCTTCGGATATTTGGGATGAAAGATGCACAAGTTTGCATTGGGATCCAGGTGGGAGACCTTATGAGGGATGGATACAGTGTTTATTGATGGCGTTACTTGGGAGTCCACAGGATGCTCCTGGTGTCGATACTACGCAGGATAGCGGAGGATGCATTTTGACCTTTGCAATTCTTAGATTGAATTGGGACCCTGGTATTATAGTGACTGGCAGTTTAGTGATTGCTAGAGGATGCTTTCAGGAGGTCTCTTGTGATGGTACCTCGTTTACAGCATGGTTAGTCACTCTACTTATAGGAGGCTTCCATGGGACATTTTGTAATGGTACCGTGCAGTGCAGTGCTTTGAGTAGAGGGTGCTATAGATCTCCTAGGATAATTTGGGACCCTGGGATCATTCCCAGATTCAGTTGGTTTAGTTTGATTGATTGTGGAGTTGCGTTGGCATTGCTTGAGGACAAGCAATCTTTGGCGAGGGAGGACTGTAATGTTTCGTTTTTGATAAAAGGGAATAACAGAGGATTAATGGCGCTAGGAGTAGAAAGGTACATCAATTCAGTATTATTAAGTTATCAGTGTAGAAAGAAGGCCATCAGAGTTCGTATTCTAAAGCATGCAGGCCTTGTTTAGTTAGTATTAAAGTCAACATCAAATTAGAATTGCATGCATGCAAAAGTGAAGCATAAACCCTAAAAGTGACATGCAAACCCTAAAAGCATATGAAGATCTATTTAAGAAAGGTTATGGAACTAAAGGAGATAGCTATTGTTATTGTTGATTGATTTTGGAGTTTCGAGCAGCAGCACAGCGTGCAGCCATGGCAGTTGGGGTTGGAGACAGTGTCTTCAGCTAGCGAGGGTTTGGCAGTGAGATATCTGCCCTAGTCTCTTATTGGGATAGATCATCCAGGTTTATCCATTGCATCCATCATATACTACAGTATTCGGAGACCCAACACATTCCGAAGGGTTATTAGCAGATCCACGTTTTGCAGCCGGAAGTAGCAGGATAAACACAGAAGGATTCGTTGGGACCACAAAACCCAGTCTTTCCTCCGCATGTCATCTTCCTCTTTCTCAGCAGGCCTATCCTACGGTATGCAGTGATTATCAGCCATCAGTTTGCTCACCTGGAGTAGCTATCAGCCAAACAGATCAGTTGGGGGCGTGAGCAGCAGAACTGCCAATCAATTCGCTAGGGCACTTAGAGGCAGCCAAACCAATGTTGCAAAAGTCGGCCTCGGCAACAAGTCGGCGAGGGTCTTGATTACAACTTCTCGGCAACATCGGCGAAAAAATCGGGAAAAATTGGCAAAAGTCGGCAAACATTAAAAAATAGAAAATACATGCATTTTTTTTAGAATTTTAAACATATAAAGCAATAATAACATCAGAAAAACATAGTGGAACATAAATATGAAGAAAGCACTGATATATATCATCATCATGTAGTCATGCCAAATATAAAACGATACATCAAAGTTGATACTGAAAGTTTGAAACATCATAGTTGTCCAATCAAGGACTCAAAAGTGTATAAAGTTTAAACAATACAAAATGACATCACATATATAAATGTATCTGAGGAAAACTAGCATCTAGCTATCTAATATCAATGCCCTCTTCCCCTTTTACGAGAAAATATCATGGATCTTTTGTCAGGCATGCCCCTAACAGTAGAAGTAGCAGTAGAAGGCCCTGAGCCTGCATCTAATTCTCGACGCTGAGTGATGGATGGAGGACTATATATATCAAGCGGTGCAGAAGGTGGTGGCGATGCCTCCATGGTGCCTCCAAACACCTCCTCCTCCTCCTCCTCTTCCTCCTCCTCCACTTGCCCCTCCTCTTGCCATGCAGGTGCCTCCTCCATGATAGGAGTCTTAATCTCCACCCTCCACTTCGACAATATATCAATATTGTTCAAGGAGATGGCATTTGCATCAAGTTCTTTTTGTATCTGTGCCATCCACAAGCGAAGGTTGTAATGAACATACACTAAGTCATTAAGACGTGTGAACTCCAACCTGTAAGAGGGTAATAAAAAAAATTTAGAGTCTAGAGGATCGTAGATTCATAAATTGCATTAAACATTTAAATGCAATTGCTTTGTTCAAATTCTAAGTTCTAAGTTTCTAACCTTCTCCGTTTCTTTGCATGTATTTTTTCAAATACACTCCAATTCCGCTCACATCCCGAAGCTGTATAGGTTTGGCTAAGGATTCTGATGGCAAATTTCCGTAAATTCGGTGTCCTCACACCATAGGTTCGCTACCAAGTGGCTACATGTCACCAAATAAGAAATAAATATAAATAAATCATAATTCATCTTTCAAATAAAGGTGAAAACTTAAAACGGTCTAATAAGTTAATAATTTACCTGGCATGAATTCGGTCCTGTCACGAATAGCATCAGCAAAGCTAAATACTCCAGTACCATCCCGATACACCTCTATCTCGCGATTGACTGCATTGCGAGTGTCATAATCAAGTATCATCCTCTGAATACAAGTGAGAAGCCCCTCCAAAACCTCACCATCAAAATCAAAATTGCATTTGTAGGAAAATGCGGGGTTGAGGAAGAGTCCTGCTGCATGAATGGGTCAATGAAGCATCCTAGCCCATTGAATATCAATCAACTCCCATAACAACATGTGCCTGTCATGCCTTGGGGTACCCTTTCCCACATAGAAATTCCGAATGGTCTCTTTCGCCCTATCCATGGCCTCATATAAATAGCCCATTGCGGGCTTATCACCATCAACAAGTCGCAGAACCCTCACTAAAGGTTCACTAACCGAGCACACTTCCTCCATTCCTTCCCAGAAGGCATCAGTGTACACCAGCTTGGCAATGGTTTTCCCATCCTCTCTCCTGTTGTAAGCACAATCACGCCACTCATCACAAACAAACATTTGCTTCAACTCAAACTGACATTGAAGCAAAGACTGAAGAGTAATAAATGTGGTGGCAAAACGCGTGATTGCAGGACGCTTCAACTCCTTGTTTTTAGTGTGCCTCCTCATGAGACTAAAAACAAAACCATGGTTGTAAATGAACTTAGGGATGGCCCTAGCTTGATCAATCACCACCTTGATAAAGGGAATTTTCTCCATATCCTCCAACATCAAACCAATGCAATGAGCAGTGCATGGAGTCCAAAACAAAGAGGGATACCTATCCATAAGCATCCTGCCAGCAGCCACATAATTAGCTGCATTATCTGAAATAACTTGCACAACATTGTGCACCCCAATATCCTAGATGAACCCATCCATCAACTTGCATAAAAGTGCCGCATCTTTTACATGTGCCGATGCATCAACTGATTTTACAAACATGGTACCTCTAGGACAATGGACCAAGAAGTTGATAAGGCTTCTACCCTTACCATCTGTCCACCCATCTGACATGACTGTGCATCCAGTGCTCTCCCATGACTGCTTGAACTCTGCCAACCTAGCACCGATGTCCATCTTTTCTGCTTGAAGGATTGGGCCCCGCAACTCCTTAAAGGTGGCACTTTTATAACCTGGGCCAAGTACTGCAATGGCATCACACATCAGCTGCCAAAATGGATTGTTTTTAACAATGCTAAAAGGTATGTGACTCCAATAAATACACCTTCCCATTACCCTGTCCGCTTCTACCTTTTCCGATTTCTTTATAACTGACTTGATAGAAGGTTGTGAGCTTGGTCCAACATAATGGGATGTGAGCCCTGCCCTCCCAAGAGGTGAAGCTGTGGAGCCCCTCCCACTACCCTCACCGATAGTGGTAGATAAAGATGCACCTAAACTTCTTGCTTGGCCAAAAGCTGCAAGCTCAGCTTTGTTTGCAGCGATCTCATCCTTCTTTCTCATTTTTTCATGGATGGCATCATGGGCAGCTCTCATGATTTCTGGGGTCACTGCAGTACAAAGGCCAACATCATGGCCAGGTAGTTTGGCTAAATGGTATTTCAACCTGTTAACCCCTCCCGACATGTGACACCCACATAATTTGCAAGTCAAATTTTTCCTATTGTTGCCATCCTCGGGCTCACCATACTACCAAAATGGGTCCAATATCTTTGGCATTTTTGCAATTGAAAATTTGGAATGCTTCAAGCCTTCAACTCAAATGCAACCCTAGGGCACAAAAACAAAAAAAATTACATTAGAGTCCATTGGAAAATAATAGCAACATTCTAGCTTAAAAAATCATACCTCTAAATTTAGATTTTAAGCCATGAAGGATAAGAAGAAGAGGGTGGCTAAGAAGTAAAAAAACAAGCATGCTATTTTCCATTCTAATTTTTTAAAACCCCCATTTACATTGGGACTGTTTTTCATTTTTTGGGGCATAGAAATCAATGGCAAAATAGTAAAAACAAATAGCAAAGAAATATGCAAGAAATAGGCAACGAAATAGTAAAACAAATATGCAAGAAATCTTTCAAATAGTCCATGGAAAAGATAGAAAAATAATGGATAAAATGCACATACCTTCAACACTTGCTCCACAAAAATCCTTGGTTGAGATGCTAAATGGTGTTTGAAAGCCTCCAAAGGTGTTGGTGGTCTCCTCAAGCCCTTCTCCTCCACTTCCAACAAGCTCATTTTCCAAATGACAAAAAAAAACCACTTTTTTCTTTTACTAGGCCGCGGATTGCCTGCCTAGGTGATTTTTTCCATCGACCCGCGAGTTTTCCTAAAAAATCGTGCTTTTTCCTAAAAAATCGCGCCTCCACGAGTTTTTAAAAAATCGCGATTTTTCCTCGGTGAAAAATCGGCCAAAGGAAAAACTTGCGACTTTTCTGATTTTTGCCGATTTTTCGGCGATTTTTTCAAGACTGAGCCAAACCTCCACATGTGCCAGGCCATCTCTCCGACATCAGTAGACGGACAAGCTCGAAAAGTTTTAGCCCGAACGGACCTCTCCTCCTACAAAAACGTCACCTTCAGTTTGGAGGGTTTTTACGGTGCTGCAGAGTGGTAACACGAGAGGAAAAGAGCATTATTAGACCACCCATCCGGATTCTTATGCATGCAGCCATCTCTGGAGTCATTATCAGCCAGAATATCAGTGGTAAGTGTTAATTTCTCTTTGCAAAACCCTAACCCTAATTCAGCTATATTTTAGGGCATTTTTGCATGGCAAGTTTGCATGCACAGTTATTTTGCAAATTTGTATGAGATTGAGTGTGCGAGTCAACACTATTATAGAACATTAGAGAATATCGGTATTTGGGATATTACAATCATACACAATTACTGAACAAGTAATTATGCTCTGCTTTCACTGAACATATTGCATGCATTGTCATGCATCATCGTCATAGGGTATGCATCATCGTAATCAAATATGCATTATCATCCTCTTAGTGTGCAACGTGTATGCATCATCAACATCAAGTATACATCATAATGCATAGGAGAGCATCATCACACTATGGTATGCATGTACATCATATTGTATAGGAGTGCATCAACTTCATAGAGTGTACACCATTATCATCATAAAGTGTATCATATCATAGCATAAATGTATGCAACATCATCATCATAGCCTCCATAATTACTCCAAATATATATATCAATATATAGGCTTACATACTAAGATCAAAGATGAACTCTATCCATGAGAGACATGTGCCATCACAAGAGAAACCCAGAAGAATGAACCATACCTTTCCGAAGATCACAAGATGAAGAAACAATATACAAGCCAAAATAAACTCTAGATCATGTCATCACATAGCCCTTGTAACAAGCTTTCTAATGAGCCAAGAATTTTGTAATTCCGATTCCGTATGAGAAAGTTATGCCAATTTTAGTGAAGATGCCCAAAAACTTCTCTGTAAAAACGAACTGCTCCTCTTCTGCTGCAAAAAAAACCTCATACTAAACTCCACAAATTCACTTCTCTACATCCATCATTGACTGTTTTTGGATGTGTTTATATACAGATTAAAGTGGACATGTTTCATGCTGGCCGACTTGTCTTTAAAGGTAAGAATTTTTATTAATTTGAATTTTATTTTTGACTTTAAACTTCTTACCACCTCAATGGTTAACCTTACGTATTTTTATTATTTTTCTTACCACCTCAATGGTAAACCTTGTGTGTTTTTATTATTTTCTTACCACCTCAGTGGTCAACCTTATGTATTTTTATTATTTTTCTTACCACCTCAATGGTCAACCTTATGTATTTTCATTATTTTTCTTTTAAAACATCCTTTAAAGTCAACCACATCATTTAAAATTCATGAAGTGTGTCCTCCACATCTTCATAGGGTTGCATCAAGCCACTAGGGCTTTTAATGGCATGCCATGTGCAAGGTGCCATGATGGGCTTCAAGCTTGTCACTAAATGTACCATCATCAAGCCAATATGTGTGTGGGTGCCTTAACCACATCAAGTGCAAGCAATGGGCATCAAGGTCTTCACAAGGTTCCATGACTTCATTAAGTCACCAAAGACCACATCATCATGCCATCTAACCATGTCAAGTGCAAGTAGTGGGCATCATGAACTTTTCAAGGGTATAGGGGTCTTCATCAGGGGTTCCATGGGCTTCTTCATCATACCAGGGGTTCCATAGCATGTCAAGGACCATACAAGGTCATCATCATCATATAAGAGCTCCATGACCCCAATAAGTGTTGCAAGGTCATCAAACCACTAAGTGTGGGTCCAAGGACTTCATCAGGGCTTCTTCAACAAGCAATAGGCTTCATAGGCTTCTTCAACCACCTCAACCACACTAGGAGACCCTCAAGGGTCAAGATCCATCATGACATCATCTGTGGGGTAGCTAGGTCTTCTCATGGGGTACTATGATACCGTCAGAGCATGAATGGCCACATAATGGTTCATTAATGCTTCTCCAACCCATCTAGGGTTTCTCCATCGTCCATCAAGGCTTCAGGACCATCTCCAGGCTCTTCAACACCATTAGCAGGGTCTTCAACATCTTCAACAAGGTGGTGGCTCCAAGATCCATCCTTGTGGGTACAAGGACCTTATCAACTAGGTACAAGGTGCTTCAGGCACAAAACCCACTCTGTAAGGGGTCCAAGGCTCAAACCCACTTTGTAAGGGGTCCAAGGCACTGCAAGTGGGACTTGGTGGCATTAATGACAATCTGTAGGGCCACTGCAAGTCCATGTTGGCATCAATAACAATTTCATCAACAATCTCACCATATATACTTGTCTCCAACTGATAGGGCCCCTCTGTATTGTGTGTACCAACTATGTTTTGTTGGTTTGCTGAAATGAGCTAGGTCATCACCGAAAGATGAACTCTATCCATGAGAGACATGTGCCATCACAAGAGAAACCCAGAAGAATGAACCATACCTTTCCGAAGATCACAAGATGAAGAAACAATATACAAACCAAAATAAACTCTAGATCATGTCATCACATAGCCCTTGTAACAAGCTTTCTAACGAGCCAAGAATTTTGTAATTCCGATTCCGTATGAGAAAGTTATGATGCCAATTTTAGTGAAGATGCCCAAAAACTTCTCTGTAAAAACGAACTTCTCCTCTTCTGCTGCGAAAAAACCTCATACTAATCTCCACAAATTCACTTCTCTACATCCATCATTGACTGTTTTTGGATGTGTTTATATACAGATTAAAGTGGACATGTTTCATGCTGGCCGACTTGTCTTTAAAGGTAAGAATTTTTATTAATTTGAATTTTATTTTTGACTTTAAACTTCTTACCACCTCAATGGTTAACCTTACGTATTTTTATTATTTTTCTTACCACCTCAATGGTAAACCTTGTGTGTTTTTATTATTTTCTTACCACCTCAGTGGTCAACCTTATGTATTTTTATTATTTTTCTTATCACCTCAATGGTCAACCTTATGTATTTTCATTATTTTTCTTTTAAAACATCCTTTAAAGTCAACCACATCATTTAAAATTCATGGAGTGTGTCCTCCACATCTTCATAGAGTTGCATCAAGCCACTAGGGCTTTTAATGGCATGCCATGTGCAAGGTGCCATGATGGGCTTCAAGCTTGTCACTAAATGTACCATCATCAAGCCAATATGTGTGTGGGTGCCTTAACCACATCAAGTGCAAGCAATGGGCATCAAGGTCTTCACAAGGTTCCATGACTTCATTAAGTCACCAAAGACCACATCATCATGCCATCTAACCATGTCAAGTGCAAGTAGTGGGCATCATGAACTTTTCAAGGGTACAGGGGTCTTCATCAGGGGTTCCATGGGCTTCTTCATCATACCAGGGGTTCCATAGCATGTCAAGGACCATACAAGGTCATCATCATCATATAAGAGCTCCATGACCCCAATAAGTGTTGCAAGGTCATCAAACCACTAAGTGTGGGTCCAAGGACTTCATCAGGGCTTCTTCAACAAGCAATAGGCTTCATAGGCTTCTTCAACCACCTCAACCACACTAGGAGACCCTCAAGGGTCAAGATCCATCATGACATCATCTGTGGGGTAGCTAGGTCTTCTCATGGGGTACTATGATACCATCAGAGCATGAATGGCCACATAATGGTTCATTAATGCTTCTCCAACCCATCTAGGGGTTCTCCATCGTCCATCAAGGCTTCAGGACCATCTCCAGGCTCTTCAACACCATTAGCAGGGTCTTCAACATCTTCAACAAGGTGGTGGCTCCAAGATCCATCCTTGTGGGTACAAGGACCTTATCAACTAGGTACAAGGTGCTTCAGGCACAAAACCCACTCTGTAAGGGGTCCAAGGCTCAAACCCACTTTGTAAGGGGTCCAAGGCATTGCAAGTGGAACTTGGTGGCATTAATGACAATCTGTAGGGCCACTGCAAGTCCATGTTGGCATCAATAACAATTTCATCAACAATCTCACCATATATACCTGTCTCCAATTGATAGGGCCCTTCTGTACTGTGTGTACCAACTATGTTTTGTTGGTCTGCTGAAATGAGCTAGGTCATCATCGAAAGCATCTCAATTGACTCCTGAATCTCAATCCTGGCAAGGAAAATATGATGAACAAGGCTCTGGAATGGCTGAAGCTATAAAGATCCATGCTAATACCCCATGTGAAAATAACTCGGAATAGAACAAGAGATAAGTCTGTATGCTGCATCATGGTAGCCCAACTGCAAATGTATATGTGATAACGGGACTGGGTTGAGTTGTTGACTCCTCGATAGACTAAGTTGAGTCGTTGCATGTTCTTTGATGGATTGGATTGAGTTGATGCATGTTGACTCCCCGATGGATTGGGTTGAGTTGTTGACACTTATCGATGGACTAAGACTGTGTTGGAAGACCTTCCTTATGATATAGAGATGTTCGAGACAGTCGTGATGTATAGATGATGTCTAGATTTGTTCCAGTACGATGATGCCCCCCCTGGATAAGAGGGAGTGTTGATGTGGTAGCTGTGGGAGGCATCCTCACAAAGTTGGCCCCAGAAGAAACATGAAGATTACACATAATATGCCATCTAGAAGACAAGTCATCCCAGCAGAAGAAGACAAGTCAACCAAGTCGGCCCAACAGAAGAAGACAAGTCATCCCAACAAAAGAAGACAAGTCAGCCCAGTAGAAGAAGACAAGTCAGCCCCATTTGGAAGATGAGAAAGTCAACATGATATAGTATAAATAGAAGGAACCCTTGCTCATTCTCACCAAGCAAGTTCGCTCCAAGCAAGAGAGAAGTTCTCTATTGCTACAAGAAGAAGTTTTCTGGGGTTCTCAATCATTGAAGAAGTTCACTCTTACATTCTTGGGGTTTATCTTTCTGCTATATATGTGATCTATGTATCTGGATGTACACTGTTCTCTGAACTAATTATCTTTATTAGAAGGTTGTTGGGTTTTATCCCTTTGTGGTTTCCCAAGTCAAATCTTTGTGTCTATTGTTTATGTGCTTGGTTATTCTTTTAGTGATCCTATTATTGTGATGCAATTGAAATTATACTGCTATCTATAAAATGTAACACAAACTCGATAGGTCTTCAACACTCCAACAAAGAATGCCACATAAGCAACAAGATGAGGTCTATCAATCAATGAGCAAGCAACCTAAGATGTGTATGTTCATTACAGCACAACCATGCGTCATCTATACACCATGCACCCCACATCACATGAAGGACCCCCAAGCATGGTGTAAAGACTTTCAGAGTAACCTCGAAATCTAACATTGTGTCTCATCAACTTGTTACCAACTATTTTGTACCATAGTTGAACCTCCTGTCGAGCTGCCATTTGATGAACATGGTCAATGTTCATATTCAGTGCAGCAGATGTTCAGAATGTTTTGGCTATCCAATTTTGGCTAGTCATTTTTATTTTTATGTTGAAATGACCATGCCCCATGGGGTTTTTGTAATAAAGTGTGCTAGTAGGAGTTTTGAGTGGCTCGGTTCCCTAAGATGTAAAATCTCAACTAAGGTATTCTAGGGAGTATTTTCCCTTGTCAATTATGCTTTGCCTATAGCCGAGTATAATCGTTGAGGTTTTCTCCCGCTTTCTCCAAAGCTGGAATGCTCGATTTTGAATTTTGGGCCTTGGGGGGTTATTAGAGTCCAACTAGTAAATATGAACCTACTAGGCACTATTGGGATGTTCTATGGTCATTTCCTAAGCCCCGAGATGTTTTAAAGATATGTAAAAAAAAGAAAAAATTTACCGGTGGTGCTGAGTTTTTCATTTTTAACTATAGGGAATTAATTAAAGTTTTCAATTAATTAAACCATTTTGACCATGGTTTAATTGAAAATTTTCAATTTGTAATAATTAAGTGGTCTAGGGGGTGTTTTTGACAAATAAACCCTTATTTTCTAAGCCAAAACATTCATTTAGTGCCTAGACACACTTATCCTATGTTTCAGACTATTATTTGGCCTTATAATTAATATTTTCTCAAAAAATCCAAAAAATGAGAAATATTAATTAAAATAATAAAAATAAATAAATTGGAGAAAATCAAAATATCTCCAAAAAAACCCAAATTGAATAAAATAAAGAGCTAATTAGCTTGGTACAGAGCATTTATAATGATTCCAATTAATATCGGTCAGTTTCATATCAAGTATCGGAGTGTAGCAGTTGAACTATCAGTCAAAAATTCACCCTCTTTGGTCAAATTCGTTTTTGGGTTGAAGTAATTGTTATCTATTGGCCCGATGATTATTACGAGGGGGGATGAGCCACCTCACCCCCCCTCATCATTACAACTCAGTTTTATCTCAGTTGCAGCTCAATTCAACTCCAAATCATCATGTCGAGCTCATTCAATTACTCTGGTGTTACTCTTAGTCCGGATTTAGGGATTTGAGCCCTATTTTCTTTCCTTTTTGTATAAATAGGAGGCTCTTCTTCCCATTTGCATATGGAGAATTTGCAAGAGACCTCTGCTCAAATTGTAACAGTTTTATTTGTTTAATGAATGGAATAAAGTGACTTTGGAGGTCCATGAGTGGGTTCTTGGTGCTTGATTTTTATCTTGTGGGAGGTGACATCTTTCTTAAACTTATTCTTTTCTTTTTGCAAAGTACATGATCATTGCTAGCTTAGGAAGGCTTTAAATCTAGCAAAGTAGGGTAATCATTTAGCGTTATACTTTGATTATCTATGTAAAATCCATTGAATGTCTGAATTGAACAGGAAGTGGTAGGTATACCATTGATTTTCAGATATTTTCTTGATTAAACATTCTGGCATTTGATCTTGTGTTTCGTTGATTGAGAATTGTGTTTCAGGGATCACCGAAGGTGGAGAAGGGGTTGAAGTTCAACCACCTCTTCACGAAGCATGAGTTTTTTATCTAACAATTTCACCGTGCAGGGCATGCAAAGCACTTATTTTCCAGTCAAGAAACACAGCTAAAAGGGGCTTTTTCCTATCCTTCATAAACTTAAAATCTTTTCCTTAAGTATTAGATCCATTTATCCTTCTTCTTCTTGCCTCTTTTTACTTTGCTTCTTGTCTTCACTCGTTACCATTCTTGGTTTTCTGGTTTTCTTGCTCTCTTTTTGCTCTTCTTTTTTGCCTCTTTTTGCTCCTCTTTTTGACCCTCTTTCCTTCAATTTTTTGCAGCCATCTTTCACTTGTTGGCTGCTCTTTTTTGGCCCTTTTATTTGCAGCCATTCTTCTCTTTGTCTAGCTGTCCTATTCCTTATTATTTTGCAGCCAACTTCTCTCTTAGTTGGCTACCCTCTTTCACCTCAATTTTCAACCTTTTTGGGCATTTTTTGTGGCCACTTTTTGACACTTTTTTGAGCTTGCTTTCCTTGCTTTTTGCAGCCATCTTTCACTTCTTTGTTGGCTGTCCATTACTTCATTTTTGCAGCCATCTAACTTCTTGGTTGGCTGCCTCGTTTCCTCATATTTTCAAGTCTTTTTTCCCTCTTTTTTGCATGTATTTTTTCACTAGTTTTACTTCAAAAAAGACCGAAAATTTGCTAAAAAGAGTAATTTTGTACTTTGAATAATTTCAATTTTTTTTGGCCTCTAGTTAGATCTATTTCTTTTTTTTGACAAAATAATGTGTGCATGAGTGTTTGGCTTTCTTGTGCAGGTACCGAGGAAGTGAACCAAGAAAACAAGACTTGAGGAAATTGAAGAAAAAACTCAAAAAACTAAGAAGAAAGCATAAACGAAAAATACAGCATTTGTAAAAGCTACTAAAGCTTGTTTCAATCTTCTAGTTTTTTCAAGTTCTTTTCAAAAGGTTTAAATTTCCAAAGTTGTAATTTATTAATAAAAGGGACTAGTGGGGTCAAGCCTCCCACGTTTTTCTTACTTCCCCTATTTGGGGGAAGTGTCTTGTGTGATTTTTTTATCTTTGCTTAGCTTAGATTGTTTTAGACTTAGTTTTATTTTCACTAATTGCTAGTTTAATTTCATCATATGCATGCCATTTATTTCCTTATATTTCTTGCTCTTTGATTAATAAAAGGAACCCAAAGCCTCTTGAGCTTGTCATAAGACAAGTCAAGAGTAGTCTTTATCGAAGAGCATTAATTCATTGCACCTGCATTCTAGATTAGATAAGACTCTTGAATCTTACCATAAGGTGGATCAAGAGCACTCTCTGTCAGAGAGCTTTGTTTGTTAATAAAATTTGCAATTCACCATCCCCATAAAATTCGAATTTACTTATTTTTACAGTGTGTATGCTCTACCCGATCCGGATATCCAGAAGCACTGTAGTTATTTAATTCATAGATATAATTCCAACTTCCATCATAATAAAATTTACCACCCTGCATTTAGCGCAATATTCTAAGTGGCCAATCTCTTAATGGGTACACTGGGTAGCTCTCCTTGTTTCGCTAGTTGAAAAGTTATCGAACGCCTGACTGCAAACTAGATTGTCCAACATGTGCCTGAACGGAGCCACTTAGAGTATTTTTTGGTTATATGTCCAAGTGGAAATCCCCCTCGCCTAATTAACAAGATCATTCATAAAACGTACATTAAAATTTGACCAAGTACATTTGCAAAACGATCTCACAAACATCCAAGACTTAGATTTTCAGCATCTCGACTCCATTTTTAGGCACTGGTCTGTTTATACTTGCATCATCTGGTTTGGACCATTTGTCGATTCGTTTAAGTTATTTTATGCGTGGATGCCTTAATATCTGTCTCATTATTCTTATCATGTTTTGCAAATAGCAATGTGGATTGCGTAATTGGTCTTTTTTATGTATATCAAAACTCCTAAATAGCACCAATTCTCACCATTCATTTAAGAACACCTTAAAACAAAAATCCTTAGATAACCTTTTTAGGGACTACCCCCCTTGGCTTCGTTAGGAGTTAGCCTAAACGGAGGAGCTGGGATTAGGTGACAACACCTAGCTCTTTGCTTGTCCACAAGGCCACGCCTTTCCCACTTAGGGAAACAACAATCCAAAAGATTTCTGCTGACAATGTGCATTCGACGGACAACACAACTCACTTTTATGACATCATTACATTGACCTGCTTGATAAAGGAATTAACAAATGACATTCTACTATTAGACCTGATGATGCTGAGATGACATTGTTTTGTTGATTTGGAACTTGCGATAACCCTCCCCTTGACTACCTATAACTAGTTCATACTTATGATTTATGCTAAGACTTGTCCTCAACGTGTGCATGATGTGTTCCTATGGGCTATTGGAGTTGTGGGATATAGAATTCCCTTTTGGATGCCCAACACGAAAACCCCATGGCCTTTGACGGTTTGACCTATGAGGCTAACTTGCTTGGGATATTGGAGTTGTGGGGTATGTATGTATGTATGTATAATTTACTAGTTATATCCCACAATTTGACAAGGTCCACTTATTATAACCTTTGGAAACATATAAGTCCTTTGATATGCAGGTTCTCAAAAAATGCACCAATGGGTGTAAAGGGACATGTCCTTCTAATATTGAGACTTGGACCAACCAATGACAACTGACACAAGGAGATCTACCAGGCAGGCTGATTAGTAAATTGTCGTGGATATTTCATTGGTATAATTCATCACATTGGATCTTACAACTTAGTTCATTGTGTTAGCTTAATTCCATTGAATGCTAAAATAAATTGAAAATAGCTAGATAAGATAAGATAAGATAAGATAATTTTATTTATCACAATTTTATTTTCCACTAATGACCACAAAGTAGGTCAACGGGATTGTCGGTTACAATGATGTTTGTGCATGTGGGAGGACCACATGACCCCCCTTTAAAAGAAATACAATGCAAGAAGTAAAATAGAAGTAAAAGTGTACAAAGTGAGTTGGGCTGAAGTATGGGAGAACTCCCAGTCCAGTAACAAAACCATAACCCTGCACAAGGGCAGAGAAGTTCTGGTGGACAAGATCACGGAGCCAAGTCGACTGAGGAAGATCTAGTACTCCTAACATCTAAGGATGAAAGAGGAAAACTGAGGGAAGTGCAATGGTGTCTGCTTTCCCGAATAGGAACTGGTGGGCGCAGGGTGTCCTCTGGAGTGCTATCGGTGAGGTCTGGAGGATCTTGTACGCCTCTCGGAGGGAGGTCTGGTACGAAGTTGCTGCTGGGATTGCGTGGGTCGGCATCCACAAATATTTACTGATCTGGAAACAGGATCGGAATCTAAGTCGGTAGATCTCTTGGTACCCTTGGAAGGTGGCAACACGTTGAAGAATGTCATGATCCTCTGTGTGGTATTGGGTCTGGTGGGGGGCTGAAGGATCTGCACTCAAAACCTGAGAGCCTCTTGGATATAAAGTGCTAAACATCTTTGGTTGATGTATCTGAAGAAGGCGGCTAGAGTTTGAGGCCCTCTAAACAAACAGTGGAAGCGTCCTATGATCTCGTAGTATATAGGACATCTGAAGATAAAGTGCGACTCGGTTTCCACTTCCTGTAGATGACAAAGCTTACAGATCCTGTCCGATCTATCAATCTGGTGGTCTGTCTCTACCCGAAGTCTATGTGGTCTTACTCTGAGTTGTCAGAGAGGGATCCGAAGAGCATGAAGCCAATGACAAAACATGTATTGGGGTCATACAATGAGCCCGTCTCTCTCCAGGAAGTGTTCAGCATAAAAGGCCATCTTTGGGCGCAACCCTCCTGGAGGATTGACCCATCTAATCTGGACGAACTGCTTGTAAATATCCTCCTTGATGATCTTATTTAACTCCTTTCGTGTAGGTAGAAGGTGGTCAGGAGCAGCCGAGAGCATCCAGAGAATACCGAAACAGGGGGAGATGATCTAAATGGATCCCTATAGATGTAAGAAGGCTTGAAACCCCTGTGAACCAACATTTGGTTCTGCCTGAATGGGTGGCGCGAGCAATGGTCTCGGAAGAGCAATACGCTAAATAAGGATACATGTTTTGAACTTTTGACGATTTGGCAAACCCCTGGATCTGATGCATGAAAGAAACCAATTTGAAGATCGTCTCAAGGCAGAAGGGTTGAACCCCAAACTCAGCTAGGATGATTTGTTGCGGCACTGTTTGCTTACATATGATGATACGTCGAAGAAGAAGGATCTAGACTCTCTCAGCTGAGGTCCAATCCGACTCGAGTAGAGAGGGTCCCTAAATTTCTGATCCGTATAAAATAGTGGGGCAGATCAAGGTATCCAACAAGTTCATCTTGGATGAGACATCCTGGAAATGGTGGCGAAAACACTGTCTCTCAAGAAGGGCTAAGGACTCGTACCCCTTGTTGACTCGAGGCTGGAGAATTGGTCGTAGATTGAAGCGAGGACCTGAGAACTGCACTCCCAAGTAAGTATAAGTACTGGTGATCTTGATTTCCTCCACCTTGAATAGGAAATGGAAGTTTGTGGTTTTCTTCACCCTATTGAAGATCATAACCTTTGTTTTGCTCAAGTTCACCGTCAGCTTCCGAAGATCACAAAACAAGGCTAAGGCATCAAGCTTTCTATGCAAACCTTCCGGGGAGGAAGATAAAAGTACTACATCATCCGCGAAAAGTAGAATAGAGATCAGGACATGGTGGAGGAGGCGCCCATCTGCTTCCTGGATATGCTGATGGAGAAAAGCTTCCAACTCATCGATGTAGATTCCAGACAGGGTGGGAGATAGTGGACAACCCTGCTTCACCCCAATGGTGCTTCGGATGAACTCAGATAATCCTTGAGTTGTGCGAAGGCGACCGCAGATGGACTCATAAAGGCGCATAATAGCTGTCAGTAGGATCGTCGAGATGCCGATGTCTCTGGGCGCTACAATAAATCTTCTCTCGGAACCGAGTCCAAGGCTTTTTGGAAGTCTACGAAGCAGCAGTAGACTTTCGAGGAACGATGGCGTGCCTCCTCAATTACGACTCGGAGAGTAAAAATATGGTCGATAGTCTGATGTGCTGGCCTAAACCCTGCTTGGCCCCGGGGTCTAAGGTTTCTCTGCTCGAGATCATTCGAGAGCTTCCTATGGAGGATGGTGGCATATAACTTTGAGAACGTGTGGCCTGCCATGATCGTACAATAGTTGTTGGGATCAAAGGTGGATCCTGACTTATGAATCAGATGTATAATATGATATGACCAAACAAGGGGAAACCATTCACCTACCACATGGTTGAAGAGATCAACCAAATAGCTAACTAAGGCGCGAAGACCATGCTTGAAGAACTTTGCTTGGTAGCCTTCCTCAGCTGATGATTTGCTGCTGCTCATCGCCTGGATGGCCTCCATGACGTCCCTGTTAGTGATGAGGTGGCAGGAGGAAGGAAAGGAAGCAACATGAATTTTGGTTTGGCCGGGAATGTCATAGAGATTGGAGGTGTGAGAAAACAAGGAAGCATGGTCTAGGTCGTAAGAGAGAGGAGAGTGTTGAGAGAGGATAGTACGCCAGAAATGCTTGGGGGAATGGGTAAGGAGGGCTGAGAGTTCCCGTCTTCTCTGAGAAACAAATTCTCGTTTCTTGCGACAAAGGAGGCGACGGTAAGAAATTTGAAGGTCGGGATAAGTAGAAAGGGAATGGAAGAAGGCATAACGGAGTTCTCGATGGAGGGTCTTGCATTCTTCATTGTACCACTTGTTCATAAGACGAGCCAGGTTTAGGGGTGGTAGAGGTGGTACGAGTGGAGTGGGGGTAGCAGTTAAAGACAACCTCCCATATGGTAGATGAGAGGCATTGGTACTTAGCAGAGGCCGATTCAAGTGACGAGAAATGGGTCTTGGAGGGAAGAATTTGGCGAAGAGCAGACAAGAAGATGTTGGCGTCGCCTTCGTCAAAGCGAAAGGTGGTCCGAGGTAGGGAGGAGGGGCTCTGCGGGGATTGGAGGGAGAGCGAAAGAAGTGCGTGGTCAGCTAGAGGGATAGGAGATATAGAGAGGTCCCGAATAAAAGGGAGCAAGTTTTGGTTGGCTAGAGCATAATCCACCACACTAGCCCCACCTCCATGTGGCCGACAGGTGAAAAAGTGAAAGTCCGGAAAGCATGGGAGGCCGTTCAGGATAAGCAACTCATGAGACTCCCCTAACTGCAATAGATGTTTGCCATAAGTTGTTGTGGGCCCCAAGGCATCTTCTGAAATTTGGTGAAGACCTACCGAGACTGGGTACATCCCCTTGGTACAGGAACATGTGTTCCGATCGATCGTGGAGAGGGATTTGGAGATCTCTGCTGTGAGTATTGAAGTCCCCCATAAGTATGACCTCCCCTTCAGCAAAATACTGGGTGATGCTAGTGTACAAGTCCATAAAGGGGTCCTCATCCGCTCCATTGTGGATGGCAAAGGATGAAGACGCAGGTGGACAGTAGCAAATTGCGATGTAGATGTCTCTCAGGGGGGAGATCTTGGTTCTGCCTTGAATCCACATGAATCTGGTGTACTCGTTGGTGACTACCAATGAGACCCTGGCCCGGAGAGAGTCTCTAACCAGCCAAGCAACTCCTCCTAACCCCCTGACTTTGCCTGAACTCTTGGTTTTCTGCCTGCAGACTGAGAACCAGTGGTAACCTGTAATGTTTGGGAGAGGCTGCACAGGGCTTGCATGAGTCTCGGTCACGAGGAGAATATCTGCCGATGCGAGTGCGTCATACAGAAGACTTGGTGATGACCAAAAGGACTCATTTCCATTCCAGCAGCAGACAGTGATACTTGTGCCCTGGCGTCTCTCTAGTCGGGCCCGTCATTTGGAGCTACCCGCTCGAGGAGTCCACCCTGGGGAGCAAGAGTCTTGAATAACCGCTCGAAGATTCCTGATAACAACCCATTTCCCTTCTTGTCTTGCTGCCACGACCTGTTCCTTGGACTGTTTAAGCTCCGCAACTGAGCTTTGGTGAGGTCCTCATCCAAAAATATCTTGCTAGGAAGTGAGAATAATTTTCGTTTAGCTCTGAGGGCATAGAGCCTATCCGTTGCATTTCAGAATCTGATAAAGAGGGCGGAGTCGTGGCCCACCCAAGCTCTATCCAAGTTTATATCTGGTATGCCAAGGGTATCCCGCGGGAACCCGATTCCAAACTCGATAGGATCTGAAGAAGGGTGAGGTAGAGGAAGACCCCTTACTTTTAGGTTCAGTTCCCATGCCCATCTGGTCTGTTCTTCCATTAGTTTGGCTTGCACTACCTCCTCAACTGCTGTGAGAGGTGGAGTACTTTTTTCTTTTCCTTGAACCATCTGTTCCCCTGAGTTAAAATGTGACTTTGTTTCCTGTTTGAGAGAAGCCTGTTGGGATCTAATTGCCTCTTGTTTAGTCTTGAGGTTACGAATTTCTGCTTGTAAGGTCTCATTTGGAAGGTGAGGGGTTTCGTGCTCTTGGCTCTCCTATATTAATTACCTGAGGGATAAATTGTCCCTTCAACCCATCGAGATTTTGCAACAAGGGAGCTTACCTCTGAGCGAAGTCTGCTATTTTCCAATTCCAAGGATTTCGTTTTCCTCAGTAGCTGTTTGACTTGGGATGTCCAAAACCCGAAATCCGATTCCATAGCAATGCCCATGGGGCTATAAATCGACTCCGGAATGTCGTGGGACTGTTTAAGGTATCTGAATTGTCCTCTGTCGTTGAACTCCTGGGTGTGGGTGTGTGGGTTTGAGAATTCCTTGGTTTCCTGCTTTTCCTTCAGGTTTGAGAATTCCTTGGTTTCCATGAGAAAGGACCCTACATTCAAAGCAATTGAGGAGGGGGTCGGGCTAGTGGGGAGGCGAAGGGGTGGTGCAGTTGGTCGAAGTGGTGGATGGGTGAAGGGAGGTGAAGGGTCGCGCCGCAAGGTCAAGCATCGGGAGGTTAAGGCAGGGAGGAGAACGGAGCTGCGGACTGGAGCTGCGTGTTGCGGAGGAGAACGAGAGCTATGGGCTGGAGTGAACGGGCGCGAGCAAATGCCTGCGAATGGGGCGCGAGTAGAGGGTTGCAGGCGGGGCGCAAGTTGAGGAGCTGCGGACGGGTGCTAGCAGAGGGCTGCGGGCGGGGCGCGAGTAGAGGAGCTGTGACGGGTGGGGGAAAAACCCAACCAAAAGTGAGGACTATGCCTTGCTCTTTTCTTCTCCAATATGCAATGCAAATACAAAGAAAGTGGTACTCCTTGTGGAGTTACCTACAACACTATGGCCTATATGGCTACTACAGGATCTCCTCCTACCTTTGCTATGCTCTAAGATCCACTCCTTGTTTCTTGCTCAGTTATGGAACAATATAATAATACCATAAAAATGGCATCCCTTCTCCTCCTAACACCTCGATATTTAACATTGCTCGATAATTGTCAGGGCTAGTTTTAGGGTTTTTGCATGCCTCAACTCTCGATTAGGGTTCGGGTTTGGAGCTAACATGGAATCCACTCAATACCATGGTGTTCAACAAATTAGGTCACCTTGTGGGAGACATATCTTCCTCATACAAACTTTGATTGAGGTGATCTTTGTGCCATCAAAAATCTCTTGGAGTGTAATACAACACCAGGTTGCTAGGATCTATGCTTGCAAAATTTTGACCCCAAAAACATCGTTTAAACTTTCAAATGAGCCAGATAAGATTTTGGGCCTGTTGTCGCCCGAAACTGGCACACGAGTGCTGAAAGCCCAAACTGCGGGCGCGTCGGCTCGACGACAACTCTCTCTCGAGAGGCCAATGTCACCACACCCCTCTCTCCTCGCTTCAAGCTGGCTCTTCTCCAACTCTAGGGGGGTTTCCCTAAGTTTGGATCGCTAAGGCAGGTGCGGCTGAGGGCAAGGTGATCTGAAGAGGATGCCTTAGAGAAACACAGGTAGCAAAAAGGAAAATGAGTCGGATTTGATGGGACGAAAGGGAAAGGAGGATCAGTCCTTGAGGGAAGGCCAGTGCCAGTACCAGAAGGGTAAATGGAGTCAGAAGGGGACCCAGAAAGGCTCTGCGTTTCGCAGAAGGGAGACTAAGCTGGTCTGTTCGATAATCAGAGGCAAGGAGAATGGAAGTATAACTGACTACTTTCCATTACTCCCAAACCTCCAAGAACATAACGGCGACAAATGCTTGCTCAACGTGCTAGATTGTTAGCCCTCTATGCTGGCTTGGTCTACAACTCATGAGAACACAAAACTATGACAGAGAAACCCAACATGTCCAAAAACTCAACATGATTTTCTTTATTAACTCTGGGGAAAAATCTTCCTAGCCCAAAAATTCCATGTACAATAAAAGTAAAAAACCTCCTATCAAATAAAATAATAATAAAATATAAAGTTAAAATGAATCCTAGATCCACTTTTTCCTCCAGTTCACCAAAAAGTAACTACCACTTAAACCATTAGTTGAATCCTCATGAAATAGTAAAAAAGGTTTCGAGTGTACAACCACTCAAAACAAATGCTACGTGGGCTGAAAAGGTGGATAATCAATCGCTACCCCTAAATTCCACGTAGCAGCAACCAACCAGTCAGGCGCTCCAAAACAATCATCCTTGATATCTGATATGGTGACAACCACCACTATCCTCGTCATCGCTGGCGATAGGAACCCCTCCTACTAATTCCACTTTGTTTAAAAGATATGTGTCATCTCTAAAACTCGGGCCCACACCAAACGCGAAACTTAGTTGTAAGGCAAGAAAGGGCCCCAACTTCACGCCTAGATCTGATACCCGAGTTTATGACCAACTAAAGATTCAGTGCATCACGCTCAATCTGAAGGATCAAAATTTTCCAGAACAAGAACAGACCATGTGCCTTGTTGAACTCCGAGCTACGGCATTGGTGTGAACAATTGCTCTAAGATGCTCTGGAACTCCACATCACGGTGAAACTATTCCAAACAACTGCAAAGGCAACGCCTCCCAACAAACTGAAATGGTGACCACGAGTCGACCTGTGCAGACTGCGGTCGTGGCAGTCTCTCCATCTGGATCTGTGGGCCAACAAGGTGGACAGTGGATCCCCCAAACTCCACGTAACTGCCAAAAAGCTGTTGATTCCTCCTCGTTGTGCATTTGCATCCCGGTTCTTTGGCAAGTGGAGTTTAAGAATTTTGTCTTCATCAGTTCATTCTATGTTTTGTAAACCTCCTGCAGAGTGCACGCGAAGGAATGTGTTAATGGGTGAGTGAATCACATCCAAAACGGCGCCTTGGAGGAGCAAAACGTGTGGGATATGGGATCACTGTAAAAACTCGGGCCCCAACTTCACGCCTAGATTTGATACCCGAGTTTATGACCAACTAAAGATTCAGTGCATCACGCTCAATTTAGGTGACAAAAAATCATGTCGACTCTGATTTTCCATGATTTCTGTGTGATTCGTTGATTCCCAGAAACACGAGTTGTCGTTAATTCCTTCAGTCTACTTTTGAATCTTTGATTTCTTTCGGGCAAGAAACCCTTCCCGAGCTGCCTGGATACTGTTTTTCGCGGTTCTCTGGAAGCTGCTTTGAAGATGTCGAGCTTGGACTCGAGTTTGAGACCTCTTTGCTAAAGATATTTACTCCTCCAGAAGAAGTAACCCTTCCACTGAGTTTATTGATGTCAAGATGTTGTAACCTTTTCCATATTAGTTTCACCCAAGATGCCTCCACAGCACACAAGTTACGTATGTAAGGGCGGGATGTAACTAGGAGTTCATTATAGAGAACATATTCAGGGTAGAGCCGATCATCATTTTCTGCTATCAGAGCCCCTTCAAGCGAAGGTTCCAATGGGAGCTTTGCCATTTGCCTTCCAATTTTAGTTATCAAGCCATCTTCATCAATCGCGTCAACAAGGTACAATTGCTTTAAAGCATCCTCCAAGGACTCATATGATGGTTGGTAAAGAAAATCAAAGTTAAGACCATCTATATATGTAAGCTCCAATGTCTTTAAATGAAGCACACAAGTAGCAAGCGATGAACGTTGAATTTCAGGAATCGTTGCCTGAAGCAATTCATGCTCATACACAGATAATGGATAGAGTCTATAGCATTCTCCAGGACATGTCCTTACAGCTCTGCCTGCTCTCTGATTAGCCTGCACTCAACTAATCTGCACCACATCAAGAGAGTACATTCCTGTCCCAGGGCTGTACTGATATGTTCCAACAGACCCTGTTTTTGAAACTGAGCATTTCCAATATCTTCAAAGTTTTTCCTTTGCAGTATTGAATACCACATTCTTGCAATCAGGAAGTATGTTGACAGACCAAGCAGATAGGTCATATGTCAAACTCTGGAAGCTAACAATTGTATCAGACAGAGCATCCCTGCTATCTCTCTTATTAAATTCAACTTTGAATTGCATGTTTGGAGTTCTAACTGATACTTAACACAGCAACCAGCGATCACATGTAACTGCAACTTATTTTCCCACTCTGATGACAATACACCTTGGTCATAGGATTGCACTACAGAAGATTCATACAGAATACTATGGGTATCACTGCACCACTGATGTCAAAAATGCTGTCTGTGTGCATCATTAACAGCTAGACTAGAAAGGTTTAGTCCATTTTGCAAATACCCTGAAACAAACAACAATGTTAAATACTGTACATTGCAAGCTATTCTCTGTTGACATCAATGTTCAAAGCCCTGCTGAAAGTCCAAGGCCATAATATCTAGCCTTTAGCTATGACAAAGTTTATGTCCATGGCTCAAACAAACCCACTTGGGAAGATAAAACACTATGGCAGTCATCATGGGCATCTAGTGTGCTCGAAAAACATCTTGGGATGAAATAGGCAAACTTGGAGCTGGAACAAACTTGTGGAAACCCATGACAAAATGGGAGGTAACAGGACCCCAATCTGCAAAGTAAGACTTGTCCCTCCAATGGGCCCTACACGCCAATTCATCCATTCTTTCCACCAAAAAGCACCAAAATAGATGACAAATTTTATATTGATCCATTTCATATCATAGGTAGAGAGGAAAAAACTCATTCATTGTAGCAAGTCCACTAAAGTAACCTAAGGGTTCATGGACCATAGGAAAGAAAGACAATGTAGTATATGATGTACCCTAATATGAAGAGGATACCCTCCCAAATGGGAACAACAGTGATATTTCCCAAAATTTCAAAGGGTGCTAAATTTTTTTGTTACATTCCTCAAATTCAAATTTATGCAAGAAGGTATTAGTTGATTTACCTTGTACCTCTGGCTGCATGTTTCTGATTGCTCTGGGATATTGTGCTGAAACTATAGGTGGCTATGTAAGTTGGGAGGCTATCCAAGTGATGACATCAAATCCCTCTAGACGTTGCAAGATGTGTTTTTGCCTTATCATATTTGTTGACTTATAGTATCTAATACTTGCTTTTGTTTTGCATGCATTTTATTATATGATATGGTAGTTCAACTTTACATTGTATTTGATAGAATAAAAACTTGCAAATTCGAAGCATAGTTTCCTTTAAGGCAGTGTTCTACCAAGTTTCCGGGACGTGGGAGCGCGGGAGCGGGGAAACGCACATGGGGAACGTGTGGAGACCACCCCCAAATTTTAGGAAAATTCATGGGGGGTGGAGGGACGTCAAGGTCCTTAACATAGGGGGGCCGATCTCCAAAATTATTAAAAATATATAAATCCTAACATATAAACATAACAATGCCTCATCCCATCACCTTTTAAATACTAAATACTAAATTCATCATTCTGCAATGTAAACACTATCGTCGATATGATTTATCATATTTCAGTATTTGAATTTCACATATTGGGATCCTATTCATCAATAGCACCCTGTTCGCTCCTCCTTTAGGCTCTAATCCTTTCCTCTACCTCGAATCTCGAAGTTAATCTGTTAAGGACATTAGTCAACACCCTACATTTTTAATGAAACTTCTTAATCCAAGCTTTAAAATAAGGTAGAAAATTCAGAAAGCTTCCCATACTTAATAAATGATTTTGCTTGAGCGAAGGCTACATTTTTATTAAGGTCATGATAGAGGAGTTCAACAATTAACACCACCAACATCAAGGTACATAGAGGGGTTGATGTGCTTGATTAAATGCCATTCTCATACCCTCATACATTATAGAATCCAGTGGAAACGTTGCAATCTTGAAATCCTGAATACTAATAAGCCTGTTGAATTCTTAATGGGATCTAAAATTCTACTTTTTGCATATGAAGTTCGATGAGGTTGGAACCACTCTCAAACATCCTGAAACAATCACTGGCAATGTTAAATATTTAAGTAAAATGACAGAAAATAAAAGATAAGGAGAATTTAAGTGACAATCTCTGTATCTTTCATTTTCTATCCTTTTACTATAAAAATTTAATGTTACGAGTTAATGTTAGATAACTCAAAAAATACCAGAATTTGAAATCAGACATACTAAATGACAAATCAGGTTCTATATATAAGTAGGTTTTTTGTTTTTTATAGAAAAAAAATCAAAAAATTCAGGAGTGGGCATGTAATGTCCTCTTCGAACTAAACCACCCTGAGAACACGTGTTAACCTATCTTATTTCCATAGGCTTGAGCAAGTTTGCAAGAAAAGGGAATAACTAAGGACTGATACCACTAGGAGCAGAAAGGTACATCAATTTAGTATTATTAAGCCATCAATGTAGTAGGAAGGCCATCAGAGTTCATATCCTAAAGCATGCGGAGCATGCAGGCCTTGTTTAGTCAGTATTAAAGTCAACATCAAATTAGAAATGCATGCATGCAAAAGTGAAGCATAAACCCTAAAAGTGACATGAAAACCCTAAAAGCACATGAAGATCTATTTAAGAAGGGTTATTGGACTAAAGGAGATATCTATTGTTATTGTTGATTAAATTTGGAGTTTCCAGTAGTAGCACAACGTGCAGCCGCTGCAGTTGGGGTTGGAGACGGTGTCTTCAGCTAGCGAGGCTTCGGCAGTGAGATATTTTCCCTAGTCTCTTATTGGGATAGACCATCCAGGTTTATCCATTGCATCCATCATATACTATAGTATTCGGAGAACCAGCACATTCTGAAGGGTTATTAGCAGATCCACGTTTTGTAGCCAGAAGTAGCAGGGAAAACACATAAGGATTCGCTGGGACCACAAAATCCAGTCTTTCCTCCGCATGTCAGCTTCCTCTTTCTCAGCAAGTCTATCCTACGGTATGCAGTGATTATCAGCCATCAGTTTGCTCATCTGGAGCAGCTATTATCCAAACAAATTAGTTGGGGGCGTGAGTAGTAGAACTGCCAATCAATTTGCTAGGGCACTTAGAGGCAGCCAAACCTTTGCATGTTCCAGTCCATCTCTCCGGCATCAGCAGACGGACAAGCTCAAAAAGTCTCAACCCAAACGGACCTCTCCTCCTACAAAAACGTCACCTTTAGTCTGGAGGGTGTTTATAGTACTGCAGAGTAGTAACATCGGAGTAAAAGAGCATTATTAGATCACCCATCCAGATCCTTATGGATGCAGCGATCTCAGAAGTCATTTTTAGTCAAAATATCAGTGGTAAGTGTTAATTTCTCTTTCCAAAACCCTAACCTTAATTCAACTATATTTTAGGGAATTTTTGCATGGCAAGTTTGCATGCATAGTTATTCTACAAAGTTGTTTGAGATTGAGTGTGCGAGTCAGCACTATTATAGAACATTAGAGAATATCAGCATTTGGGATATTACAGTGGTATCAGAGCATGTTCCTTGCTAGATGTGGGCTTGAACATGAGAAGTAGATGAATATAGAAGAGGACACTTTTGTAACCTATAGGAGAAGGAAGAGTAGGTACACGGAGGAATTTAAGGATATCCAACTAGAAGATACCAACTTAGACATGGACCCAACGGGTATACACTCTGACAGGGGAAAAGGAACGGGGGAAGATGAAGACATGATGGAGTTTCGCAACTTAGTAAGCGCATTATAGGACCTATAACACACTCCACATATATAACATACCTTCCAGCAGGCCTACTATGCCTCACTTCCTGGCAGATGCAGTAGCAAGACAGGTCATGCCAGCAGAACCTAGTGAACCATTTGGAGCGTACTTACAGGAGTACAGGGATTTGGAAGATGAATTCCATTCAGCCATGACTTTCTCAGATTTTTGCAACATGAAAAGAAGGAACAGGCCAAGAGGGTTCAATAGAGCATTCAATCACAATTTTGAGTTGCAACGCACATTGGGGAGATTGACTATCCCCAACTTTGATGGGACATCCAGTTGTTCAACCAGGATGTCAGTACAGAAGTTAGACACCTACTTCCAACTTAACTCCATGACAGAGACAGATGCAATCAAGTTGGCTACTTTACATTTAGACAGGGAAGCACATGAGTGGTGGTACCACACGGACTAGTGACATTGGGTCACAACACTCACTTCCTACAGTGACATCACACAAAGGCTCATGGAGCGCTTTGATAAGAAGGACCCATAGATTCATTTCAGGGATCTTGCGCAGCTCAAGCAGACAGGCAATGCTGAGACATTCATATCCGAATTCCAGAGAGTTTCAGTTATGGTATCTGACATATCAGAGAATCGGTTGATTATGCTATTTACAGAGGCATTATCCGAGCCACTCTGCGGATGGGTGAAGGCTTACAAGCCATTTACTTCGCAAGATGCTATCAGTAGGATTGTGGACCTACAAGATTCTGTACCAAAGAACAAGCAACCACAAAAAACTACCAGTCTCTCGGAAAACAAGGAAAAACCTACCCATCCTCCAGAAAACAGGGAAAGGATAATCACACAGAGCGAATGGTTGAACGAGGACACACGGCGAGATTTGAGAAGGAAGAAATTACGTTTTGCTTGCAAAGAACCTTGGGTACCAGGCCACATATGTATGGGTAAAGCGAAAGTACACCTCATCGAAGTACTTCTAGATAGCAGTGATGAAGATGAGACGGAGCAGGAACCAGATGGAGAGCTACACAGTACAGAATTGGAACAATTGCCACATAGAGCCACTATTGCTACCCTCACAGGAGTCCCCACCTTCCATACTATCAGGATCAGGGGAAGTATCCAGGGACAGCGTGCCATTGCTTTGATTGATGGTGGGGCCACCCACAACTTTATAGATGCCTCTTGGGTAGAGAGGAAAATATTTCTCACTGAGGACTTTGAGGGCTTTACCGTTGTCATGGCTGGAAATCACAGGATGAAATGCACACAAAGGATACTGTAGTTACAGGTATAGCTTGGGAATTATACATTGGTGGACGACTTTTATGTGGCAGATGTACCAGACACGAGCATTGTTTTGGGAGTACAATGGCTATACTCATTTGGGAAATACTCAACCAATTACCAGACATTAGAGATGGAGTTCCTGGAACCAGATGGGAAGAGGGTAGTCGTAAGGGGAATTCCCAATGAAGCTTCAGGATTAGCCACAACAAAGGGGATGACCACCATATTCCGGCATGAGGACAAGACTCGCACAAGGAAATGGCCAACTCCAACACATAAGACTTCAAGGAAGGAACAATGGTGTGCGAAGGGCTTTCTGGGTAGACCTCCAAACAAAGGTAGGATGAGCCGTAGGGGATTTGAAGAAGGAGCCAAAACTAGCATGTTCGATCCTCACAGGTATTCCAAAAGGTACAAGGAGGGAATACATAGTAGGGGTGAAAAGAAACACCAATTCGAAGGAAAAGAAGAGCCACCCAGCAGCGGAATAAATTGGTTGATAAAAACGGACAAGAAGAGACAGGGACATATGATTCGGTATATTGGTCGGAGATTGCTTGAGGACAAGCAATTTCAAGCGAGGAGGACTGTAATGTCCTCTTCGAACTAAACCACCCTAAGAACACCCGTTAACCTATCTTATTCCCATAGGTTCGAGCGTGTCTGAAAGAAAATGGAATAACTGAGGACTGATAGCACTAGGAGCAGAAAGGTACATCAATTCAGTATTATTAAGTCATCAGTGTAGTAGGAAGGCCATTAGAGTTCATATCCTAAAGCATGCAGAGCATGCACGCCTTGTTTAGTCAGTATTAAAGTCAACATCAAATTAGAAATGCATGCATGCAAAAGTGAAGCATAAACCCTAAAAGTGGCATGCAAACCCTAACAGCACATGAAGATCTATTTAAGAAGGGTTATTGGACTAAAGGAGATATCTATTGTTATTGTTGATTAAATTTGGAGTTTCGAGCAGCAGCACAGCGTGCAGCCGCGGTAGCTGGGGTTGGAGATGGGGTCTTCAGCTAGCGAGGGTTCGGTAGTGAGATATCTGCCCTAGTCTCTTATTGGGATAGATCATCCAGGTTTATCCATTGCATCCATCATATACTACAGTATTCGGGGATCCGACACATTTCGAAGGGTTATTAGCAGATCCATGTTTTGCAGCCAGGAGTAGCAGGGAAAACACAGAAGGGATTCGTTGGGACCACAAAACCTAGTCTTTCCTCTGCATGTCAGCTTCCTCTTTCTCAGCAGGCCTATCCTACGGTATGCAGTGATTATCAGCCATCAGTTTGCTCACTTGGAGCAGCTATCAGCCAAACAGATCAATTGAGGGCGTGAGCAACAGAACTACCAATCGATTCGCTAGGGCACTTAGAGGCAACCAAACCTCCGTATGTGCCAGTCCATCTCTCCGACATCAGCAGACGAACAAGCTCAGAAAGTTTCAGCCCTGTTATCACCAACCTTGTAGTTTCCTATGTGAGGTTGATCCAGGATGGATGGTAGAGGGACAAGCAACTAAGGAAGTGGAACCAAGACTACCTAGACCCCCAAATGGATGGTTATCACGCCAATCAAGGCAGCCTTCACTTTATGTGTCTTAGCCCAAGACAACAAAGAGGGAGACCCAGATCTACTCCCGACAGGAGAGATCAAACCTAGACACCAGATCAGATCAAATAGACTTGAGGTACGTAAGGTGTAAGGTAATTGGAGACCTTAGATCTATGGAAGGTGCCACTTAAATGTGCTAAGGCTTTAGACAACGGTTCTGGAAAAATGAGGGTTGATCCAAAGTGGAACACAGGTGACCTAAGGGGGGGAATATTAGATCTAGGGTTGAGGTTCTAGCAACTGATGAGGATATTTGCTGCCTTGGGAAATGTGACCAATGTAGTGAGGGAAAGGACAGTGTTGGGGCTATCTAGTACTGATGGATAGACTCGATGATAGATATGACAATATCAGAGATCCCAAGTCATCAAGGAGAGATCAGATTGCAAGGAAAAGAGGCCAAAGAGGGGTTAGCGCTAGGGTTGAAGATCAGTGCCTATTGGACCTAGGGTAATGGATTCAGTGTCTGCCCAACGTTGGAGTGAACCCACCTAGGAAATGCCTTGATCTATGGATCTAGGAAATTATTTGGTCGAAAAATTCAGTCTACAAGGGAAACCAACAGTAAGGTGGCTAGCGCTAGGGTTTGGAGAGGCAAATCCTTAGATATAGGACAATCTGGAGACCATCAACTTAGCGTTGGAGGGGAAATGGGATGGGGATGACTTGATCTACAAACCCGAGTTGGAAAAATACCGGAAAAATTAGATCTCGGAAAATGTCAGAAAAATGACGAGAAGTGCTAGGATCCCGGAAGATAGTTTCTCAGATCTAGGGCCACCTGTCAGCCTCTAGCTCAGCACTGGAGGTGATTTGGAGTGAGGAGGACCCGATCTACAAACCCAAGTTATTATTTTTCTGGAAAAATCAGATCTTGGAAAAAGTAAAAAATTTAGCGAGGGGCGCTAGGTTTGAGAAGGCAGTTTCTCAGATCTAGGGAAAACCAAGAAGAATTAGCTCAGCGTTAAGGGTCAATTGGTGAGAGGGAGGCCCGATCTACAAAACCTAGCAGTGGTTTGTCGAGAGATCGGACGGTTTATTTTTTGGTATTTTTGGTTTTTTATTATTTATGGATTTTTTAGAAAAATGAAGAAAAGTATGTGTCAATAAGTTGAGATCCGGAAGAAAGGAACTAACTTGTAGATCTTACCTGGAAATCCTTGTAGATGCCTTGAAGGTGATGATCTCCGCTATCCCGATCAATTTGAGAAGACCTGTGTGATTTTTAAGCCCAACTTTTTGCTCCAAGTGACCAATGCGCCCTCTCTCCTGCACAAGCAAATGTCAACAATATCAGATTTACCGTATCTTGAAAGAAAAGCAAGATCTACAAAAAAGTAACAAGATGCAATCATAGATCACAATGAAACTAATGAAAACCCCTTGTCACAGATGAAACCAATCCAAGCGAGTTGAGGCCCCCTTGCAAAAACGCCCAAGATGAAGTCGCCCTCCTGTAGACAAAACAATGATACCAAAAAAAGTATAGATCTCACACAAATTTCCCGAATGCTAGGAAGCAAAAGACTTTCCAATCACCATCTAAGAACACTAGATGCAAAGGAGATACAAAAAATATCCAAAAGAAAGTTTTTTATTAATCAGATCCAAGAGCCAAAGACCCTTTACAAATAAGAAGCTCTCTCCTTTAAATAGGAACGAGAGAACCAAAATCCTAACCACTTTCAAAACGAGTGGCTAAGATTAAAAGATATAAATGTTCTAATCAGTGGTTGAGATGAGCTCAACATACAATACATGGATCAATATAACCATAAAGTACCAAAGTGGACTAAATCACCCAAAAAGAGGGTACCCACTCAACAAGAAATAAATGAAGCACATGGTGGGTACATGGAGTGTTAACTAACTCCCTTTGGGTGCCCCATGGCACAATAAAATAATATAATATTTTAATTTTTTGACTTTGTGCCTCCTTGAGGAAATTGTGAGCCTTCCAAAAGCTCCAGAAAATAATATAAAAATGCCCAAAAAATAGGTGTGGGCCCAATCAGGTGCGGCAACTGCTGGAGAAGGAGCGAAGGACATCACACTCATCATCATGACTCATCCCATGTCATTTCCTTGCCTTAGTAGCCCAAATCAATTTCTTCAATAACCATTTAATCATTTATTAATCTGCCTCGGGAAATGTGAACCTACCAAAACAGCCTCCTAGGGTGCCTGCATTGTCCAACTGAGCCCACCAAGCTTTCTAGGATGGGGGTACTATGGTACAATCAAGTGGTTGCACCCCCTATGCCCCATACAACTCCCTAGGAGATCCCATAAAAACATCTCCCTGTGCAGACACATCATCCTGTGAAGCAAAACTGCATTAGAAGGGTAAAATGAGCCTGATCATCTCTGCAAGTGCCCGGAAATGAAAATAAGCTATCTCACTAGACTCAGATAGTCCAAATCCATCTAGGGTGCATACTCATATCCCTTCCAGGTCTCTTCTTGATCATCAACAATATCCAATAGACAATATAATCACCTGTAAATGACCAAATACCAATAATATAACTCAGACTATCATCCATCTGCTGCAAGTGTTATAAGGCTAAGACATGCTCTACAAATCATTTAAGTAATAATCATAACAAGTAGCAGTCACCTCACTGGCGGTACATCAACCAAATACATATATATGGTTTTATTTATTATTACTCAGACCAGACTTTCAAGACTATACTCACTTCATAGTTGTAGTCAATTTGCTAGTGAAGGGTGAAGGCTGAAATTGACAAGGCTAGGGAAAAGGATGACTACCAACTTAACATCATGACACTTTGGATATGGAAAGGGAATACTCACTATAACCATATGTCGGACAAACAACAACACAGGGAATGGTAGTGCCTCACAAATGGTTGAGTTGTTCAGAGAGTGCTTATTCAACTTAGGCATCATGTCTACATCAAGTTTGATCCAGGTTCATTAGGACCATCAATTTTATTTCCATGGTCTTTTTTGGCCTATATGACCCTTTGGGACTTCACCAGTGCTTAAAAGCACAGCTAATCGCAACTTTCATCCAGGACATATTCAAATTTATAAGGTCAGCAATATTTGGATATAGCATATATTTAACCATTGCTTTTGGGACCTTTTCTTATACCCTTCATGGGGTATTTTAGCATTTCATTTCTCTTTCCCTTTGCTCACATATGTTAAGCAACACATTTTAGAATTTATATTTTCCATGGGCGCATATATAAATATTTCCAATATAAGTAGTACATGAGCTTTTGGTTTTAGACAACAACATCTCAAGTGACCAGGGGGAGTTCTGCACAGTGCCAAACATCGGGACAACCGACTAGAATGATTTAGGCATACAATCCAACTTACCCAGGGCAAGTTCTGTCACCAACTCAGAGCCGAGACACAGTATAAACATGGATGTTTGTCCAACGAAGGTTCTAGCGGGGAAAGGTCCTCCATGCCACAAGTCAAGTAGTAAGTCGGGTTAAAACAAAACTGGGAGGAAATGGATGGGTGGAGAGAATGAACAATGAAGCCAACACTAGCAAGCCAGAGTATGGTGAGAATGACTACCTCTATTCTCTCTAGGGAGGGTAAAACCAATGAGTATAGATCAGGAACTTCCAAGTCTAAGTAGGGACATCAATACATAATACAAATACATCCAAGTCCATATATATATGACCACCAGATCATGACACTAAATGCTAGTATATGTCACAAGGATGAGTATAAGAGCAATGATAACCATAACACAATATAATAAATGTTGAGTCATAACCATGCAAATAATCCATCTGAACCATCATCTATCCAATGAGAAAATACTAAAACCAATCTGGGCATCACTAGTTGCTCTGCAAATGACTAAATGGCTACATCAGTCCTCGAATCTGAGTGTCTTGAGACTCAATCCTGACATGGGAGAGTATAATAGCCCACCAACAAAATAATGATCCGTCAAAACTGCTCATCTCAGCATCTCATATGTAAGAGATCTGGCTGAAAAATGTACTGTATCTGAAAAATAGAATATGGTAGCCTNAGTCCGAACGGACCTCTCCTCCTACAAAAACGTCACCTTCAATCTGGAGGGTGTTTACGGTACTGCGAGGCGGTAACACCAGAGTAAAAGAGCATTATTAGACCACCCATCCATATCCTTATGCATGCAGCGATTTCTTGAGTCATTATTAGCCGGAATATTAGTGGTAAGTGTTAATTTCTCTCTGCAAAACCCTAACCCTAATTCAGCTTTATTTTAGGGAATTTTTGCATGCACAGTTATTTTACAAAGTTGTATGAGATTGAGTGTGCGAGTCAGCACTATCATAGAACATTAGAGAATATCAGCATTTGGGATATTACAGATCTAGGCATATCACTTTTCTGGAGGGGGCACCCAGACATCCCCCTTTTTTTGGAACGTCTCGTCATGTGTTTCCCCACGTTTCACCAAATTGGGGATATGGAAAGACGTTTCCCCAGGCGCTTCCATATCCTGGGGGCACGGGGAGCGAGGGGGCCATGCTCTCAACCTTGGGGGACGCATCCCCATGTAACACTACTTTAAGGCCTTGCTGACCTGCTTTATGTTATTGCTGATGCATGTTCTGTTTGACAATTTTGGATACTCTATCTAGGTCTAGCTTGGTTAAGTAATGTCCCACAGTAAAACAGTCAACAAACTCCCTCTCTCTAAAATGGATCTGAGGTGTATTCACTTAAAGTCGAGCATGCAACAAAATTTATTTATGATGAACAACTTCCTTCAAAATCTGTAAACGGCTCAATCAAAGGAATAAGGAGTCTATCAACTAGATGGTGGCACCGATCCATGTTCCATATCATCAAAACAAACCAGTATCTCTATGAATTAAGTGGATGGCCCTATCCATCCAACCTTACGAGTGTGATGACACCCCAACTAGGAAAATCATGATGCTTCATAACTCCAGTTGAATGATTCTTGACACACTCTATCTTAGCTTTACAGAACTCTGGATGACTGGATGATAGAGGATATACTCAGGTCTGTCACTGATATTTTTGCCAAAACTATCCAGAACAGTCATACAAACATTCCTGTAACTGCTGTTCATTAACGCAATGTTTCTGCTGGCTGAAATTTTCTGTCAGGAAATAACAAATAGGATCTCCAAATCAGGCTCTAGAATTGCTTCCAATAATTCTGTCCCTTATGCTGGGGATACCCCTGAGATCATCAATGAGTTAGGCAGAAAGTACTTAGGTCTGATCTCTATACTACTGTTACAAGTGCTAGCAGGCCTGAAATATTCATGCTGGAAACCACCGATGAGAATAGGCTACAGGATTCGAATGTTAAGCTTATCATAGAACAAGCTTTTTCTCTGAATGGAAAAGGAAGGCGCCCAACTAAGTGTATACATATTTGTTTATCATTGAAAATAGTATGGGTTGGCCTTAGGTCTCATTGGCATAGGTCGGCTCCATTTAATGCTGGCTTTCTACTTAGACCTCAGGTCCGTTCCATCATAAGTGATAAACCTATATTATGTGCACTGTTTGAAAATGAAAACAGTCCCGCAGTCAATCAATCTCTGAGCAGCAACATTCACTAATTGCTTTGGCTTGGAGAGCTTCAGATCACTGTTTGGCCATTTCCTAACTTCTTATTTAGTAGCAAGAAGAGTGCCAACATATCTAACGCTGATTTCAACATTTTAGGTCTGTACTCGACTTACAGTAGCAAAGATCTCCAAAAATTTCATGCTTCTCGAGTTTTGCCAAATTTTTACCCTATTGAAGGCGTTGCCTCTAAATTCTACTCAGCAGTGTAAAGTCTGCAATATTCCCCAATGCACAAAACTGGCATCTTTTTTGCAGTATATCCTCATGCTGAATCATTGACACAATCTTTATTCACAGATCTATCACTTGATATAAGGCCATTGCTAGTAAAATGGTCTTTCATCTTACATAGGGCCTGGATGTACAATACATGTATGTCTTTTCCCTCTATTTTTTTTATCTTGGAAAATTGTCAATGCTGAGTGCACTCACAGGCTGTTGTATGCGGCCCTTGTCCATTGAAGGAGCCTGAAAATCACGATCTGATTCTTTGTCTGAACTAGTTCCTTCAGGACTTATAGTTTAGACTTTATGACCCTGGGAATAACCCAAAACAAAGCTCCTTAGAACATCCACTTTCAGCAACTTCACATTTTACACAACCCCCTTTTCCCTCACCTCCAAATAAGCATAACCCTCAGTCCAGAATGATTTACTTGGCATACCGTTTAGTGAGCTAACAGTCTATAGAACAAAGATCTATTCTATATTCAATCCTTAAGCTGATCATTTCTGAGCCCACTAGAAAACTCTCATCTCAGCATTACTCTGTTGCTTGAAAGTATGTCTTTCATACTCTCAAGTGTCTAGACTGCTAATTTTCATGGTACGCCTTCTGGATGCAAGCAATCTTTTCAAAACTGCTTAAAGAAAGAACCCTTTGCTACTGTAATCAATTCCTAAGTCCACCCAGAGCTGAAATCCTGCCATGCAGTAAAAATCATATTTTTAGGCCTCATATAATATTAGGGGTAACAGAGAATCTTACAGCACTTCCATTTGAATCAACAATTTTTCTTTTTGCTCTATTTTACAATATACTCTTCTGGCAATTTCTGTGCCTGAATTCAAAAGGACTCTAAACTCAAATGTAAAAATTGGCTCTTTATATTCATGCAGGCATCTGATATGAACAGAAATCCTCCGGAAAAAGGAAATCCTTTTGGACACAGCCTTAAAGTATAAATCTATTATGCAACAACCTTCAAACGAGCTTTCTGCTGCAAGGAATAGTTTCTTAAAGTTTTTAATATCACAGATTAATTCATATTTTAACATTATAGATCTATATCATTCTTCCAGGATAACAAATCTCCAATTGGCCAGATGCCACAAGCAGCGACTTTAATATTTGAATTACAACACACTGAAACAGCTGGGAGCCTTAATCTATCCCAGTACGTTGTGAGTGTTGAAAATACTTCTGTTAAAGAATTCAGTGGACAAACTCCAGCCTGTGCAATAGGTATCATGGTGTGGCATTGATTGGCAGTTATGAGTTAATGACATAGTTAAAGATAATGAATGTAAATGACTGTTTGTTATGAGGTTATTACGTTTTTAGTTTCAGAAAAGGGAACAAAAAGGAAAATGTCCTCTGTCACAGAAGAGGAGATTGATGTTTTCAAAGTCAAGACCAAGGAGGGAGAAATTGAGTGCTCTTTGAAGAAAGCAAGGCCAGATGAGAAGGTAATATTTTGCATTGTTAATAGCTAGAAAAACGTTTATTGCATTCCATGGATGTTTATGGCATGGCTGTGGATTTTTTTTCAGGTGGATGCTGCACTTCCAGATGAAACAGATATTTTCATTAATAGTCATTGTGAAGTAATACCTGGTGTGGAAGTTAAACCTAGCAATGCCAGGAAACGGAATAGTATAGCCATTGACCTTACTGCTTTAGATGGAAAGGTATGGGACATGGCTGGGATGAAATGCCATTTGTTCAGAGTTGTGATGCTTCTACATTGACCCTAACTTTTCTCTCTCCTATGTTTACTCAGGTGCGAGATTGTCACTCTAAGGGCAACCTTAAGTCCTTGACTGTTCCAGAACTCAAAAGCTTCCTAAGTGCAAACAAGACAAAAGTAGGTGGCAAGAAAGAAGAGCTTATTCAACGGATCATGAGCTTGCTGTCCAGTTAAAATGTCACTAGTTACTATGTTGGGTTTCTCAGTTTGAATTCAGTTGATTATTTCGCCGAAGAGGCGCATTCTACAGCTCAGTAGGGGGGAGTTGTGTAACTCCTTCCATGCTCATCCTGGAGCGGACAGATGTCTTCTATAAGAATAAAAAAAAATTATTATAAAAAATAACATGTCGGCTCAAATTAGATTTAAAATATTTAGAACGGCATATATATAAAACTAAACAAATTACATGAATTAAATTTTAAAACCATAAACACTGCATTACACACTTCCTCAACATTTCCACTCTTAAAAAAGGTTTGCAGCTTGAGAGATTTGATCCTTCTCGATGCTTGGTAGATCCCTTTTAAGATGGATCTATGCTAGTGTATACACATATCCTCAATCTTTTATGTGGCATTCCATAGTTCACTGTTTATAATATTTCGCATCTCACAATGAATTCAATTGAACTAGTTGAAAATATTTTAAAACAAGAAATCCAGATTCCAGTGCACATTTTTCAGATCTAAATTTGGTTAAGACTTGAACCATTTTCTTATAATGGAAAAAAAAAAACTTTATGTTTTTGTATGCCAATAGAAGCCAAATTAAAGGCAACTGAAGTGCATAAGAAACAGCATAGGAAGAGGAACAAACAAAACTTGTTATAACTTTTAAGCAAACTTGTGGAGATCAGAACAAACAAAATTTGTTATGAGCAAACTTTTGGAGATTATAAACAACTACCATTTTTTATATGTTTGTGTAGATTGTACAACGATAGAAATTTGTTGTTAAAGATGATGAACACAAGAACATAGTCCATTAGGATGATGGAAAACATAAAAACATAGTCCATTAGGATGACTTCCATCATTGTTAGTAGTTTCTACCCAACGACACCAGATCAAACAAATACACCATTGAGGTAAAAGGTTTTATTCCACATTAACATGTGGATTGGTTTAAAAACCATATTCCCATGCCAGATGCATTCGAGGACAGGAATTTTTTGGATAGTAAAATCTTTCTAACAATTCTTCCATAAGGGTTAGTAATAGTCGTTCATCTTTTATAAGGGGGCTAGTCCTCCTTCACCTCTTGTAAGGGTTCTTGTGGTGTAATTTACCCTACAAATTAGAGTAACAACCAAATAAACAGAGGATACACAATTGCCAGAAACACAATAAGCAAGAGAAATGCAGCAAAATTGACTCTTTTATTATGAAAAGCAACTGCGGAAACAATGTTGACATGCCTCTTAAGGTTGGGCAACTTTTCACTTGAGAAGGGCTCAAATACAATAATTCTCAACAATGCAAATCATTTCCTTCTAGCTCTTTCAATAATCTTCCAAGATCCAAAACCCTATGTACCTGTCATAATCAAATAATTAATAAGTACCAACATCATAGTGGGCCTTGATTAAAAGAGAGACCCTTTTTACATTGATCATTGAATACTAACTACTTGGTCTTAGTCAATTCTCGCAAGCTCATTCGGTTAAGCTGTGGGTCTCGTCAACAAGGCGATCCAGGTTCAATTCCCCTTAGGGGTGAGCTAGTTAGGAGGAGACACCAAAAAATCCTGCCATGCTAATGGTTGGTGTGGCCCAGGACGGGTGCAATTCCCAAGCGACTTTGACGGCTTAGATGCCCCTGGGTTGCCGTTCTTAACCAAGGGATTATTGCTATCGGCCCCAAAGTGACAAGCAATCAAACAAAAAAAAACTACTCGATCTTATTTAAAAGAGATGGCCGTATACATTACTTGACTAACTCTTAAAGTAAGGAGGTTAGGGTAGGACCCTAACATGCCCTTCCCCTTCGAAAGCAATATTGTCCTCAAGGCTGAAGGCGCAAAAATTACTATAAAATTTATGATGGTTTCCATGTGCCATCTTCTGGTGTCATATCTTTCCACTGGATAGAATTTTTTTTTATTGTACGCCTATGCAATTGACATTCCTTGGAAGCCATGATTGTTGTTAGCTAGAGCCAAATGGAGCCTTCCTCATCCAATTATGATAATTTGGTATGCACTTTAGAATTAGATCCCATCACCATTTTGAGGCAAGAGACGTGAAGTATTGGGTGAATCTTGGAGTGGTCTGGTAGAGCGAGCTTGTAGGTTGGTTGTCTAATATGTTGGAGAATCGTGTAGGGTCCATAGAATTTTAAAGTGAGCTTGTGGTGGAGTTGAGTCTTGAGGAATGTTTATTTACAAGGTTGGAGTCACATAAACACCTAATCCTTTAACTTAAAGGAAAGTTTGGAGCAATGTTGGTTTGCTTGTTTTTTCATTCTATTTTGAGCCATAACCAATTATCCTTAAGGGTGCTGAGAATAGCTGCTTTGGTGCAAACTGTGTTTTCCATAACTTAAACCTCAGAGGTGCTTGGCAAATAGGAAATCATTGATAAGGGATTTTGGCCATACACTTCTTCATATGGTGTCATCTTCTTGGGGCCATGATAAGTGGTATTATACCACCACTTGGCCGGAGGAAGCCATTGTGTCTAGTGGTGTGGCCTGTCCAATGCAAAACATCTCAAATAGGGTTCTAAGAACTTATTGACTGCTTCTGTTTGACCATCCATTTGTGGATGATAAGATTTATCGAGATTCAATTGGGTACCCTAAAGTTTAAACAACTCTTGCCAAAAATTGCTTGTGAATGTAGGGTCTCGATTAGTTACAATAGAGATCAACATACCATGCAACTTGAAAATATGATCCAAGAAGATTTGTGCCATGAGGGATGGTGTAAAAGGGTGTGATAAGGCACAAAGTGAGTATATTTGGTTAGGAGATCTACTACCACCATAATGACAGATTTATTTCCTACTTTATGAAGCCCCATAATAAAAATCCATAGAGATGTCCATCTACATATGGTTGGGAAGTGGAAGTGGCTACAAAGCACAAAGTGACTTGCTTGTTTTTCCCTTATGTCGTTGACAAGTGTTGCAGGCTCCAACAAAGTTGCAGATATATTTTGTCATGCTTTCTCAAAAGAATGAGCACTTAATTCTTTCATAGGTTTTATGAAATCTCGAGCGGCCTGCTATGAGTGATGAATGTAATTCCTCTAAGATTCATTGTTTTAATTATAAATCTAAGGTAAGAAAAATGTGCTCCTTATACCGCTACGTATTTTGGTGCCATGTATACTCGAGCAGAGGGTTTGGGTCTTTTTTGAAGCCATGCGATGAGTTGTTGGACAATGTCTTGGGACATCCATTCTTGGCGTGTTCCACTGCATCATTCCAAAGAAGGCATTCTTTTTTAGCAATGATGTGAGAGGAGTTGCAATCTCACCATAATTTTTCAAAAACTTGCAGTAGTAGCTGGTAAGTCCAAGGAACCCCCTTAAGGTCTTGATAATTTTGCGGCGGTGCCAGCTCTACATAGCTTTCAATTTCTTGAGGCCCACACATACACAATCTTAACTCATAATATTGGCCCAATTACTCAACCTCAATCACCCCAAAAACACATTTTGATAATTTCCGAAATAATTGCAAGGTATGAGCAACCTGCTCAAGCTAGGTTTCCTAGGTGATGTTGTAGACCAAGATATCGTCAAAGAAATATGGGACAAACTAGCGAAGGAATGGGTCAAAGATCTTACTCATGAAGCTCTCAAAAGTGAATGGGGAATTACATAGGTCGAAAGGCATGAATAAGAACTCATGACCCTCATGAGTGTTGTTTGTGCTAGAAATTGTCCCTAGACTACAAGGGGAACAAGCTAGTACAATCTCACAACAATTAAAAGAAAATGGGATTTGTTTTTGTAATTTTTTGGTTTGAAGGTTTCATTCACAAGAAGGTAATCAATCATCAAACTAATACAATCACTAAATCATGAAATAGCATTGAAGAACTGAGACATAAATGCATAAAAGATAAATACAAACCATAAACATTCATAAGCATAGTACTGGTTTTGTCCACAACATATGAGCATTCACATGAATAAAACTTTAATCAAGAAATGAAATCATAAGCCGAGTGGTCAAACTAGCCATAAACAAAATCAATAGATAGGATAATATGGCTTATATTGTATATAAATCAGTCTCGGTCTTCAAAAACTTACATGAGAGTCATAGGTATTAGTCTGAATATACATCCAATGTCTTTAGCTCTATAGCCCTTCTTGAAACAAAAATCGAACCCTACTCAACTAAACTTTCCTCCTTTTATCATTTACCAAAATAGGGCAGTTTCATAACTGTCTTTAGGTCTAGTCTTGAGGCAGTTACATTAAGTAGTTATATGCTAACTTCGAATCTTTAAAAACAACAAACTTTTAACTACTATATACATTATAACAAAATGAAATACTAGAACAACTGGACATTAGGTGGCACTCATAACTGCTTGGCTACTTCTGCTAGCATGGCTATCCCTTCCAATGCATGGGACTTCTTATCTCGAGCTTGCTTTGTCTCCATTCTTTTAACTCTGCTTGACAACACTTTATTCTGCTTGTTTAAATCTTGAATTTGCTAGATTAGAATTTCAGCTTGATTCTCCATTTTCCTCTTTCTCTTCAAAGCCTTTTTTGACATTGCTATCAATTTTTGGTAATCTGCATTGATATCTTCTAGGTCCTCCCTTAATCTCTTATTTGTAGTTACAAGCCTATCATTGGATTCATTAAGGAAGTGAATTTGTGATTTATGCTATTGCAAAGCTTCCCTGAGATTCTCGACTTTAGAATCCATATGCACCTTTTCAGGGAATGTCAAATCCTGGTCTAATAACCATGGAATATCCAACTTCTTAAAAATTAAATCCTCCTCCTATTTATTCTTCATTACTTCTTCTGCAAATGAGACTCCTGAAGTCATACCTTGTTCCATAATGGGAGTAACCTGTTTTTTTGAAACTTCATGACCTTGAACTAGTTTTGGTGATATTGGATGATCTTCTTGAACGTAATCTTGCTGTGGCTTCAAATTCTCTTTACTTTCCTTACCCTCATCACTTGAAGAGTCTTGAATGACTGTAATCTTCTCTTTCTTCAGTTTAGGATTCAATATTCTTTTCATATTTAATCTGAGCTTATTTATAGCTCGTCTTTGGCCTCCATCTTGCTCTTTCTAGCTGCATGAGAGATTTCTTATCTACCTTAAAATCTAGAGCTTGCAAAACATTATCCTTCATATCATCTACAAAAGACAATATGGCTGGGTTTTCCTGTGCACATATTGCATTCTGCTTCTGTTATGTTGAACTAACATCCTCCTCAAGATTCAAATTAATAGTCTCTTCCATTATTTCATCTTCCAAAATGTGTTCTTGCTCATTTTCTAATGCTTTTTCTCGATCTTCGTTACTAGGGCTTCTGAATCTTTGACATGAACTAGCTTCCTAAAGGTTGTCCTATACCAAGTCTTCAATCACATCTCTTTTAAATTTCTTAACAAAGCCAGATTGTTTATTAAGCAAACTCTTCTTTACAGGATCATCCTGTTCGATGGTAAACCTTGACCAATTTAGAAAGTGATCCCAACTTCTATTTTCCTTCTGCAAAACTGTAAAAATGATTAATTTGATCAAACCATGATGAAATAATGACGGGTTTGTATGGTCAAAATGTCCTTTGATTCTATTCGACATTTTCTAGAGACTTTGTAAAAGAAATAATGGCAAATTCATCCTAGATTGCTGGTTCAAGTGTTGTAAAAACATAACATGATATTTAAACACTGACGCGAACCTGCCATCACATGTGATATAACTCTGTATAATTCCAATTACTTCTCTCCATTCTGGCTTAAAATTTGCTAAGTGAACCCCTTTGCTCCAGTCTAGAGTTTCATTTCCTGGAAATATGAAATCATTAGGCTTAAAACTGAAAGGAGTCTTCTTGAACTAGGATTCTCCATCCATCGGGATACCGGTGGTTTCAGCTACTAAACCTTCTATGAACTCGAACTTGAGTGTTAAATGTTACAGCATTGTTGATGAGATTATGAGCGAAATAATGTAAAACTTCAGCATTAAAACCAGTGATCCTCTCGAAAAAACCAAACCAACCTACTTCCCTAAACAACTCTGCACATTCTGAGAATTTGGTGGCCAAATTGGTGTTTGTGGGCTCGAACCTATTGATTTTTCCACTCTTCCTCATATGTCTACTGTAACTCTGCTAATTCACTTCTTTGAAAACTTCAGGAACCTTCAAACTACGTGTCCACATCAATGAAATTCGTAACCCAAACTTGAAGTCGTTGTAGTTCAAACCTCTGATTTCCTCAATGATACCACAACAGGTTCGTACATGTGTCATGATATGCCGAACATGTGTCTGGAATTCCATCATATGCTGAACAAGTGTCTGGAAGTCTCTAAGCAGCATCAAATACAATGTGCCATGTTTTGCCATCAATCAACCACGCTTCTCTATGATTTCCGATTCCTACAACGCTCTAATGTATAGAGTTTGGATTTTGCGTTGCGAGAATACGTCAACATGAAATATTATGCAAACAAGATCAAAATGAAAGTTAGACTTTGGATATGAGCATTGAATTAGACTTAAATCAGTATTTGAAAACTTTGAACAGAGATATAATACTTAATAAGCCACTCAATAAAAACTTAGGAAAGGATAAAATAAATTAAAATCAAAACTATAACATATAAAATAAAAAGACATTCAAAATCATTAAAATTTAAACTAAGATAAAATAAGAAGTAAATAAAGAACACACATTTGAGAAAAACACATAAAAACTGGGTACAATTTCAGTCTTAACACCTGGCTCCTGCTGAGAGATGAAAGCCGCCTTGTGAGGATTCAAGAACCTGTAGACCAGTGCTTTCTGCAAACTAAAGTGAAACTTCCCTATTATTCTGCAAACTTCCATTGGGCAATTGGAGTCTTTATTCCACCTATCTCACATCGGTATGTACAATGAGTGAAAGTTCTTTCACATTTAGTAACTGTAAAAATATTTGAGGAATCGTCCATTCACTTTATTGGACAATTCTTCACCTTCTAGAGTCTGCAGTATGAAGGTATTATTTTCCAAAATATTTGAAATTATAAAAGGACCCAACCATAAATTATCAAAAGAAAAAGTATCTTACTTTACCTTCTTGCCAAATCTTTCCTTAATCTTTTTCCAGTAAGCTTGAGCTTTTACAGCTAGGGCTTCATGTTCCTATTGCAATTCAATCAATGAGAAAATCCTTCTTTGAATATCATTAGGCTCTTCCTGACTATCCTGAAAAAACTTGATTACTGGAATACCTAATTAAATTGGAAAGACAGTATCAGTACCATACACCAACTAAAAAATGAGACAAACCTGTTGATTTCTTGGTAGTTATTCTATCTTCCGAGAGTGCATACTTCAACATTGAATCCCAAGATCTCTTGTTCTGATTTAACAATTTTTAACGCTCTGGATGATATTTTTGTTAGTTGATTCCGCCAATCCATTCCCCTGGGGGTAATAGGATGCATAATGCTTTAGAATAATTCCATTTTGCTTGCAAAAAGTAACCATGGGCTTAGACTTAAAATCCTAAGTATTGTTAGTCAACAACTTCTTAGGACAACCAAATCTACTCAAAATATTTTCTTGAATGAAGTTGATGATTACTTTATCAGTCACATTCCTTGTAGGAATGGCCTCCACCCATTTTGTGAAAAAATAAGTAGCTGTAAGTATCCATTTGTGTTTCCCAGAAGAAGCAAGATTTATCTCACCTATAAAATGTAGACCCCACTATTGAAAGGGAGTATTTACAACATTAGGTTTCAAAGGTAAGGATACAAGTTTATGTTTGCCAACAAATTTTTGACATTGAATACAAGCCCTGACCTGCTGATAAACATCAGAAAACAAAGATGGCCAGTAATATCCGGATCTTAGAATTTTATAGGTTGTGGCTTTTCCTATATTTGTGGCCTCCACAGGGACCTTCATGTAATTTTGAAATGACCTCTTCTGTTTTTGGTTTCTCCAAACACTTGAGTAGTATTCCCCTGGATCTTTCCAATGTAACTGTTGATTTATTAGACACTATTTGGTGGCCTTCAATTTTAATGACCTAGCTGTCTTCTTATCCAAATGAGCGGGACATTGCAAATGCAATAAAAAATGAACTATGTCAGCATACCATTCTGATTCTGCATATTTATCCATGATCTGTTCTTTATTTTGCCTTGTTTGCAACTCCTCCTCATTTGGTTGACTTGTTATTAAATGAAGACCAAGGGCTTCACAATTTAAATCTGCCAATAGTCTCGCTAGATCTTGTTCTTTTACAAGCTTAGTAGGTTTAATATCCACATCATATTCCACGATTTTTGCAATCCATCTTCCCCGTTTTCCTTCACTGTCTGGCTAAGTTAGAATTTCTTTAATAGCAACATTAGGTACGTAAGCAATAATATTCGAATGCAGAATATAGATCCTAAAGAACTTCAAGGCTTTGACTAGTGCATATGCTTGTTTCTCTAGCGTACTGTATTTTAATTCTAAATCTCTAAAAGTTTTGCTAAAGAAAGCTATAGGCTGTTCTAATCCATCTTCATTTTTTTGTAATAGAACAACTATAGTGTCCTGAGATGCAAAAGAGAAAGTCAAGAAGTCTTTTGAAAAGTCTAGGCTTACCAGCACTAGTGTTTTTGTAAGGGCTTGTTTGATCTTCTCAAATGAGGCTCTGGCTTTTGCTCTCCACTTTACCACTTGGTCTTTCCTTAACATGGATGTTATCTGCTTTATTGTTTCAACAAAGTTTGAGATGAACCATCTCAGAAAATTAATTTTTTCAATGAATGATTGAACATCTTTCTTACTTCTTGGAAGACTAATTTTCAAAATAGCCTTGACTCTCTCAGGATCTATTCCAATCCCATCTGCTGAAACTAGATGTCCCAAAAGTTTACCTTCCTGAACAACAAAATGAGACTTCTTAGGATTTAATGACAGTCCAAACTTTCTACATTTCAAAAAAGTTTGTTTGAGATGTTTCAAATGCTCTTCATTAGATTGAGAAAACATGGTGATATCGTCCAGATAAATTACTACAAATTTTTCTTTTTCTCCAACAAAAGCTATATCCATAGCTCTTTGAAAAGTTGTACCAGCATTCATTAAACCAAACGACATCTTGTCATACATAAATGTACCCCAAGGGGTAGTGAAGATTGTTTTCTCCCTATCATTCGGATGCATAGCAATTTGATTGTAACCTGAGAATCCATCAACCATTGAAATTCTCTGGGCACCTACTACTTTCTGCAAAATTTGCTCAATCTTGGGCAATGGATAATTATCTTTCAACGAAGCTCTATTTAAATTGCGAAAATCCACACACAACCTAATCTCTCCATTTTTCTTTCGTACTGGAACTAAATTTGCCACCCATGATGAATATCAAAGTGGAACAATTATCTTCGCATCAAATAATTTCTTGACTTCTTTTTCTATGACTGGAAACAAAGATGGGTTAATTCTTCTCAATTTCTGTCTAAAAGGTTTCACATTTGGCTTCAAAGGAACCTTATGTTGAATAATATTGGTGTCATAAGTTCTTAAATCTTCATAAGACTAAGCAAAGATGTCAACAAACTCCTTCAATAATTTGATATACCTGTTCCTTTGCTCAACTAAGAGAGATTTGGAAATTTTCACCATCTAGGGCTGATCTTCTGTGCAAATATTACAATTTATAATGTTCTCCTCTGATGATTGCATGGTTGGATTTTATAGAGTATCATCTTTAGAAAAGATCATTTCAAGGGGAAACAAACCCTTGGGAATAAAGTTTTCCTTCAGCTCAATAATCTTATGCTCAACAATTGTATTTTATGAATATTCAGTAGTATCATCAACTTCATCATCCTGGTCTTGGTCAATCAGTGAATTAGAAAACTCTCCAGTTAACTCCAAGAATCTTTTGATTTTCAAATCATCTTAAAAAACTCTCTACTATCTGATATTGTCTAGGACAGGTCTCTATTTGACTTCAATTGGGTATTTTAACAAGGTCTATTTTGGAATTTTGAAGTGTGTGGCTGCCAAAGTGAGTGAATCTGCTGTTTGATTACGATCCCTAGGAATGAAAGAAATATTGAATGCTATGAAAAAATTGTCAATCATATCCCATACCTTGTTTCTATATACCTTCAACAAATCCTGTTTGACCTGATATTTGTCCTTCACCTGTTGGACAACTAGTTCGGAGTGGCCATAAACAGAAAGTTGCTGAATCTCGAGGTCTTTTGTAGCCCTTAAGCCAAGTATTAATGCCTCGTATTCTGCTGTGTTATTAGTAGTCACAAATTCCAACCTATACATCATACAGATCACCTCTCCACCAAGAGAAACTAAAACAATGCCAGCTCCTGCTCCTTCCTTGGATGAGGAGCCATCAAAGTACATTTTCCATAACTCATCTTTCTGTTCAACACTATGTTTGATTGGTGCTTCTTTTTCTACACGTAGCATGCCATTTGTATCCTCATTAGAGGAAATTTCAACTCAAAATGAGCCTTTTAACTTTTATTCAAATTCCATGTCATCATGTGTTAGCCAATGAAATTGCTTTAAATTTGAAATACCGTATAGGTCTTAAACACTTTTTTAATATAAATTTGGGGTTAGGTATCATAAAAAAAACTACTTTTTTTGTTTGTATTTTTGACATATCTCCTTGTGTTTTTACTCAAATTTCGATCGGGAGAGCTTGTTGGATACAGAATTAAATTCCGCATCCAGCGAGTACCCACTCGGCATACTTTTGACGAACCCCGATACCCCAAAAACAAGAAATACCTGAAAAAATGGAATGATGACAAACCCCGCTACCCCAAAAACAAGAAATACCTGAAAAAACGAAATGATGATGTCATCATTTCGTTTTTTCAGGTATTTCTTGTTTTTGGGGTAGCAGGGTCCGTCAAAAGTATGCCGAGTGGGTACTCGTTGGATGCGGAATTTAATTCCGTATCCAACGAGCTCTCCCGATCGAAATTTGAGTAAAAACACAGAGAGAGATGTCAAAAATACAAACAAAAAAGTAGTTTTTTTTCTTTTCTTCCTCCAAAATTAATAAATATTATTTTATTATTTTAACTATTATTTTATTAGTTCATTTTAGGAGGCCCATTTTGAGTTGAAATTTCCTCTAATGTATCACTGAAATGTAGCATACAAGACCTCAAGTCTTCCTCTACAGCATAAATGGGATGGTTCATTGGGTTCTTATCATTTGCGACAATATAAGCATACTGTAGTTCCTTGTACAATCTTCTATTTTCTCCCCCAAATATAGGAATAGTGGCATATGTCAAATCCATCTGCAATGTACCACCTAATTTCTTTTCCCAAGACCTTGAGAGTAGCATACCAAACTTAGGAGTAATGTCAACAACCACCACATCCATAATAACACTCTTCATGGGTAACTGAGTAAGATTGACGACAATATCTTTAATCACTCCTCGGCACTTTGCAAATCTGGAATCAAATGTAAATAAATCATGGTATGGCTTTGTGATACTCAAAGCAAGGGCCTCCATGACTGCTTTAGGCATCAGGTTATGAGAGGATCCAGAATCTAATAGGAAGTTTTGGATCATTTGATCATGGACAATCAGAATTATGTAAAAAGGTGGAGAAGAATTTGAATCATTTTCAGGCTTATTAGATAAGGAAGAACCAAGAAAGATTGTAGGGTGTTCTTCTTGGAGATTCACAGTATCTGAAGGTATCTGCTTAGCATGTGAACTTAACATTTTTAAAACATGATTCCTATAACAAGGATTATTCATCAATTCAGTTAATGGAACTGGAATCTTGACCTTACACAGTTCATTCTCAAAATTAAAAGATTGTACATTTTTGTTAATTTCTTCAATCTCTGCTGCTTTGGTTTGGTTACCATGATTTTGTCTCCTTTCCAGTGTTTGGTTAGGTAACTACTTGGAAGGAGGAACTACCTTCTTTTTGGGAATCTGAGGAACTTGTTTTGGACCAGATCTCAGGTTATAAAATTTCTTAGGTTCTGATTGATACATACCAGTTGAAACTTCAGGGCCAAAACCACTTTCTTCTTGATAAATATGTGAATCTAAAAAATCAGAATTCTGATAATTATACTTAGTTAGGAAACTCTCTGATGATAACTCCCCAAAGTAATTTAAATTCTGATTCAAATCCCCATACTACAAATCTTCAACTTCATCTATTATATTATTTTTGAATGGAGGAGGAACTCTCTGATCTTCATTCTCCCCTCTTTCCTTCTGAATGTCATTGTTTCTTCTTTCTGTAGGGATGAATCTAGGAACAAATGGACAGCTAAACTGATTAGGATTTCTTTCTCCTTCTGATGTAGGTTCATTTGGATTCTTATCTAATTCCAACTTATTCTTTTTTGCAGTTAAGGCTCTAACCAACTTAATCATCTCATCTATTTTACTTTCTGCTGTCTTTGATGTAGAAGTTGGTGGGATAATTTTATTTTTACCCTTTCGGTCATACACTTGATTATCTGAATGTTCTTTAAGCCTATTTCAAGCTAAAAGTTTGATTCCACCTCCAATGCAGCCTCCTGCATGTTCAATAAATTCACTGGCCTTCTTTCTCTTAGATGCAAGGAAAACTCATGATCAAAAGAATTGGCATAGGTTAGCTTAGTTGAGGCTTCAAAAGGCTTAATTTCAGTTGGGATCCTACCATACATCTTATTAAAACGTTTAGAGAAGTATGCTATAGTTTCATCTTTTTTCCTTTTCAAAGCACCAAATTCTGTGATATAATAGGTATGGTCCTTAGTGTCCCCCCACTGCCTCATAAACACATCTTGTGGTTCTTCTATAAGAGTTATTGAATTAGCTGGTAATTCTCGGAACCATTTCCTTACTTCTCTATCTAAACTTTGAACAAAAATCCTCGTCCACACATCTTTAACTTCAATATTCTGATTGTCTATATAACTTAGAAATGCATTCTAATGTTCTTCAGCAGTAGTCTCACCCTGACCATTAAACCTAGGAAGGTATTTTTGATAGTCTCCTCCAGGGAGAGCATTTAGGGGGAGGGGAAGTACTAAGGGAGCATATCTAGCAGCTACCATTCAATCCATCATGTCAAGAGGTTGTCCTACCATCTTAAAGCTACTTTGGTTTGGTGAAGAAAAATGTTGACTAACTTTGCTCTGACTTGGCTGAAAATGGAGTTTATAAGGTTTAAACTGAAACAAGGGAGTCTTACCAGGAACCTCAGTTTTTATTTTTTGACTAGACAATGGATTAGTGAGAATCTGAAAAGTCTCAACTAGTGTAGAAGGGACTGACCAAGACAGATTTTGTTTTTTCTCTTCTGATTGAAATTCTGAATATGCAAAAGAGGATGCCGACTCTAACTGATCAGGAGTAAACAAAGAAGGAGAATATTGAGAGCTTTGAATTTTTATAGCTTCTTTTAAGATATGCTCTAGATCTAAGACACCTAAATGTAAAGATGAAGTAGGTTTTCCTCTTGGTCCAATATTTTTGGTATCCATTGTGAACCATTTCTTGGTGAAAATGTAGACTGAAAGGTTTTTGATTTTGTTCACCTCTCAAAACCAGATCAATAATAATATCCTAGGGAATATATACTTCACTTCCGTCCCCGGCAATAGCGCCAAATATTTTTGTGCTAAAAATTGTCCCTAGACTACAAAGGGAACAAGCTAGTACAATCTCATAACAATTAAAAGAAAATGGGATTTGTTTTTGTAATCTTTTGGTTTGAAGGTTTCATTCACAAGAAGGTAATCAATAATCAAACTAATACATGCACTGAATCATGAAATAACATTGAAGGACTGAGACATAAATGCATAAAAGATAAATACAAACCATAAACATTCATAAGCATAGTACTGGTTTTGTCCACAACATATGAGCATTCACATAAAGTAGTTACATTAAGTAGTTATATGCTACTTCAAATCTTAAGAAAAAACAAACTTTTAACTACTATATACATTATAACAAAATAAAATACTTGAAGCGCTGGACATTAGGTGGCACTCGTAACTGCTTGGCTGCTTCTGCTAGCATGGCTATCCCTTCCAATGCATGGGACTTTTTCTTATCTCGAGCTTGCTTTGTCTCCATGCTTTTAACTTTGTTTGACAACACTTTATTCTGCTTGTTTAAATCCTGAATTTGCTTGATTAGATTTTCAGCTTGATTCTCCATTTTTCTCTTTCTCTTCAAAGCCTCTTTTGACACTGCTATGAATTCTTGGTAATGTGCATTGATATCTTCTGGGTCTTCCCTTAATCTCTTATTTGTAGTCACAAGCCTGCCATTGGATTCATTAAGGAAGTGAATTTGTGACTTATGATGTTGCAGAGCTTTCCTAAGATTCTCGACTTCAGAATCCATATGCACCTTTTCAAGCAATGTCAAATCCTGGTCTAATAACCATGGAATATCTAGCTTCTTAAATATTAAATCCTCCCCCTGCTTATTCTTCATTGCTTCTTTTACAAATGAGACTCATGAAGTCATACCTTGTTCCATAATGGGAGTAACCTGGTCTTCTGAAACTTCATGACCTTCTTGAACTGGTTCTGGTGATATTGGATGATCTTCTTGAATGTAATCTTGCTGTGGCTTCAAATTCTCTTTACTTTCCTTATCCTCACAACTTGAAGAGTCTTGAATAGTTGTAATATTCTCTTTCTTTAGTCTAGGATTCAATATTATTTTCATATTTAATCTAAGCTTATTTACAGCTCTCGTCTTTGGCCTCCATCTTGGTCTTTCCAGCTACATGAGAGATTTCTTATCTACCTTAAAATCTGGAGCTTGCAAAACATTATCCTTCACATCAGCTACAAAAGATAATATGGTTGGGTTTTCCTGTGCACATATAGAATTCTGCTTATGTTCTATTGAACTAACATCCTCCTTAGGATTCAAATTAACTGTCTTTTCCATTATTTCATCTTCAAAAATGTGTTCTTGCTCATTTTTCAACGCCTTTTCCTGATCTTTGTTACCAGGGCTTCTGAATATTTGACATGAACTAGCTTCCTGAAGGTTGTTCTGTACCAAGTCTTCAATCACATCTCTTTCAAATTTCTTAAGAAAACCAAATTGTTTATTCAACAAACTCTTCTTTACATGATCACCCTATTCGATGGTAAGCCCTGACCAAAATAGAAAGTGATCCTAGCTTCTATTTTCCTTCTGCAAAACTGTAAAAATGATTAATTTGATCAAACCATGATGAAATATCGACTATTTTGTATGGTTAGAATGTCCTTTGATTCTATTTGACATTTTCTAGAGACTTTTTAGAAGAAAGAATGACAAATTCATCCTAGATTGCTGGTTCAAGTGCTGTAAAAACCTAACATGATATTTAAACACTGACGTGAACCTGCCATCACATGTGATATAACTCTATATAATTCCTTCTCTCCATTATGTCTTAAAATTTAGTAAGTGAACCCCTTAGGCTCCAGTCTAGAGTTTCATTTCCTGGAAATAAGAAATCATTAGGGTTAAAACTAAAAGGAGTCTTCTTGAACCAGGATTCTCCATCCATCAGGATACCAATGGCTTCAACTACTAAACCTTTCGCGAGATCGAACTTGAGAGTGTTAAACATTATAGCACTGTTGATGAGATTCTGAGCGAAATAATTTGAAACTTCAGCATTAAAACTAGTGATCCTCTCAAAAAAACCAAACCAACCTGCTTCCCTAAAAAACTCTACACATTCTGGGAATTTCATGGCCCAACTAGTGTCTGTGGGATCAAACCTATTTATTTTTACACTCTTCCTCATATCTCTGTGGAAATTGAACCCAAGTGATAGATCAATTATACTCACAGAATTGCTAATCAAACATGCAAAATTCACACAAAAGGAGACTAAAATTGGAGCATAACTTAATCCTCTATTGAATGAGTGTACATTAGCCAACCATATGAAGTAATAGGATGCTCAAATATATAATTAGATGAGATATTCGAAAGCACTAGGTTTCTATTCGAATTGGTCAAAAAGTAGGCTTACTAAATCAAGTCAAATCCCCCATAGTTGCAAAAAGGAATTTCCAAATATATGAAGATCCTCACGAATTAGATAAAGCAAGTGGGAAAGCTAATAAGTGGTGGAAAGACAACTCATTCATGCTTTTGTTTGGAGAAAAGGAAGGAGGATGACGTGGGAAAAAACAAGGCAAGTTTCCCTAGACTAGCTTTTTCTTTATGCCTTAAAAATGTTGTAAAGCAAGACAACTTTTAGAAAAAGAAAGTATGTGCTTCAAGGAACCAGGAATAAAGAATACTTGCTAAATATGTTTCCAAGATGATTCCAAAGCGCTCCATGACCCAGTTTAGTAAGTATTGACTTCTAGGAACATGTGGAAGTCAACTAGCATAGAGAGGGAATCTAGGAATAAGACAAAAATGATTTAATTAATGTCAAATATTGGTAACTATGGGTTGATTATTCTAACCCCCCCCCCTTAAGCATGACTTCATGAGTAAATATCAGAAAATTATAGGGCCTAGAAACAAGGCTTAGTCACCCTTTTACATACTGCATGTCCATACAACCAAGGAAAGAGACAAAAACCCAGTGGGAAAATCCTCCCTTAAACATGGACAGATTTTTTTTTTTTGGAAATATTGCTATCAATCATTCTTCACCACATGATTAGCAATCCCCAGCAATGATTTGAGATTACTGAAGGTCTTCTCACAGAATACTTTGGTGAAGATATCTGCTACTTGTTCTAAAGATGCGTAGTAGAGTAGAGAAATGGTACCATCATGTATAAGATGTCTGATATAGTGCATATGGATCTCAATGTGCTTGGTTCTTTGTCTTTGAATTGGATCAGTGGAGATTCAACTGGTTCTTTTATTGTCACAATAGATGATTGTTGAAAACTATGATTCAAAACCACATTCTCCAAATATCCCCTGCAACCTTAAACATTGAGTAGCTGCATTTACAACTCCTCTATACTCTACCTCTGCATATGAGAGTGCTATGGCACTCTGCTTCTTACTTGACTAGATGATTGGTCCTTCTGCAAGAATGAACACATATCATGAATTAGACTTTCGATCTTTGTTGTCACCTGCCCAATCACTGTTAGTAAATCCAACTAGCTCTAAGTCAGATTTTGCTTTGTAGAAAATCCCATGAGTCCTTGTTCCTTGAACAAAGTTTAGGATCCTCTTGGCTCTTCTCCAATGGATCTCATGAGGCTGAGCAATGTATCTTGAATCCACACTAACTGCATAAGATAATTCAGGTCGAGTATGTGTAAGATAAAGCAAACACCCAATCAACTACCTATACAATGTATTATTTACCACAGGAGAAGAACTTGCTTCCTCAAGCTTAACTTCTGAAAAGAATGGAGTCTTGCTTGGCTTGCAATCTTTCATGCTGAACTTGGTGATAAAATATGAAGCATAATTTGACTGATGAACCTTGATTCCATGTTGGGATTGAGCAATTTCGAGACCCAAGAATTGGCTCAACAATATCAAATCTATAATAGAAAATGCATGGTTCATTGCATCCTTCAAGGAGGCAATCTCTTTCTTTGAACTTCTTGCAATCAGTAGGTCATCCACATAGAGAACAATAATCAGTAAAGAACCATGAATCAACTTCAAATAAACATTAGGACCAGACTTGCATCGAACAAAACTCAGTGACAACAGAAAGCCATCAATCTTGGCATACCAAGCCTTGGGGGATTGCTTGAGCCCATATAATGATTTCTTTAACCTGCACACTAAAGATGGATTATATATAAAACCTTCTAGTTGCTGCATATAAATCTCTTGATTCATATCTCCACTCAGAGAGGCACACTTCACATCCATGTGATGTACCTCCCATTGCTTCGAAGCTGCAATGGCTAGAGCAAGCCTTATGGAGTCCATCTTTTCCACTGGTGCAAAGGTCTCATTGTAATAAATACCATGTACCTGAGAGTAGCCCTTGGCTATCGATCTTGCCTTATATTTCAAATGTAAACCATATGTTGATGTAATTGTAACTTCAGAATGTATTCACTTGTATATCTTATGTATTGTACTCCGATGTTTATTCCGGGAAGTGTTTGTAATGTAATTGAGTCATGTCATGCCCCGATGTTTCGATTGGGAGTTTCTATAATGTAAACAAGTCATGTCAAGTTACTGTGGGTAACCCTCCTATTGATCAAGGGTTAAATTCCCCGCAGTTGTGGGGCTCTAGGGTTATTAGACTCTCTTAGAGAAGTTGGCCCTAGTGAGTTATTGTCAAGTCATGAATTAGTATAAATAGAGAGTGAGCCTCTCTATTTATCACACATTCACTCACACTCAGTTGTAGTGCATAACTGAGAGAGAAGAAGTTGCTGGGACAAGAGAGAGAGAGACTACTACTGTCGGGAGATCATCTTACTATTTTGGGGTTTTACTTTTGGTGCTGATTCTATCTCTGAGGAAGTTGCGGGGTTTTCTCCTTTATGGTTTCCCCGAGGAAAAACATTGTGTTCATTGTCTCTTATGTTTGGTTGATGTGCTTGTTATTCTCTCAGTTAAAGATCATAATAGAATGCTAGCTTGAATAATAAAATCTAACATGGTATCAGAGTTAAACTGAGAAGAAGAAACCGTGCAACTGCAAAAACTAGGGCTTCCTACTTTTTGGATCTCTCTCCACATATTTTCAGCAAAAGAAGGTTGGGATGACTCTCCTCTCTAGGGCGCATCTTTCTGTCGAAGCATAATCTGATTCTGAGTATTTTCAGTTTTTGACTCGATACTACTGTCGAAAATTAGGGCTTTCCACAGAAGTGGAATTTTTTAGTGAGCCTAGGCTTGGATTGATATCCTCCTCAAAATCGAAGTTTAGAGATCAAGATCAAAGCTTTTGGTTGGAAATAACTTCGAGAAAGTAAAACCCTAATCTGCTCCTGAACCAACTCTACAGAATTTCAGCTCTAGATCCAAATCAAACATCTTAACTTGGTAAGATCTAAATCTTTTGTATTTCCATTTGAGGTTCTCAGTTAAGATGTCTCATCATACCAAGTTTGATGAAAATCTTGAGGGAGCTGATAACTTTCAAGCCTGGAAGTATAGGATCTCCTTGTTCCTGAAAGAAAATGAGTTGGAGTTCTACATCAATGAGGAGGTTCCAGTTCTAGAGGGAGATGAGGCTAAGGCCTTACACAAGAATAAATTGGTCATGGCTAAGGGGATTGTTGCTGATTCAATCAAGGATCACATCATACCACAGGTGTCCTCCCTAAAGACACCTAAAGCTATGTTTGATTCCCTGACCAGTTTACCAAACTGTTTGAAGGAAAGAACATAAACCGGAAGATGACTCTGAGAAATCAATTGAAGAATGTAAAGATCCAGAATGCAGAAACCATCCAGTCTTACTTTACAAGGGTCTCTCAGATCAAGGAACAACTTGAAGCGGTGGATGAAGAAGTGGATAATGCAAAGATTGTAATGACCACCTTGAATGGTCTCCCTAGATCATGGGACTCCTTTATTCAAGGGATCTGTTCCAGATAGAAGCTAGCCAAGTTCAACAGACTATGGGAAGAATGCTCACAAGAAGAAGCTCGAATAGCAGCTCGAGAAGAAAAGATGGGAAGTGAAGATCAAGCTCTCATAGTACAATCCAAGAAGAGAAAAACAAATAATCACCAAGGTAAGCATCCTTATCCTAGAAGTAATAGCAAGAAGCTACCTAAATTTAGATGTTATACATGTGATGAAATAGGACACTATGCTGAAAATTGTCCTAAGAACAAAAGTGGCTCTCACAAGAAGAATGAAAACAATAAGAGACATCATGCTCACACTGCAGAAGATGATGATCCTCCTAAGAAAAGAGCCAAACAAGAAAGTGATGATTCTTTAAGTGATGAAGAATATGTTCTGATCTCTGCACTTACGAGAACTATCTCACATGGAAGCAATGATTGGCTTATAGACAGTGGTGCTTCCAAACACATGACAGGATTTAAAGAATCCTTTGTGAAATTATTAGAACATGAATCACCCCACAAGGTGAAACTTGGAGATGACTACCAGTATCCAATAAAAGGTAGTGGTGAATCCTTCTACAAGCTAGACTCGGGCAAGTCTATGAAAATGAAGGATGTCCTATTTGTACCAGGACTAAAGAAGAACCTCCTCTCTATATATGCATTGGATGCAAAAGGCATGAGGGTTGCATTTGTATATGGCCAAGTTCTTATGTGGCCAAAGGGAAAGACTATTAATGATGCAGTAGTGATTGGGGAACAAGAAGGAGGTTTATACAAATTGAAGGGCCAACCAGAACAAGCTTTGGTTCATGACTCAGTAGAACCAAATGAACTTCTGCATAGAAGTCTTGCACATGTGCACTATAGAGCACTACCACTTGCAAGCAAAGTTGTTGAAGGTCTTCCAGAAATACAGGAAAAACATGATGGTGTCTGCAAAGGATGTGTGAAAGGAAAGAACACAAAGAAAACATTTCCAAGTAGCGAGAGCAAGGAAAAACGAATCTTGGAAATCATCCACTCCGATGTATGTGGACCGATGTCATCCAGTTCATTAAGCGGGTATGTATGCTATGTTTCTTTTATTGATGATTTCTCTAGAAAGACATGGATATACTTTATGAAGAACAAAGATGAAGTATTCAGAAAATTCAAGGAATTCAAAGCCTTGATCAAGAACCACACTGAAAAGAAGATCGAGACCTTTCGATTAGATAATGGCGGAGAATTGTGGAAATTGTTTGAGGGGATAACTGTTGATTGATCTAGTGTAGCTATTAAGCTGAAAGATCTTATTGTTGAGAGCAGAGTGTTTTATTGAGATATTGGACTAGTCTACTGTTTGTATTCTCCACCAGTTCTCAGCCAAGAAAACCAGGAACAGGCTCGGGGGTCCTGAGGAAGCGTTGTTTGAGTGCTTTCCATAAGATTGGTAGGGAGGAACGACCTCCTAACGCTGTTGTCGTCTGTCCTAAACAGGTTCTACATTATTTTGTTTTACTGTGTTAGATAGATAAATCTGAGTTTGACTATTATATGAATGTTAAATATTCAGTTTGTAAATGTTAGAATTTAGTAGTCTTTTTAGTTTATTGAAGAAATGAATTTGAAAATTAATGTGTTAGAATAGAAAATAATTTCTAGTCTGTGTTTTTCCACACCTGGAAAACCAGGTTGTACTCCAGCACAGATAGAATATTTACAGTAGATGAAAGAAAATGATAAGAGATTGAATATAATAGATATGGTTCTGCATTTTGTAGATAGCAGAGTATTTAATACTGTGTGTAAGTTATTATTAAATAGAACAGTATTCTGGTTAGTTATGTTTACTGTTTTTATGAACATATATGTGTTGAAAAAGAAACAGTAACACTAAAACAGAATTATAGTAAAGAAATATACTGTTACAATAAAAATTATAGGAGATACAGTAAGTATCTAAACAAGGTGTCAACCACCCTTATATCATTTAGCTTAAACTATTATTTTACATATACTAGAATAGGATTATGTTATAAATACTATTAAGGAAGAAATAATCAAAGTTCAGAGTTAATGTTTAAAACATTACATAACTGTGAATCTTTACTAATTAACAGAGTAGTAAACAAATGAAAATTTAAATGTAAATAGTAAATAGAATGAAGCTAAGAATTTACCTATTTCAAGAAAATTAATTTCCAACAAGCTCTAAATCTGTGTAGGTTTAACCTGACGGTCAAACCCTATTTCTAGTTACACTCTTTGCGTAGAAGTATTCTTTTAAACAGAATAAACAAGTTAAAAATTTAAAAACTAGAATACTAAAGTATGCACTAGATTGAGTACAGTCTTATAATAAGAATTTACAGTATTTGTATAAATTCTTTTATTTAAAGAAAATAAATTTTTTAAACAAGATAAACATTATTAATACTATTGTAACAACGTAAAATAAGTAAACACTATTAATAAATTTTAAGAATATATTTATCTAAGGGTTCTTTTACAGTAACCCTAGGTTTTTATCTGAATTTAATAAGTATAAACATATAAAATTTATCTTAAGACTGAACTTACAGTCTTCACAATTGCTTATTTAATTACAACAGAAAGCCTTAACAAATATCTATCTATATTAACAGTCGAAGAAGGAAAGGCTTTAATTCCTCAGAGCCATAATTTACAAGTTTATAAAACCATTTCATAATCGAGACAGAGCTCAAAGTCAAAAGGAAACCTTTTAAACCAAGTGTATTACTCTGTCAGGTCGAAAGGCTTAAGACATAACAAGTTTATTTTTACCCAGCTCAAGGCTGGCGTAGCCAGCATCGTGGCGAGGGTTCGAATGACAAAACTAACAATTAATTATAAAAACTTCATTACTGTAATGACTTTTATAAAACAATATATATTTTTATTGAAGTATTCGAAACAGAGAACCATTAAAAAAACCATGAAGACAGGAGAACCTCCACATTTAAGAAATAGAGTATATCATTACTTAGCCATAGGGCTATAAACTTGTCAATAAGTCGAGAACAGTGAAATACAAGTCACGACATTGAAGCCGGAGTTACCCTGCTATAGGAAAGGTTTTTTAACGACCAAAAATACTAAATAACAATTGAGCTAAGCATTTTAAACACCGAAGGAACCAAGGTCGTATTTCTTCTCCAACTGAAACCATTTTTCCCTAATTTGTACAAGCAGGGAGTTACCACATTGTAACTGGGGCTTACCCGTAGGTCTTGCTGTAAATCCAAACATGGAAAGGGTTATGCCAAGCGTAAGGGCGAACTGCAGCCTGCAAGCAAACCTGAGGGTTTTAGTTAGAAACTAACTAATCTAGAAATAAAACTATAGCTAGAAATTTATAACAATTATAAAATAAACTCTTTACCTGAAGGTGAAAGATTCGGGAGCCAAGGAGGAATTGAATCCACACCACGAACAACACAACCCTCGTGCTCACCAGTGACAAAGGCGACGGAGCTCACAATACTTTTTACACCGACGACTAGAACAGGAGTAAGCCTTGGCAATGGCCACAAAAGAAAACAACACTAAAAATTACTGACAGAATTTCACTACCCTCACGACAGCGTAATGTATGCAGGAAGAAAAACACCAAATGTGAGCTGTGAACTTCACAACCCTTACACTAGAGTGGCAACACTCCTCTACACACAGACAATGGAGCTGGAGACGAGCACAAGCGAGCCTTCATGGCCGCAGTAAACCAGACAAAGCAAAGACCAAACCCTCGATGAAGAATGAGAAAGTTAGGGTTGGATGGTAAGCTTTTAAATCATGCATTGCACGGTGGTGGATGTTCCACGTGCCCATAAATTTATTCAGTCCACAGTGGGTCGAGTTGTATAGTCTCCACTGCACTGTCAGGAATCAAATTATTGTTAATAATTTATACAATGACCACAATGATAATATAATATACAAAGTCAATACATATCATTTCAATGATAAACTTTAAATCAAACAATGTTGAAGTATGAGATTTTTATGGTATCGTTAACCCTTGTTATATGTAAACATTGAAATCTTTCGTTGGTAAGATAATAACTATGGAAAGATCCATAGTAGGGTATATTCCCTTAATCATAAGTTACTACCTCTAATAATAATTGATTCAAACTTTACAATGAAGAACTATGTTGTTAGATCTAGTTTTATGTAAACGTTAATGGTAAGAATTTAGTTTATAAATCATCAATGTGTATATAAAAGTATTTACACTCTGAAATAATCTCTTACACTTATATGTTTAGTCTATGGTACCATAGAGTAAGATAAACTTCTTGTAAGTACATGATTTTTTGGTCTCCATAAGATACCAAAGCTCTACGATAAATCAAACCAAGGTTAGAATAGACTTGGTAGTAAAGGATAGTAAAACTATCCAAGATTAAGTATAGTATCACTTGATAATTATAAATAAATAATAGGGTAATGTAATCTTTCCACATTACTTATGTCAAGAAGAAGTTTGGAGATAGAAATCACAACTTGACAACATTTGTGCAAATGATCATTTATAGATATAACACAATAATAAGCTGATAAAATTCCTCTACTGAAGCTAAATTAAAAGTAGAGCTGAGGTACGTTTGTAAGCTTGTTCTTATAAGGCTTAGTTTTATTTCCATGCTGATAAGTAGTGTTTTACATTTTAGAAATAATAACAACAGTAAAATCTTATGTCAGTAAAGGTTTGTTCTACAAAATCATGAGCTGTATAAGTAACTTGGCTAGTAGCTAAAAAGAAGAACTGTCCGAAACAAAAGTCATACTAATGAAAAACATTGAGAATGGTAAGGTTATTGGTCTTTACAACATGAATTTAAAATAATATCATAGTTGCAAAACAAGTAAGAAATGATACTTTACCTCATAGTACCTTTGAATTCTATTAAGCAAACTTTTACTCTAGCAGTATATTTATGCTAAAGAAGTATATCTAGATTAACGCTTTAATAAACTCTTCTCGGTTCCAAAATTTACCTGTCAAGCCTGTAAGATCCAGAAATCCAGCTAAGTTAGCGATCGCTCAGTAAGCCCCAATTAGAACGTAACTTCTCACCTACTTGACAAAATCAATTCATCAGTACAGCTAGAATCAATCGAATGCAGGTTATTTACATCACATATCAAAATTAAAATAGTATTAATTTATATGTGTTTAAGTTAATGGTTACTTTTGTTAACTGTTTCATTTATCCATTAGCTGCTAGCAGTTAGCAAATTGCGACTATAGACAGTTTATGTTACATCAAAAAATTTTAATTTTTGTGAAAATTTAGGGTTTTGACAATGTAGCCTTATTATGTGACTTCATCGATAAAGAACCTTCAAACTATGAACAAGTGACAGAAAGAAAAGAATGGAAGGATTCTATGATTGAAGAGTATCAATCGATCATGAAGAATGATGTCTGGGATGTTGTCCCTAGACCAAAGGGGAAGTCTATTGTAACTTCCAAATGGATCTACAAGATCAAGCATACTGCAGACAACAGCATAGAAAAATATAAAGCAAGATTTGTGGCTCGTGGCTTCTCCCAGAAAGAAGGAATAGATTATGAAGAAACTTTTGCACCTGTATCAAGATACACTTCCATCAGATCAGTACTTTCTCTAGCTGCAGCAATGAAATAGAAGATACACCAAATGGATGTCAAGACTGCTTTCTTGAATGGTGTAGTGGAAAAGGAAGTATATGTGGAGCAGCCACTCAATTTTGAGACACATGACAAGGAGTCTCATGTATGTAAATTGAAGAAAGCCCTGTACGGTTTAAAACAGGCACCCAAGACATGGTATGACAGAATTGACATCTTTCTATCTAGTTTGGGATTTACCAAGAGTAAAGTAGATTCCAACCTTTACTACAAGGTTGAATATGGTAACCAAGTGATACTCCTACTGTATGTAGATGATCTGTTTGTGACATGCATGGATGGGTTTATTTCTGATACGAAGAGGAAGCTTGCTGTCGAGTTCGAAATGAAGGACATGGGTATGATGCACTATTTTCTAGGCATGGAAGTGTGGCAGAATACGGATGGAATCTTCCTCGGACAAGGGAAGTATGCAGTAGAGATCTTGAAGAGGTTCGGGATGATGGACTGCAAGGCCATAACCACACCTATGGAATCAAACCTAAAGCTATTAAGTGATGCTTCATCAGAAGCAGTTGATGCTATGATGTATCATCAGATGATTGGGTCCTTGATGTACCTGACGAACACGAGACCATATATTTGATTTTGTTAGGTATAACTCTCGATTCGATTCTTATTCCCTTACCAAAGCAAATATTTATACATTACAATGGCGGTTGAGAACCAGCCTTTTCACCTTCCTATCTATTCATATTCCTATTTA
>LPNX010224152.1:273788-290555 GCA_001517045.1 Pseudotsuga menziesii
GAATCATAAGTTTTACTAGCATCTTGGTCATCTTTCTTCTGGTTGTGCTTGTCTTTGATGGAATCCCATGAAGCCCAACACTGATCTGATGTGTGCCCAGTCTTTCCACAACGCTTGCACTGCAACTTTGATCTTTTGCTTCTGCCCCCTCTGCCTCTGAAATTTCTTCTTCCTTGTCCTCTCTTGCTGCAATCTCCCTTGGAAGGGTCTTTGGATTGGTCTTTGCCAGCTAGGGCAGCACCAATACTAGATGCCAAAGAGTGCATCTTTACAACTGTTACAATAATGAACTTGATATGACAAAGAGAACGAGATAAAAGGAAAAACAATAACCTTGCAGGTCTACAGTCTCTGCCAAGGTGATTTACAATCTCAACTTCAGATTTTAAAGTGATACAATGACAGTATTGCAGCTTCAATTCACAGCAATTCAGGGAGAAGAAATCATTTCAGGAAGTGGACAGCAGCAATATTAAAATACTTCTTACAGCCTTCAATTCATATATCAGTATGATATATCAGTCAGCATTAACGCAACAAGCATTATAAATCACTTCAGGATGTGAAGTGCAGCACACAGTCACGATATATCAGAGAGCATATATTAGTCAACATATATATATCAGATATAATTCAATCAATTCATACAGATCTTATAGCAATTCTTCAGTCTCCAATACTTCAGTCTTCAACACATACCACACCAGGGTTCTGCTGCGCCACTCTGATAGAGAGTACCAGCAATGTGTCTTCACAGTCTTCACAACGCAGTCACACCAGGCATACCAACGTAGTCTCCACGTTGTATTCACCAGATGTGTTGTCGAGGCAAGCAGCTACAGTACCCAATGTAAAGAGCTATCAATTCGAATTTAGAAGCAACTCGACCTTCAAGCAGGTGGCCAGAGAGGTTTTCACTTCAACGCAGCACGGTCTTCAACTAGACTCTAGGAAGCTAATCTTCAGTCTTCAATGCAGCATTGAAAGAGAGCATTAAGATTCAGTCTCGAACATATTACATAGGAGGCACACCACCATCAACCTGAAGAGGGACCGAAGGACTACAATTTCCCTTGCGCATGTAGGTAAGAGCTTTAATAAAAGAACCAGCGCTAACAATATCCAACTTCACTAAGCTCACGGTGTAGCAGCACGACGCACCAGTCATAAGGAGGAGAAGAGAGCAACAAAAAAACTATTCTGGATTATGCCAAGCCTAAGTTACATTTCTTTCGAGAGTGCATACATCATCGGTGTCTCTTCAAAACAACAATTTCACATATTTTAACATTCCATTACAACTTGAATGAAAAACAGGTCGTCCTCTTCATGAAATCGCAGTATAAAATCACAGTATCAGTCTGATACTTCAACATATGTATCAGTCTCAGCATAAAATCGCAGCATAAAACACAGTCTCCTCGTTCAATATTAACGCAGCTCCAGGCTTGTTTGTGTAGTCTTCACCAATGATAATCCTCAGCTCCTATTAGGGTTTCACGCAGAACTGTCACGCAGAACTCCACGCAGGTAACTTCTTCATGCAGAAGAAAAATGTCACAATAAACTTCCCGTATAAAATTAGGGTAAAATTAGGGTTTTATGCAGTCTCTTCACAACGCACCATGCACAGCTTCACGCTGATAGATAAAGGGAACTTCGATAGTGTCTTGAGAACAATCTCAACGCAGCGCAGTCTTCACTGCAGCTTCAATAGAGTGCCAGGATCACCAACAGATCAGTCTTCAAGTCGCAGCAATCATAACATGAGTCTCACGCTCAGGCTTCACGCAGGCTATCTCCAACTCAATATCAGTCTTTAACATATGCATTATATTAATCTCCAGCACAGGCTCTTCAACGCAATAAATCAACGCATATATCAGTCACTCAATATATCTATGATATATCAGTCCCAGTCTGAAAAGTAAGAGGGAGTTAGAATGGCCGTCGCTGGCTTGTCCTAACTGTGATAATGCATGGTTCTGGCAATACGAGTGGGTAAAACATGGGAATTGTGTTTTAAAGAAGCAATATGAACCTGCATAGGCCACCAAATATACAAAACTTTAAGCCAGCTCAAACGCAGCTTCATACTTTGGTTCTAAAACAAGGGGGCGTGAAAGGAAACCCTAATAAACATTAAGTGGCATATACAACACAATGTACAGACTCCTCACTCAGGATATGCGTGAGTCTCCAACATAACACCAAAGAGCAAGCTATGCAGAATAATACACATACAGAACGCGTCCGGTTTAGGGTTTGCAGCACACAAACTCAATCATGAAGGAATTGTAACGCAGACAATGCATGCGACTCCACTGGCAGATTGATGGAGCAGTCTGGCAATGGACAGGCAAACAGAATGGCAGCAATGGGCATAAATGCAGCAGGAGTTATGGCAGACAACCCTGCTCTGATACCACTTGTTAGGTATAACTCCCGATTCGATTCTTATTCCCTTACCAAAGCAAATATTTATACATTACAATGGCGGTTGAGAACCAGCCTTTTCACCTTCCTATCTATTCATATTCCTATTTATTATTTATTTACAATAATCCCGACGGATTATTCTAACAGATTTGCTGTGAACACCTTGAGCCAGTTCCTGACTGATCCGAGACATGTTCACTTGATTGCTGCAAAGCATATTCTAAGGTATGTAAAGGGTACAGTTGATTATGGGCTCAAGTATGATGCGAATCAGAAGATTAACCGGGAAGGTTATGCTGATTCAGATTGGGCAGGAAGTGCCATCAATAGGAAGAGCACTTCATGGTGTTGCTTTAGTATGGGATCAGGTGTGATCTCTTGGTTTAGCAAGAAGCAGTCCTGTGTGGCACTGAGTACAACTAAAGTAGAGTATGTCGCAGCTTGTTCATCTATTTGTGAGGTAGTATGGCTAAGGAATCTACTGTCTGATTTATGTGATCTCCAGTTAGATGTTACTTGTATATATTGCGACAACCAGAGTTGAGTGAATTTGTCAAAGAACCCGGTGTTCCATAAAAAGTCGAAGCATATCGAGATCAAATATCACTATATCAAGGATATGGTGCAAAGAGGAGCAGTGAAGCTCCAGTATGTTGCGACGGACGAACATATAGCGGATGTGTTGACTAAGCCATTGGCCATAGTGAAGTTTGAGTACTTCAAGGAGAAGCTTGGTTTTCTCTAGATTGAGGTTCCCTCCAAGGGGAAGTGATGAGTCCGTGAGCCATCCTGACATGGTGAGAGGATTGGTTCCTTCCATGGTCAGATGTAAGGGTTGAGCCATTCTGTCATGGTGAGAGGATTGGTTCCTTCCATGGTCAGATGTAAGGGTTGAGCCATTCTGTCATGGTGAGAGGATTGGTTCCTTCCATGTCAGATGTGAGTGCTGAGCCATTCTGATGTGACTATAGGGTTGGTTCCTACATGATCAGAAATAAGTGCTAAATGCCATTATTTGAATGGAAGCACCTGGTCAGTTACCAGAAATTTCAGTCTGGGACTGAAGCTCAACTTAAGTGCTCATATGCCATTCTCTGGGAGAATGGAGGCACCTGGTCAGTTACCAAGAATTTCATTCTGGGACTGAGAGCCTTTCTTACATGGTTGATAGGATGTGTTCCTCCCATGGTAAGATGTAAGTGTTGATCCTTTCTTACATGGTTGATAGGACGTGTTCCTCCCATGGTAATATATAAGTGTTGTGCCTTTCTTTCATGGTTGATAGGATGTGTTCCTCCCATGGTAAGATATAAGTTCTGAGCCTTTCCGGTATGGTTCTTGGATGTGTTCCTCCCATGATCGGATGTGAGTGTTGGGCCTTTCTGACATGACTGGATTGGTTCCTCTGATGGTCAGATGTGAGTGTTGGGCTTGCCTTTCTGACATGGTGTTGGATGTGCTCCTCTCATGGCCAGTTGTAAGTGCTGGGTGGGCCATTCTGACTTAGGGTCAAATATAAGCACTGAAGAAGACCTACATGGAGGATAGGCCTACAACTAGCATGAAAAAGGGTTGGCTCTGTAGAACTTCCTGTGATGAGAAGAATCAAGAGATAGAACCTGTGATGATGATCCAGGAGATATGATCCAAATCCAAAGATGATCTAGATCGAGTGATGTTCCAGATCGAGTGATGATCCAGATCCAAGGATGATGATCCAGATCGAGTGATGATCTAGATTCAGTGATGATGACTTGAAGATGAAGATGATGAGAAATCGATGATGATCCAGATGATATAGAGAAGAATACTTGTGCTGATAAATTGTGTTGAGAGAATACCTTCCTAGTTAAGAGGGAGTGTTGATGTAATTGTAACTTCAGAATGTATTCACTTGTATATCTTATGTATTGTACCTCGATGTTTATTTCGGGAAGTGTTTGTAATGTAATTGAGTCATGTCATGCCCCGGTGTTTCGATCGGGAGTTTATATAATGTAAACAAGTCATGTCAAGTCATTGTGGGTAACCCTCCTATTGATAAAGGGTTAAAGTCCCCGCAGTTGTGGGGCCCTAGGGTTATTAGACTCTCCTAGAGAAGTCGGCCCTAGTGAGTTATTATCAAGTCAGGAATTATTAGAAATAGAGAGTGAGCCTCTCTATTTATCACACATTCACTCACACTCAGTTGTAGCGCATAACTGAGAGAGAAGAAGTTGCTGGGATAAGAGAGAGAGAGACTACTGCTATCGAGAGATCATCTTACTGTTTTGGGGTTTTACTTTCGGTGCTGATTCTATCTCTGAGGAAGTTGCGGGGTTTTCTCCTTTATGGTTTCCCCAAGGAAAAACATTGTGTTCATTGTCTCTTATGTTTGATTGTTGTTCTTGTTATTCTCTCAGTTAAAGATCATAATATAATGCTAGATTGAATGATAAAATCTAACACCATCAGCAACAAAATTAATTTTAAAGACCCACTTACACTTCACTAGTTTTCTCCCTGGGGGGAGATCAACTAGTTCCCATGTGTTGTTCTTCTGGAGCGAGCTAATTCTTCTTTCATGGCCGTTTTCCATCTTGCATCATGCGCTGCATGTTCATATGTCTGTGGATCATAATCTATCATCAAATAACACTTCTCAACAAAAAGTGGATCTTTCACACAAAGGGCACTCTCAATTGAGATCTAGGCCTTATAGTGTCATTAGTATTTCCAGCTAGTTCCCCAGTTGCATGAATGGTCCTTGCTTCCCACTTTGGTCTTGTAGGGATATTAGGATTTGCAATCAATTCATCATTATCAGACATATCAGAATCAACAAACTCACTAGTCTCTTCACTTACAACCAATGGTTGTGGTGGTGAAGAGGACTCTCCAACTTCACCTGCTGCTAAAGGCTCTTCTTCGAACTAAACACTTATTTCAATGAAATATTTGTTAGTGCTCAAGTTTATCAACTTGTACCCTTTTGAATATTTAGAATACCCAACAAATAGACACTCTTGTCTTTGGGGTTGCAATTCCTTCCTCTTTTCAGTTGGAATTCTAGCCCAAGCCTTTGAGCCAAAAATCTTGAAATGGTCATATATGGCTTGTGCCCACTCCAAGCTTTGAAAGGAGTCATACCATCAAGCTATTTATGTGGAACCCTATTTTGGATATAGGATGCATAGTTTATAGCCTTGGACCAAAACTTTGGTGGCAAAGTTTTATCCTCCATCATGCAAGTTGCCATCTCCTTCAGTGATCTGTTCTTTCTCTCAGCAACACCATTTTGCTGTGGTGTGTAAGGAATAGAATGTTGCATCTAGATACTTGGATCTTTGCAATACTGGATGAACTCAGACTTGACATAGTCACCACCATTGTTAGATATGAGGATCTTGAGTCTCCTCCCAGACTGGTTTTCAACGAAGGCTCTAAATACTTTGAAGAGGTCAAAAAATTCAGACTTATGCTTTAGGAAGTAAACCCAACTATACCTGGAAAATTCATCTATGAAGGTGAGTGCATATTTGGCTTGACTCATGGACATATGAGGGAATGGACTAACAATGTCACTGTGGATCAACGCAAGGGGTGCAAAGGTGTTCTCACGACTAGCTCTCTCATACTCATGCTCTGGGTGTTTTCCTAGGATACAACCTTGACAGACTCCCTTAGAAAACTTGATATTTGGTAACCCTATGACCATATCTTTGTCACTCAAATCAAAAAGATATTTTTAGTTAAGATGGCCAAATCTTTCATGCCAAATCTTGCTTGCTTCATTAGCATGAGTAAGAAGAGGAGAGGGGTTTGAGTAGGGTAGAAAATGGGAAAACTTGTATACCTTTGAAGTGTGATCAACAACACCTTTTGCTATGACTTTACCATTCAAAATATCAGTGATTTCAACTTCATTGGGGGAGACGATGAATTTCTTTGGAGACCCAGTGTGAGTCATCTGATACACTGACAAGGGATTAGAGGCAAGAAATGGAACACACAACACATTATTGAAATCACCATGGTCAAGATCAATCCTACCCTTTCCCATACTGTTAGTCAGAGAGTTATCTCCCAAAACTATTTGTGGACCTTTCGACATGTCAAGAGAGGAAAATATATCCCTTGTCGAAACCATATGTCTGGAAGCTCCAAAATCAATGATGAAGCTAGGTGAGCTTGAGGTGCTGACAACCAAGGCATGTACTCTCTCCTTGTCTTCTAAATTTGATATTCCTTTCCTCTTCTTTGAGCAATCAAGAAGGGAGATGTTGTTCTTCTCTAGGAGTTGGGTCAACATGTCAATTTGATTTTTCATACAAGAGCTCTCGGGATGATATCCCTTACTATATTATGCACACTTGTTCATTTCTCCTTTGTTCTTCTTCTTCTGGGGGTTATTCTTGGAGCTTGAGGATTCCTCTTGAGACTTTGCCTTGTCTCTCTTTTGCTCAGGTGTCTTTTTAGCTTTTTTCTTTCTTTTTGAATCCACCTTTGAATCTCTAGCAACCAAATCTTGGTCTTTGGAAGGTTTGATGGTGCCCATCATCACTAATTTATCTTTCTCTTGAGTGAGGGATTCCATAAACTCAACAAGCTTAGACATCTTCCAGGTTCGAGCTGTCAATTTAGTGGCATAGAAGGTCGAAACAAACACTGAATAGTCAGGGCCAAGCTTTGAGAGAATGGTCAAAACTAGTTGCTCCTCCTTCTTTTCAATCCCACATTGTTTTACTACAAAACAAGGGCCTTAAACTTGGTAAAATAGAGTTACAATGATTCGAAGCTACTGGGACTCAAGGAGATCAATTTATTCTCGATTTGATGTCCTCTCATCTTATCTGTCTTTCCAAAAATCTCTCCAAGCTTCTCCCACACCTCATTAGGAGATGTCAATGAATCAAGATGAAAGAGGAGGTCTCTTGAAATACTCAGATACAAAAGACCATAGGCCTCATCCCTCCTGTTGTGCCATTTGATTTTCTCTGCAGCTGCATTGGGATCTACCTCAGTATCCATGGTAACCCTATAGAGACCTTTCTCTCTCAACAATATCTCCATCTCAGCTTTCCTTTCGAAGAAATTGAATGGAGTCAAGATGATCCTTTGAGATTGGTCCATATCTCAGCTCCTGTTCCCTTCAGTCAGCAGAATGCGCTCCCAGTTAATGATGTAGAACCTGCAATAAAAATTTGGAAGGAGAGAAATAGATCTAAAAAGGATCTGATATCATGTGGAAATTGAACCCAAGTGATAGATCAATTACACTCACAAAATTGCTAATCAAACATGCAAAATTCACACAAAAGGAGACTGGAATTGGAGCATAACTTAATCCTGTATTGAATAAGTGTACATTAGCCAACAATATGAAGTAATAGGATTCTCAAATATATAATTGCATGAGATATTTGAAAGCACTAGGTTTCTATTCAAATTGGTAAAAAAGCAGGCTTACTAAATCAAGTCAAATCCCCCATAGGTGCAAAAAGGACTTTCCAAACATATGAAGATCCTCACAAATTAGCTAAAACAATTGGGAAAGCTAATAAGTGGTGGAAAGAAAACTTATTCATGCTTTTTTTTGGAGAAAAGGAAGGAGGAGGATGTGGGAAAAAACAAGGCAAGTTCCCCTAGACTAGCTTTTCCTTTATGCCTTAAAACTACTATAAAGCAAGGCAACTTTAAGAAAAAATAGATATGTGCTTTACAGAACCAGGAATAAAGAAAACTTGCTAAATATGTATCCATGATGATTCCAGAGCACTCCATGACCTAGTTTAGCAAGTATTGACTTCTAGGAACATGTGGAAGTCAACTAGCATAGAGAGAGAATCTAGGAATCTAGGAATAAGACAAAAATGATTTAATTAATGTCAAGTATGGGTAACTATGGGTTGATTATTCTAACAATATCTATTGTAAATCTGCTAATTAACTTCTTTGAAAACTTCAGGAACCTTCAAACTACGTGTCCACAACTATGAAATTCGTAACCTCAAACTTGAAGTCATTGTAGTTCAAATCCCCGATTTCCTCAATGATACCCACAACAGGTTCGTACATGTGTCATGATATGCTGAACAGGTGTCTGGAAGTCCATGATATGCTGAACAGGTGTCTGGAAGTCTCCTAGCATCATTGAATACAATTGGCCATGTTGTGCCATCAATTAACCATGCTTCTCTATGATTTTGGATTCTTGTGGCGCTCTAATGTATAGAGTTTGGGTTTTGTGTTGCGGGAATACCTCAACATGAAATATTAGGAAAAAAAATCTCAAAATGAAAGTTAGACTCTGGATATGAGCATTGTATTAGACTTAAATCAGTATTTGAAAACTTTGAACAGAGATTTAATTCTTAATAAGCCACTCAATAAAAGCTTAGGAAATGATAAAATAAAATAAAACCAAAACTATAACATATAAAATAAAAAGACATTCAAAATCATTAAAATTTAAACTAAGATAAAATAAGAAGTAAATAAAGAACAAACATTTGAGAAAAAACACATAAAAACTGGGTACAATTCCAGTCTTAACAAGTGTGAAAATTTGTATTGAGTTTGTCATCCTCTTTCGTCTAGATTTGATGGTAGCCGAACTGAAGTTCAAGTTTATTGAAGTGTTTGGATCCATGCAACTTATCTAACAAATCAACAATGACATGAATGGGAAATCTATCTTTAATATTTAACTTACTAAGAGCCAAGAAATTTGGACACATGTTCCTAGTTCCTTCCTTTTTTAGTACCATAACCACTGATGTTGAATAAGGGCTTGTGTTGGGATGAATGATGTCAGCTTCCAACAATTCGTGAATGATTTTTTTTATTTCATTCTTTTGGGAAAAAGGGCAGCGATAAAGGCATCATTGGGAAGCTGACTAACTGAAATTAATGGAATACCATGGTTATGTTCCCCACGGGGTGGTGGTAAACCTTAGGGTGGCTCAAAAACCTATTGATTTTGAGAACCTATTACAAGTCAAGTTGAATGTATTTTGTGGGTGTTTCAATGACTTGGATGACATTGAACTAAGCAATGATACTAGAGTGGCATTTCTTGAATAATTTCTCCAGACGGTGGGATGAGATAATCTCGAGAGAACTAGAAGTGTGTTCCCACCCTAAGAAAAGTTGAGAGAGGGCGCCTTAAAATCCAGGGTGAAGGGGCCCAAATTCTTGAGCCATTATACTTCCAGAACTATATCACAACCATCGATGTCAATAGTTAACATGTGTGTTTTGAGATGGTAATCACCCATTTGGAGTTTCACATTTTCACAACGACCAACACATTTCATCATACCCCTATTTTCTATCATAATTTGGAAACTGGACATAGGGAAGTTATGGCAACATGTTTCTTCATCCAGTCGTCGATGAATGAAATCATGGGTGCAACCAATGTCCATTAATACAATGAATTTGTAGTGCTTGATGTAACCAATCAAATTCAATGTCTGCGGTGTGGAAAAACCTGATAAAATATGGAATGAGATTTGGGGAATCTTCCAGGGGCGACATATCACAAATATCTAGCTCTAGTGGAGCCTCCATGGTGTTGTCCTCAAGGGGATCATTTGGGGATTCCTTTATATGGAATAATTTATGTTGTTTTCATTTATCCCCTCAGAAATTTTTTTCATCACAATTGTAGCAATGTCCAAGGTGCTGATGCTCAACCATGGTCGAGGTCAACTTTTGGATTTGTAAGGGTGGTGTGGTGGAGGTATTACGAGTGCTGGCTTTTGAAATTTTAATCTATTTCCAGATCTTGACAATTATTTCACAATGATTTTCAAACATTCATTTCATCCCATAGTTTTCATTGAGTAATTACACATTGAAAATATCAACTTAAATTGCAACAGAAACAAAGGATCATAGAAAGATAGTCGTACACAAGAGGCACATGAATTTTATCATGGGAAACCCAATAGGGAGAAAACCCAACAACTTTTCTTAGAAGAAATCAGTCTAATTTAAGTACAATACCATTCATGAAGAAAAACCCTATGAGATAAGAGGTTCACCGTGGTGTGGGAAATAATGCACAAAGGTGCTTCCCACTTTAGGACAGGGCTAGGCCTTGTAGGCTACAACAAGGCCTTAGTTAATGGAGCCCATTTGGGGTGAGGTGGTTGGATGACCCCAAGTGACCCTTTAAGAGATTCTTATAATGAAACGAAACAAAACCAATAAAATGATAACAAAACTTAAACAAAATAGAAAAGGGAGGAGAGAATGCAAACTTCAACAATCAACATGAGCCAAACCACTTGTATATTTCACAATTGTCAAGCTAATACAAGACCTTGGAGAGGTGAGCTCTAAATGGAGGAAAAAACTCTTCCTAAGGGAGGCCTTTCTTGTCCAACAAATGCTTGAAGTGTGGTTAATGAATCAATATATGAGAAGAGCACTTGCCCCTTGAGGGAAGGAGGCAAGGGATATTTGGAAATGCTTGGAAAGAGGAAAGAGGTGAGCTAAGGGGAAGCTCAATCACAATTCCAACAACATAACTTTGCTCCAAAATATTCTTACAATGAGCATGCCCATGACCTTATTTTATAGGCTAAGAGGTGGCAAAGAAATGACAAGATCATAATGTGAACCCATTGATTCATGTTTTGGCTCCAAAGTAGACCAAGAGGCCATTTAAGGCAACCAAGTGTGTAAGAGGACAATTTCGAATTCAAATGGGTAAGTGGAGCTTTCATGAGCCTTCAATGCACTGTTGGTGGCTAAGATCTCGTCGTTTGTGTAAGATGCGTGGACCTCGAAGGGATTTATGTGCTGAAACATGGATATTGTTATGGAAAAGCACACTTTAGCACATGTAACTAGAGCTAAATCCGCATGGTTATGGATTTTTACTATTTTGGGGCCATCTTGGACTCATCCTGCTCTTTGGATCTTGTGAGGGTATCTTCAAATATGTACATGATATATGTTGATGATACTTGTTATCACGGTTCTTATAGTTTCCTCGTAGAGTGATCCTATATAGGATGGCAAAGGGGAAAGGAAACCAAAGCTCTAAATCAAGAGTACCCCAACCCCCAAAATGGATGGTTGTCATGCCGGTTGAGATACCCTTCATTTTATGTAACTAAATCCCAAGCGACAATGGGGGATACCTAGACCTATCCTAAAAGGACATACCTAAATCAAACCACTGGATCAAACAAAATGCATAAAATAAGTAAGGTGATCATTGGGAACCCTATATTTAAGGATAAAGCCACAAATTAAGGAAAGCCCGAGTGTTTAAGGATTTTGGAAGTATTCTCGGGTCAAATGGTTAAGTGACTAGTAAATTTGGTTACCATATCTAGAGTTCATGTGTTAACTCAAAAGATCAAATCCAGAACCCTGGGGGGATTTAGATGAAAATTGGGGAAAATTCCCAAAGTTGGTTTTGATAGGGAATTAGGGATTCTAACACACTTGAATTAATGCTTGGATGATAGATATGCCAGTGTGAAAAATACAAACAGAACCAAAACACACCAAATCTCAAAAAATATTTGACAAGACAAGACAGACGTTTTTTCCTAGGGATCAATGCCGCTTTGAGATGGGAACATGGATTCAAAAGGTGATGCCTAGAAGAGGAAGAGGCATTTCGATGATCATCGTTAAAACCCAGATCAAGAAATTTTGATTTTCAAAGTAAAAATTGTCCCAGTGTTTTTTCATATTTTCTACAAGAGGGTTTTTCAGTAAAAATGGATGATGGGAAATGCATAAGAAAATCAAAAGAAAATAAATTGATTGAGAAACTCACATGATATATGTGGATTCTTGTATAGATAATGAGGACTGCTTCCTCATAGATCAAATGATAAATCCAATGAAGATTTTGATGCAAATGCTTTGCTCGGTGACCCTAGCGTCCTTTCTACCTTCCACACGAAGGGAAAAGAAATAAGTAATGACAAATAGATCAGGATTTGCAAAGTAGAAGCTAATAATCAAGAAGCAAAGATTCATAAATAAATAATCACTCCCTATCAAAACCCAATTTGAAGTCGGACGTCAGCGTGAAGCTTCACCAATGCCCCCCCTCTCTAAATCACCTTATTTTCCTCCAAATCGAAATGGGTACAAAAAATACAAAATGCTATCTCAAAACAATCTCAGTGTAAGAGAGAAACAGTTTCAATCACCATCACATTCATTCATCTACAGGTACACAAGTAATGAATCCCAGAAAAATATCTTTATTCAATATTCCAATGCTAGAGCTCATGGTTTACAATGGGGGGATCACCTCTCTTAAACAGATTGTTAAGAGAGAAACCATTTCAATCACCATCACATTCATTCATCTACAGATACACAAGTAATGAATCCCATAAAATATATTTATTCAATATTCCAATGCCAGAGCTCATGGTTTACTATGGGGGGATCACCTCTCTTAAATAGCTTGAGAGTGTGTCCACATTTTACCTACTTATCATTCGACGGTTGAGATTAAGGCATCATCAACAATGGAGATCAAAAGTACAAAGACCAACACATGGATCAAGTTGACCACTTCAAATGGGGCACACTTTTTCTCAAGGATGCCTCCCTAAGGTGGAAAACACAATAAAACATAAGATATAACATTATAATACATGGAAGGGGGTCATTAGGGACTTAATTCACCCTAGGCCCCATTACAACCTTGTTTCCCGCCGATGTGCACATCGTCATCCTGAAACCTTTCGAACGAATGTCTCCTAACAGAAGGGAGAGGTGCGGCCTTGGGGGCAAGAAAAGAGTTTGGTGTTGTCACCTGATCCCGACTCCTCTGTTTAGGAAAACTCATAACGAAGCCAAGGGGGGTAGTCCCTACGGAAATTTACTAAGGTTATTAGTTGATGGTTTGTGTATTAAATTTTTAGGATTATTAAAAGTGGGGTTCCAAGATATAACTACAACAATGATTTAGAAGAATCCGTTGAACAACATAAATTAGAAGATCATTGTAAAATATATAAAATGATGCACGATACCTGCAATTGATAATAAGCAAATGAAAGTGCAAGGACCAGTGCCCTATGGAGTCAACACAGTAAAAAAATGATAATTGCTAAAGAAAGGGAAATGTTGTGCAAGTGTATCTTGGTAAATTTTAGATTATTAGATTGTTGATCTTGTTTAAGGGAAGAATGAAAACTCTCGAGATACCATAAAGGTACAGAGAGGAATGCCTGAAATTTAGGCTTTGGTGGCTCCATACAAGGACATGTTGGCCGTCAAAGTCCCAAGGGTGTGGTCAACACTACACCAACTAGGGATGTATCCTAACAGTGCCCCCAAGATCTAAGTACAGTGGTTCTAGCTTCTCCAGGAGGAATTTTCCCACACAAAGTCTAACCGAAGTGTCATCTTTTCACTTATCTATTGGGTAGTTAATTTTATTAGGGTGACTAATTAAATTAAAGTGTGAGAATTAATCAATCTACAATGATTTTGGGTATCCCAATTGGGTAGAGCATACACCATGTAGAAAAATGGTTTATTTAGATTTATTAATGATGAAGATTGTAACAACCCTCCAACAGAGAGCACTCTTGATTTGCCTTATAGCGAGATTCAAGAGATTTATGAAAATTGAAACAAAAGCAGCTAAGCTAAAACAAGAAATAAAGACTCTTCGGCAGAGAGCGCTATTGAATTTTTTTTGCAACGAAGTTCAAGAGACTTTGGATTCATTTTATTAAACAAGTTAGAATATGGAAGAAATAAAACAATACTAATGAAAAAGATATGATGGCCAAACTTATGCGTCACTTTTCTGATCAATCTGCACTAATCAGCAAAGCCTTTTGGTGGAGATGAGAGCATAGTTCATGGCGACGAAGAATGATTTTATTTCTAAACTACTTTGCAACAATAAAAATAGATTAAACAGTGAAATGTGAATGAAAGTATACACCTTGCACTTAAGAAGTGAGTGTGTGAAGTGGTGGGGTTAGAAAAATGCAATTTCAAAAAAATGACAAAAAGATGCAAATCCCCCTGGGGGGATGGGATGTGGGTGTTGGTTACCTCACTGATCTCGTTTAAATATTTTAGAACCTTTTATGATGAAGATGGAGTGCTTCTTAGTCCATTAAACTTGGATCTAAGAGCTTAAAATGATGCACCAAGGTACTATAGCAAAGTGGGTGTCCATCGGATTGTTCTAAGCTCTCCTTGATGGACTTGGTCACTCCAAAACTTCAATTTTATGCGAAAACCTGCTAAAAACCAACAAGCTAAAAGAGTTATAAAATGATGGGAAAGACAACGCAAAAATTTTAAAAAAAAATTGAAAAATTTTGTACTTACAAAAATTTTGCAAAATTTTAAAGTGTAAGCACAATTTTCTAGCTTAGATCTAATCAAATGATGGAGTTCTTTTAAAAAAAATCAGATCTAAATTCTTAAAGAATGATAGATTCCAAATAATAAGCATGAAATGATAGATCTACTTCTTAAGCATAATAAAAAAGTAACCGGGAAAGAGAGAGAGAGTTTGGGTTTCAAAGAGGAAGAAGAGAAAGCTTTGCTCAAGCTTGAATCCTTCTGAGACTTGAAGGTATGGTATTAATGGGCACAAGAAATTGTAGAATCCTCAAGATTTGAAGAAGAGGGAGATGCAACTTAGCTCTTCCCCTTACTCCAACGTCGTAACCTGCAAAAACTTGTTCACACTTGTGCAAAAAAAGGATCAAATCTAGTATATTCAACAAATGGAAACTAAAAGAGCATGAATATAATTCAATAGACAATGCTACTCTCAAATCTCAAGAAGCAAAAATATAAGTAAATAAATTGAAGCATCAAATATTTACCCTATGTGTTTAAGAAAACCCTCCAAGCTATATTGATTACCAATTTTAATCTAAGCATACAAAAATTAGAACAATATTACCTCAATGAGCATACATCATTCACCATGTGACATGAACACCAATGGACCTCCAAAGTCTCAATATTATTTAGATAATAACAACAAAGTACATGAGCAAAGGTTCCTTTCTTCTATCCATAATGAGGAAAAAGGACCCCTATTTATACAAAAAGGAATAAATGTAGGGCTTAAAACCCTAGTGCATGCATCAAAGAGAGATTAAGGGGGCACAACCCTGATTGACTAAAGCTTCACTGCATTGATTGAGAGTTAAACTGATCTCTGGAGTTATGGAAGGGGGTGAGGTGGCCTCCACCTAGGCAAGGCTCCCACCCTATCAAATTGGTTTTATCAACCAACCAATAAACATATGCCAAAGAAGAAAAACGTCCATGCATGGAGAGATGCGCATATCCCAAGGTGAAGTTCATTGCAACACTCTGATACTAACTCATATCAGTTAGGACTTAATTGGAATCTTCATAGATGCTTTTTTTTGAGCTAATTAGCCCTTTACTTTGTTCAAATCGATTTATTTTGGAGAGTTTTATTTATTTATCTACAATTAATAATTAAATGATTATTTTAATTAAATATTCCCCATAAATATTCAATTAAGTGAAAATAATCATCCAGAACTTAGGATAAGTGTGTCTATGGTTAAATGAGTGTTTTGGCTTAGAAAACAAGTCTTTATTTGCCAAAATAAACCCCCAGACCACATAATTATTACGTTTTGAAAATTTTCAATTAAACCATAGGAAAAATGGTTTAATTAATTGAAAAATGTAATTATTTCTCTATAGTTAAAAATAAAAAAATAAAAAATATGAGGACGTACGAGAAATCTTTTTTCAGACAATGTTTTAATGCATCCCCGGACCTAGGAAATGACCATAGAACATACCAATAGTGTCTAGTAGGTTCATATTTCAATGTTGGGCTCTAATAACCCCCCAAGGCCTAACTGCCAAATTTGGGCATTCCAGCTTTGGAGGTAGCAGGAGAAAAACTCATTGATTAGAACTCGGCTAAAGGCAAAGAAATAATCGACAAGGAAAAACAATCCTTGGAATACCCTATTTGATTTTTAAGTCTAAGGGGACCGAGCCACTCAAGACCCCCCTATTAGCACACTTTATTACAACCTCATGGGGCATGGTCATTTCGACAAAAACTAAAAAAGGCTAGCCAAAATTAGCTAACTCTGGAACAAACTGCACTTCTGAACTCTGGCAATGAACATGCATCATGTTCAATAACTGGCGGCTCAATAGAAATCTACTAAGTACAGAATTAGTGGATAACATCTAACTCCAACTGTGGGACGTGTGCTCTGTTAGCACTCGGAATGTACTCAGGTTGTAGGAAGCACACCCCGAGGTAACAGCAAAACCACTTTAGGAAGATATCAATATTTCTCTCCCAGAGAGGGA
>LPNX010224169.1:0-94104 GCA_001517045.1 Pseudotsuga menziesii
ATGTTAAGATGTGCTGAAAATTTGAAAACCCACTTTCACGGAAACTAATTTTATAATCATTTTCACACACTTTCTCTGCATAAACCCTATATATTATGAAATCTGATTCAATTACCTATATTTTCTTTTTTTACTTCATCTTCAAATAAGTTAGGGAAGTACCCCTAATTGTCACCTAAAATCAGAGTTTTTCGTTTATTATAGTATTATGTGGCATCTAAAGTGTCCTTAAAGGAGTCCATGATTGTGCATCAGCCCTAAACAATTAAAGGTTTCAATATGTGCTTCGGAGTGAAATTCAAATAAACACCATATGTGCTTCAAATTGATAATCCAACCTTGCAAATTGAAATCCTCTCCTTCCCATTGTCTTAAGCTCATGTCAAGTAAATACAAAATTACATAAAATAACATAATGTTGAGATATAATAATATTTTCTTCACCGATTTGATTCTGAAACCATTCTATGAGCAAAACTGATTAAATCGAACTCCAACTGTACTTTGCACACATTTATAGAGACACTGCATGATGTTCTCCCAATGCACGAACACCCCTAGTTGTGAGTTGGGAACTATAGTCAAAAGTTCAAGTATCAAAATCCTTCTAAGCTTCATTTTCTTTTGGTTGAATATTGTGCTACTAATCAAATAGTTTGCGTACCATAGTTGGATGTAGCCATCAAATAGTTTACGTACATCACATAGTTATTATTGTTACCAAAGATTCTGAGGCCCTCTTACATCCTTCTGGGCTCTAGACCACTTAAAGTACAATCTAAGTGAGCGTTTTGTTTAGGTAAGGGCTAGAAATTCTCTATTAAATATTTCTATGTGTTTTGGTTTGAAAAAATGATATAGAAATGCTCTATTAAACCTCTCTATATGTTTTGTTTGAGAAAAGAAGTTGCGAAATCCTCTCACAAATTTATCTCGACGTTTCGGCTTGAACAAGATGGAACAAGTTATATGTATTAAACTAATTTAATAGATATACACAGTAAATATCTACTTATGTTTTGTAAAATTAGAACAGGCTGTAGATATTTAGAATATGTTTCAATGCATAAACTTGTGTTATTGTTGCTTTGGTTCTTAGAGAGAACGAGCTAGAAATGCTCTTAGCATCTCTCTCTGTGTTTTTTTTGCATAGGAGATGGTCATGCTCCACATTTTTCCTTAATATATCTTACTGAAAAGAGTTAAAATGTTTTTTTTAATCTTTATGTTTTGATGAAGTATGAGTTGGTGATGCTCTTTTAAATCAATGCATCACTGTTAAAATATTTTAATTACATCCATAAACGTTGTTATTTGAGATATAGGGTGGACAATTGTACTGTGAAGATTGATTCTATGGCACTCGTTCAAAAATTGAAATAAAAAATTATAAAAAAGGAATATAAAAATTGACTGGTAACTCGCTGATGAATAGATAACTGGTAGCAATGCATCGATAACTCATAGTTGATGAATGGATACCCAACAGTTCATGGGAGATAACCAGAAGAATGTGAGATAAAAAGAAAAATAATATTACAAAAACTAATAGTTGATAAATGGATAACAGGAAGAATGTTTGTGACAACATGTAGCTAGACATGGATAACTCACAATGGAACCATTTGACGAATAAAAAAACCATTTGATCCCTATCTACCTGATCCAACCACAAACTATGTGGGTGTGCTAGTTAGGTTTATTTGAGATTTGGGGTGGACTACAACCTATGTTTTTTCATCTACGGATGAGAATGAGACAAATGTACAGTCAAGATTGATTCTATGGCAGTTGTTCAAAATTCAAATTAAACAATTATAAAAAAGGAATATAAAAAATAGCCGGTAGCTAGCTGATGAATGGATAACCGGTAGAAGTTCCTGAATAACTCATAGGTGATGAATGGATAACTAGCAGTTCATGGAATATAACCATTTGATCCCTATTGACTTGATCCAGCCACAAATTATGGATAACGAGCAGTTCATGGAAGATAACCATTTAAACCCTATCAACATGATCCAGCCACAAATTATGTGAATTTGTTAGTTGTATTTACAATTACACCTAAATACTTACCATTCAATATAGATTTTTTATCTATTCTATTTTAAGGTTCTATGTTTCTCTTAAATGTCGACTCCTTCCCTTCCCACTACAAGACATTGCTTTAGTTTCACATTTAGTCAACAAAATCCTCTCCCCAAGAATTTATACAATATTCAAAATTGGGTCACAAGAAGAATTTCCCTTTTTCTTACATAATTTGCATGTGATATAGTAATTGAAGCCATTAATAAGGACCCTTTTTAAATTTCCATTAACTATGTCTATAACATTTCCAAAGGTTAGCCACAATACATTCTCATTGATCTCATAGTCTTGTGATGTGAGGTGTTTATTTATCGTTATTGAAGTTCAAAATATACTTTAAACTTAATGTGCCATCTTAGTTACATGGTGGATTTCTTGGGTTTACATAGTGCCACAAATTCAATTCTCCATCTACTACCTGCATCCCACTATTGAGCTTCTTCATATATTTAGAAAATTTCTAGAGTGTCTCATACACATGCATGAGAGAGTTGTCATTAGGAGGATAAGGACATATTGGCTGAGTCAATAAGAGTAGCTTGTGCTTAGCATATAGAATTAAGGTGGTGTTGCAAATGCAATTGGTATCCATGTAACTATAATTGACATAAACTACGTGAATTTTGTTTTTTTGTATTTTTGGGATCTTCAATTAAAACTAATACGGGACTAGAGAGTTCCTTGATATTCTCACATTAGACTCACTCATATGTATGGTGATATAAAAGTTACTGCATTTTAGTATTCCCTTAATAATTAAGGTTTTGATTCTAGCACCTTACCTTGCAACTTGATCCCCACACACAGTACTTATTACCATACGAATGTACACTAATGTATTTGTCATGAAAGTAATCTCCATATTATCTTAAATTATAAACTAAACAATATAGTAGTTAGCAAAAATGAATCATAGATGGGGCATAAACAATAGAATACCTTCAACTATAATCTCTAATAAACAAATATCTTTCATGAATGAGTCATTAATCATCAAACCGGGGATAATTTTAGGGGCAAATTTTAGCCCAGTGGGCTATTTTTCCATGTTTTTCTCCCAAAAAAGATTCACCATTTTGCATTTTTTAAAGCCCTATTTCCCCCAATTTTGATGGGGTAAAATTTTTGCACCCTAAAAAGCACCAAATTATTATATAAACGATATTAAATCCTTGGAAATTAAAATATTTTTTGAAAAATATCGCCAATCATTTTATAGTCGGCGTTTTAAGAATTGGTAGTATTCACCAACATTTATACACTTTTAAATAAGTATGGTTCCTTAAAATCATCCGTGCATCAAACAAGATGTAGATTCAAGGAAGGAAGTATAATGGGCAAGGTTAAAGAACTAACTGTGATCATGGGAACATTTTGGATGTAGAAGTAAACATGGCCCCAAAGCGTAGGAGACAACCGTAAGCCACTTCAAATATTGGAAACCCAAATGAACAAGTGATTATGCATCCCTCAGGGAGATGACTTCCATAATCAAATATTGGGTGACCAATCAAGTCCAATCTCAAAAACAAATTCATAGTAGGGGTCAAGAACATGAGTTAGAGTGAAAGAAAAAGTAATACTAGGATCCCACATATAACACTGATGTGACAACAGATTCTCTAGACATTATGAAAGAAATTGGAAAATTCAAATTGCAAGAATTCTTCAGGAAAGAAGAGCATAGAAAGGCATAGGCTTGGTTACTTGGTGTACAAAAAGAGCACTAACTTATAAGGCCTATACTACCATCAAGAAAGCATAACTAGAAATGAGCCTAATCAAAGATGATTCCTTGTTATGGTGGGTTAATGAGGAAGAGAAGTTGCATCTTACCCCAATGTAGGTAACTTGGGAGTTATTTAAGGAAACCTTCAAAATTAGGTACTTCTTGGAAGAATATAACATCAACAAATTGGTGCATTCGATGTAGTTAGGAAGAGGGGTATATCAGTGGAGGCCTATGAGGAATAAATTCTTTTGCTAGTCCATCATGTAGATTACATGGAAGGATCTAATAAAAGGAAACCATAAAGGTTCCTTCATGAGATAAATGTAGAAATCTGAGTAGAGTTGGCAATGTGGAAACCAACTACCATGTCAGAAACAACAAGTTTGTCTAGCATGTCCCAAAAGAGGATTAGTGTGGTTGAACAATTATCAAGGAAGAGTTGTGTTCCTTTTAGGGGATATTTTTGAGGAGGGGATAATAGAATCAATGGACCAAGGTATGTATTTGTAGGAAGGAAAGATGGAGTAGTTAGGGTTTCCATGGTGGCATCTAGTGAACCACCTGCAATATTGAGGAATCAACTTTAGAATCATTATAAGAGGCAAAGGAAAATATCATAAAATTACATGTCATGGCTTGGAAGTTGGTAAAAGAAATAGAATGTTGGAATTGTAAGGGCCCTCACTATCGAAGATTCTTTATGGAGTATCAGGTTAATCCCAATCAATGTGAATGAAAGGATAAACACGAAAAAGGTTAGGGAAGGCATCACATCCATGCAGATGTGATCAACTTCCAACACAATCATCAAGATACTGTGGTGGAATATTCTAGTATATGATAAAAATATATCCTTTTACATTTTTATTGACCATTTTGAAACTAATAGTTTCATCTCTCCTTCTATATTAGTTCTATGTGGGTTTGCATCCTAATACTAACATGATTTCAGTCATGTTGAAATGGCTTTTGGAGTTAAAGCAAATGATAGGATCTATAATGTCCCCCAGGGATATAATAGGGTCTTAGGTGGCATATCATTATATATATAAGGATAATTATATAATTTTAGTACAATGAATTAGTCAAAAAAATATTTAATTTCATTCTTTCATGATTTAATTTTGACAAAATCCCTTTAATTACCAATAAATTAAAATAAATTCAATAACTATTCCAAAAAATGATCCAATGGATAGGAAAGTTACCTAAAATCATATAACATCATAAAACCTTAAACAAAACCCATATCAAAGATTATAACCACTTATAAAGGCTAATTATTCTTATTCACAGTCAACTAGTAATTAAGGTGTTAATTACGACACTTAGTGACAGTGTGCAAATGACAACATTTATCACAAATACATTTTTTAACAAATAAAAATCAATTATCAATCCAAATGGAATAAAAACATCTAATTACATGTAAATAAGTCCTAATTACCAAAATTGGAATAATGAATCATGGTAATTGCGAAAGATAGTCCACAAGACTAGTTAACTAGTTTTCCAAAATAAGTAGCTTGTCTTGCACAAAATCAACTTGTAACCATGCCATTAATCCCAAAAGAAACCCTATTCATTAAAAAAAATTAAGCGTGAACCTACATCCAATTAAAGGTTTATTTGCATATCATTCTAATTTCACATAAGGTGATATTTTCCATCAATTCCAATGAAACTAGTTAACATTCACTACAAGGAATTAAGTTTAAATAACTGCACCAAAATGCAATGAATCAGTAAGTAAAGTATAACACCTAATAATTAGCCACCTACAACACAATAACATTTTATAAATAGATAACATGGATAAAACATTCTGTTTTTACAAAAACAGAGAATTCAATCTCCAACTAGTTATCAATTTTCATTGTAATGTACCTAAGTTTTAATTTAACCTTCCAAATTTAAAATAAACAGAAATATATGACTACTTGTTGTTGGAAACAATAGATCCCATTTTAGCTGATAAAATGGGAGCCCCATTCATTCACCAAGGAAACCTTTAAGGGTGTAATTTTTCCGTATCGGGTCTTATTCATGCTTATTGTAAGTACTATGTTTTGGTTTTAAATAAATTTCATCAAATCCTTGTTTTTTTTCTTTTATGGACTGCAGAAGCAACCTTTTTCTTTAGTCATTTTTTCTTTACTGCAACCCACAACCCGCATTCCGAAATCCACAACACGTATAGCGAAAGTCCTTTTTTTGGAGGATATTGAAATTTCTTTTGTTTTGTTGTTTTTGTCTTCCCGCAAATGCGGATTGTGGATGTCGGAAAATATTTTCGCAAATAAAATCTCAATTTTCTGTTCTACATTTCTACAACCCGCAATGCAAATTGCAGAAATCGGAAACTCTCTAAATAATAAAATTACAAAATTGTGTTCTCAAAATTCCGCGACCCGCAATGCGGATTGCGGAAATTGAAAAATCCATTTTTGGTCGCAAATATCATTCCGCATTTCCGCAACCCGCAATCAAAATTGTGGATTGCGGAAATCAAAATTGAGGAAATTGGTTAAGGTCTATCTTCGTAGTTTTGTTTCCCTCTCTAATCTTCCCATTGTTTTTTTTCGAAATCTACGACATAAATCTATTTCGTCGTTGGGATTGGCTAATTTAAATCGTTCAAATTTTATGATTTGTTCACCATTTCAACCTGGAATGTTTACTTGTGATAATATTTTTACTGTGATTTTCTCACCAAGCCCATGAATCCACTTGCTTCCAAGCTATCTTCGGGTAAGTTTCTTGAATTTATCAGTTCTCAGTAGATCAATTTATTTATTTTTATCCTAGGAAATTTTAACTATGGTCTCTAAATTTGTATCAGAATTTACCTCCCAATATGAAAATATGTCACGAACTACAAGGTCTAAGACCGCTCTAAACAAGCATAAGAGTAAAGACCCAAATGCTAGTATTTTCTTTGACACTAGTGGACGGGTGTTGAAAACCTACTACCTGGACAAGTCCAGAATCTATTCTATTTTCGATAATGACGATTTTTTTTCCATTACTCATGACCAGACATCTTTCTACAATATCAGTAAATCCTAGCTCCACTTTATCACAGCCAGACCTCCATTCATGCCTTACACATACCCGGTCAAGTGGGAACTTGAGCATGCAAACCCCAAAGAATGATATTTTTAGGACCACGCATAGACCCAATTATCCTCTTTCCACAAAGAGGTCCTTACACGAGCTTATGCACTCAACCCACCCCAAAAATTACTAAATGCACAATTCCTTGAAGCTTCCATGACCCAATACAATTTTGAAGAGATCATTAAATCATGGATGGATAACCTTGCTGAGTTTATCCCAAATGCTGATAAATCCCATCCCATATCTTCGTTTAGGGATTCATTCTCTCTATTGGAAAAAATTCTCTGCGGGTTATACAGGCTACCCAATTGCATTATGTCCAAAGTGGAATGGGCTCCCATCATTCATCATGTCCTGACCATAGGTGAATCTTTCAACTGGGTGCAAATTCTTTTAGTTTTCTTAAAGGAGGTCATAGAAAAATACCAGAAGAACCCAACATCCAGGGAGCCTTCTTTCTACATGTCAGGTTATGTTATGGACATAACCTGTGCGACATCTCGTTCCCGGCCATGGGATGGGATTGGACGAGGACTTCACCACCAGTCCACATATATTGTTTGGCCTTATGGGAAGACAATTTTGTTCCCCATATCTATGACATCTGTGAACAATTCATTGGGTAGATTTATCAGAAATTTTTCGAAGGGGATTCCCCACTTTCTTTGTTAGGGCCAAATAACTAATATCCACCACGAGGGATTGGTATGTGGGGGAATATTTCTCCTACATCAAAATGTGGGGTAGCAACACTGTTCACCTACTTCCTAGGATAGTGCTGGACAGGATGGTGCTTCAAGAGATATATTTCTAGACTTTGATTGATGGGGTCTTCCCAAATATTACAACATCTTAGAGAAAGGGTTGGCCCAATTTTCCCCTAAATTTGGGATTCTTGACTCTGAAAAAATCTACACATGCTTCCATCCTTGGAAAGGCTATTACTGCAACGAGTTCAGGGGAGGCACCTAAAAGGATGCATGACCCTAATTCATTTTTGGCCAATCACTTTGTACAGGAGTACATAAAGACATCATATGTCCATTAGGAAAATCTTGTTGACTCAATTTATAGAGGTGTCAATGACCTTTCAGAGGTGGTGAGTAGAATCCCTACACCTTAGGAGAAATTATTTATCTTCTAGTATCAAAAGGAGCTTAAGACAACAATGTTACATTACAGGAAGCTCAAACTCACAGTGGAATAAAATGTCCAAAATAAAACAAAAGAGGAAGAAGAAAATGAATCATTAGCTAGCTCTTCCTCCAAACCTATTGAACAATCAAAGGACAAGGCAAAGTTTGTTCATGAAGGTCCTACAAGGTCCCAACCTTCTTCTACACTTCATGCCCTCCAAAGGTCAATGGAGATAAAGGAAATTTTAAAAACAATGAGCTCAGAAGTGGAGGAACATGAAGTAATTGCTAAGCCACATCCAAAGAGACAAAAGGTTGTAGAATCAATGCCACATGTTCAACAATAATCAACAATCCCAAAACTACCACCACAAATATTCCAAAGGGTAGAACAACTATTTCTATAAGAACAACCAGTTATACAAGTTCGTCCAGTTCAACACGTTGATCCACCACTGCCCCCTATGAATATTGAAGTGTGGGATATTGAAAGTGACCTTGAGGAGAAGAGTCTCTGTTAGTTTTTCAACATTAAGCTATCATTATTAGGATCTTTAACTGAGAGAATAACAAGCACAACAATCAAACACAAGAGACAATGAACACAGTGTTTTTCCTCAGAGAAACCATAAATGAAGAAAACCCTGCAACTTCCTCAGAGATAGAATCAACACCAAAATAGAAAATCCCAAAACAGTAAGTGATCTCCGACAGCATTATCCTTTTTCTCATCTAGCCCCAGTGTCTTCTCCTTCCTCAACTATGCGCTACGCTTGAGTGTGTATGAGTTGTGTGATAAATAGAGACTCCGGTTCTCTATTTATACTAATCCTGGCATGACTAAAACCCTGCTAGGGCCAGCCTCTACTAGGAGAGTCTAATAACCCTAGTGCCTTGGAACTGCGGGGACTTTAACCCTTAGACAATCAGAGGGTTACCTGCTATGACTTGACAAGACTTATTTACATTATAGATCCTCTCGATCGAAACATCGGGGCATGACAACATGACTCAATTACATAATAGATACATCCCGGAATAAACATCGGGTTACAAGACATAAGATACATAGATGAATACNACTAGGAAGGTATCCTTTCGACACAATTTTCAGCACTGGTCTTCTTCTCTGCATCAATTGGATCATCTCATCATCTTCAAGTCTTCTTAGTCTTCAAGTCTTCAAGTCTTTCAGTCTTCAAGTCATCTTCTTCTTCAATTCTTCTTCATCTTCGAGTCTTCAAGTCATCTTCTTCTTATTTATCATAGGATCTACATCATAATGACTACTAGTTCATCACTGCTGGATCATCACTCGATCTGTATCATCATCAAGTCTGGATCATCTCATCTGGATCATCATCACAACTGGATCGTCACTTGATCTGGATCGTCATCAAGTATGGATCATCTCATATGGATCACTTGATCTGTTTCATCATCATATGCTATCTCATAATGGTGCTATCTTGATTCTTCTCATCATAGGAAGTTCTATAGAGTCAATCCTGTAGGCCTACCCTTCATGTAGGTCTTCATCAGCACTTATATCTGACACTTAATTCAGAATGGCCCCCCCAGCTCTTAAATCTGACCTCATATTGTCAGAAAGGCACGCCCAACACTCACATCTGACCTCATCTTGTTAAAAAGGCCCAGCACTCACATCTGACCTCATCTTGTCAGAAAGGCTCAAGACTTATATCTAACCATGTGCAAGCACACCGCATCGAAAAGGCTCTACACTTACATCCAACCTCATCTTGTCAGAAAGGCATAGCACTTACAGTCGACCATGCTCGAAAGCACCGCATCAACGAGGCTTATCACTTGTGTTATTGTTGCTTTGGTTCTTAGAGAGAACGAGCTAGAAATGCTCTTATCATCTCTCTCTGTGTTTTGTTTGCATAGGAGATGGTCATGCTCCACATTTTTCCTTAATATATCTTTCTCAAAATGTTGGTAGAGTTAAAATGTTTTTTTTTATCTTTATGTTTTGATGAAGTATGAGTTGGTAATGTGCTTTTAAATCAACGCATCACTGTTAAAATATTTTAATTACATCTATAAACGTTGTTATTTGAAATTTAGGGTGGACAATTGTAGTATGAAGATTGATTCTATGGCACTCGTTCAAAAATTGAAATAAACAAGTATAAAAAAGGAATATAAAAATTAACTGATAGCTCGTTGATGAATAGATAACTTGTAGCAATGCATCAATAACTCATAGCTGATGAATGGATACCCAACAGTTCATGGGAGATAACTAGAAGAATGTGAGATAAAAAGAAAAATAATATAAAAAAAACTGATAGTTGATAAATGGATATCATGAAGAATGTTTGTGACAACATGTAGCTAGACATGGATAACTCACAATGGAACCATTTGACGAATTAAAAAACCATTTGATCCCTATCTACTTGATCCAACTAGAAACTATGTGGGTGTTCTAGTTAGGTTTATTTGAGATTTGGGGTGGACTACAACCTATGTTTTTTCATCTACAGACGAGAATGAGACAAATGTACAGTCGAGATTGATTCTATGGAAGACGTTCAAAATTTGAATTAAACAATTATAAAAAAGTAATATAAAAATAGTTGGTAGCTAGCTGATGAATGGATAACCGGCAGCAGTTCCTGAATAACTCATATTTGATGAATGGATAACTAGTAGTTCATGGAAGATAACCATTTGATCCTTATCGACCTGATCCAGCCACAAATTATGGATAACGAGCAATTCATGGAAGATAACCATTTAATCCCTATCAACATGATCCAGCCACAAATTATGTGAATGTCTTAGTTGTATTTACAATTACACCTAAATACTTACCATTCAACATAGATTTTTTATCTATTATGTTTTAAGGTTCTCTGTTTCTCTTAAATGTCGATTCCTTCCCTTCTCGCTACATGACTTTGCTTTAGCTTCGCATTTACTCAACAAAATACTCTCCCCAAGAATTTATACAATATTCAAAATTGGGTCACAAGAAGAATTTCCCTTTTTCTTACATAATTTGCATGTGATATAGTAATTGAAGCAATTAATAAGGATCCTTTTTTAAGTTGCATTAACTATGTCTACAACGTTTCCAAAGGTTAGCCACAATACATTCTCATTGATCTCACAATCTTGTGATGTGAGGTTTTTATTTATCGTTATTGAAATTCAAAATATAATTTAAACTTAATGTGCCATCTTAGTTACATGGTGGATTTCTTGGGTTTACATAGTGCCACAAATTCAATTCTCCATCTACTACCGACATCCCACTATTGAGCTTCTTCATATATTTAGAAAATTTATAGTGCGTCTCATACACATGCATGAGAGAGTTGTCATTAGGAGGATAAGGGCATATTGGCTAAGTCAACAAGAGTAGCTTGTGCTTAGCATATAGACTTAAGGTGGTGTTACAAATGCAATTGGTATCCATGTAACTATAATTGACATAAACTACGCGAATTTTGTTTTTTTGTATTTTTGGGATCTTCAATTAAAAATAATACGGGACTAGGGAGTTCCTTGATATTCTCATATTACAGTCACTCATATGTATGGTGATATAAAAGTTACTGCATTTTAGTATTCCCTTAATAATTAAGGGTTTTTTTTATAGTACCTTACCTTGTACCTTGATCCCCACACACACAGTACTTATTACCATACTAATGTACACCAATGTATTTGTCATGAAAGGAATCTCCATATTATCTTAAATTATAAAGTAAACAATATAGTAGTTAGCAAAAATGAATCATAGATGGGGCATAAACTATAGAATACCTTAAAGTATAATCTCTCATAAACAAATATCTTTCATGAATGAGGCATTAATCATCAAACCGGGGATAATTTTAGGGGCGAATTTTAGCCCAGTGGGCTATTTTTCCAGGTTTTTCTCCCAAAAAAATTCACCATTTTTAATTTTTTAAATCCTTGTTTCGCCCAATTTTGAAGGGGTAAAATTTTTTCACCCTGAAAAACACCAAATTATTATATAAACGATATTAAATCCTTGGAAATTAAAATATTTTTTGAAAAATATCGCCAATCATTTTATAGTTGGCGTTTTAAGAATTGGTAGTATTCACCAACATTTATACACTTTTAAATAAGTATGGTTCCTTAAAATCATCCCTGCATCAAACAAGATGTAGATTCAAGGAAGGAAGTATAATGGGCAAGTTTAAAGAACTAACTGTGACAATGGGGACATTTTGGATGTAGAAGTAAACATGGCCCCAAAGCATAGGAGACAACTGCAAGCCACTTCAGATATTGGAAACCCAAACGAACAAGTGATTATGCATCCCTCGGGGAGATGACTTCCATAATCAAATATTGGGTGACCAATCAAGTCCAAGCTCAAAAATAAAGTCATAGTGGGGGTCAAGAAAATGAGTTAGAGTGAAAGAAAAAATAATACTAGGATCCCACATAAAACACTGATGGGACAACAAATTCTCTAGACATTATGAAAGAAATTCGAAAATTCAAACTGCAAGAATTCTTCAGGAAAGAAGAGCATAGAAAATCACATGCTTGGTTACTTGGTGTAAAAAGAGCACTAAGTTACAAGGCCTATACTACCATCAAGAAAGAAAAACTAGAAATGAGCCTAATCAAAGATGATTCCTTGTTATGGTGGGTTAATGAGGAAGAGAAGTTGCATATTACCCCAATGTAGTTAACTTGGGATTTATTTAAGGAAATCTTCAAAATCAGGTACTTCTCGAAAGAATATAAACATCAACATATTGGTGCATTCCATGTAGTTAGGAAGAGGGGCCCTATCGGTGGAGGCCTATGAGGAATAAATTCTTTTGCTAGTCCATCATGTAGATTACATGGAAGGATCTAATAAAATGAAACAATAAATCTTCCTTCATGAGATAAATGTAGAAATCTGAGTAGAGTTCTCAATGTGGAAACCAACTACCATGGCAGAAACAACAAGTTTGTCTAGGATGTCCCAAAAGAGGATTAGTGTGGTTGAAAAATTATCAAGGAAGAGCTATGTTCCTTTTAGGGGATATTTTTGAGGAGGGAATAATAGAATCAATGAACCAAGGTATGTATTTGTAGGAAGGAAAGATGGATTAGTTAGGGTTTCCATGGTGGCATCTAGTGAACCACCTGCAAGATTGAGGAATCAACTTCAGAATCATTATAAGAGGCAAAGGAAAAGATCATAAAATTACATGTCATGGCTTGGAAGTTGGTAAAAAAAATAGAATGTTGGAATTGTAAGGGCCCTCACTATCGAAGAGTCTTTACAGAGTATCAGGTCAATCCTAGTCAATGTGAATGAAAGGATAAACACGAAAAAGGTCAGGGAAGGCATCATATCCATGCAGTTGTGATCAACTTCCAACACAAGCATCAAGATACTATTGTGGAATATTCTAGTATATGATAAAAAATATATCCTTTTCCATTTTTATTGACCATGTTGAAACTAATAGTTTCATCTCTCCTTCTATATTAGTTATATGTGGTTTTGCATCCTAATACTAACATGATTTCAGTCATGTTGAAATGGCTTCTGGAGTTAAAGCAAATGATAGGATCTATAATGTCCCCCAGGGATATCATACGGTCTCATGTGGCATATCATTATCTATATAAGGATAATTATATAATTTTAGTACAACGAATTAGTCAAACAAATATTTAAATTCATTCTTTCATGATTTAATTTTGACAAAATCCCTTTAATTACCAATAAATTAAAATAAATTCAATAATTATTCCAAAAAATGATCCAATGGATAGGAAAGTTACCTAACATCATATAACATCATCAAACCTTAAACACAACCCATATCAAAGATTATAACCACTTATAAAGGCTAATTATTCTTATTCACAGTCAACTAGTAATTAAGGTGTTAATTACGACACTTAACCATAGTGTGCAAATGACGACACTTATCACAAATCCATTTTTTAACAAGTAAAAATCAATTATCAATCCAAATGGATTAAAAAGATATAATTTCATGTAAATAAGTCCTAATTACCAAAATTGGAATAATGAATCATGGTAATTATGAAAGAGAGTCCACAAGACTAGTTAACTAGTTTTCCAAAATAAGTAGCTTGTCTTGCACAAAATCAACTTGTAACCATGCCATTAATCCCAAAAGAAACCTTATTCATTTAATAAAATTAAGCATGAACCTACATCCAATTAAAGGTTTATTTGTATATCATTCTAATTTCACATAAGGTGATATGTTCCATCAATTCCAATGAAACTACTTAACATTCAGTACAAGGAATTGAGTTTAAATAATTGCACCAAAATGCAATGAATCAGCAAGTAAAGTATAACACCTGATAAATAGCCACCCTGAACACAATAACATTTTATAAATAGATCACATGGCTAAAAAATTATTTTTTTACAAAAATAGAGAATTCAATCTCCAACTAGTTATCAATTTTCGTCGTAATGTACCTAATTTTTAATTTAACCTTCCAAATTCAAAATAAAGAGAAATATATGACTACTTGTTGTTGGAAACAATAGATCCCATTCCAGCTGATAAAATGGGAGCCCCTTTCATTCACCAAGGAAACCTTTAAGGTTGTATTTTTTCCTTATGGGGCCTTATTCATGCTTACTGTAAGGCTGGACCTTTCCTATGCCTTGAGTATTGTTAGCCAGTTTATGCATAATCTTGGCGAGCAACACATGAATACAGTTATATGCATTCTGAGATATCTGAAATCTGCTCCTGGAAAAGGAATTTTATTCACTAAAAATGAAGATTGTCAAAGTGTGGATGCATATACTAATGTTGACTGGGCTGGAGCAGTCGATGACAAGCGTTCTACTTCAGGTTATTTCACCTTTGTTGGAGGTAACCTTGTTACGTGGAGAAGAAAAAAATAGAATGTTGTTTCCTGATCAAGTTCAGAGGATGAATTTAGAGGTATAGCGCTTGGAGTATGTGAAGTATTGTGGCTAAGACTTCTCCTCAAAGATTTGGGCTATCTGCTTAAGCAGCCAATTCGATTGTATTGTGATAATAAAGCAGCATGTGATATTGCTCATAATCTGGTTCAATATGATCGAACAAAACATGTGGAGGTAGATAGATTCTTCATTAAGGAGAAGTTGGATCAGGAGATCGTGGATTTGCCTAAGATTCGATCAAAGGATTAGTTGGCCAATATTCTCACCAAAGCAATTTCAAGTCAAGTGTTCTCAAATTTTTTGGGCAAGTTGGGCATGTGTGACATCTATGCACCAACTTTTGGGGGAGTGTTGCAATATGGACTGATTCTTTCCTACTCTTACCCATTCTTTCCTATGCTCTCTATGATTCTTTCCTATCCCGTAGATTATTGTTTCCTATCCTTTTTTAGGATCCACAGCTTGATTATAGGATCTGCAGCCTGACTGTAGGATCGGCAGCTCGATTGTAGGTTCTGGAAATTGATCCATTGATGTATATGTACCTATACAATTCACTGTAATAAAAACAGAATTATATTTCTCTTGAAATTTGTTTTGAACTCTAATCATTACAATTTAGTTTTTAATGTTTATGGAAATAGGCTCGATGCCAAAGCATGAAATCAAAATCCTACTAACCCAGGATGCAAGATTGATTCAAAAATAAAAATTGCAAGTTCTCCCCCAACCACAATGGTTTACCGGCCTAACTAAAAAAAACATCAATAACAAAATCAATGATCAAATTCCTACACAACTAACTTGCAAAAACAACCAAAACCAAAATTTTGATACTAACTCTTACTGTATTGCACTCCATGTGGAATGAGTGTTGAATAATTGAATGATTAAGTAGAGATGTAGGGCTTCAGTTGAGTTCGATTCACCCATTCCTATTAAATAAATCCATTAAGTTGTGTGATCTTGACAATACTAGACTCGTATATGTCCACAATAATAAAAGCTCCCACCCAATGCATCTAAAATTTTCCTAGATACTAGAGAAATTTATGGTCATATTATAATAAAACAAAATATTCTTTAGCAAAATGATTGTTCTTGATGTGGTAGTCATGACATGTTTTCTTTCTTTCTTTTCCCATAGTTGTGTGAAAATTGTGTAAAAATCATGACTCTTCTAACTCCATCAACTATGCTACCCATTCCACAACTGATTCACCATATGTCATATGTTTGGCATGCTCTATGTATAGTTTGGTTACGATTAACTTAGCAAGTACCATTGCTTCTCTTCCATAGACCAACTGAAAAAGGGTATTCAGATAATCTCATAAAACAATAGGAAATTGTTCATCCCAGTGATATTTGTTTGTGGAACATACCTTCGTTAACCCCATTTCTAAAATTATTTTAAGCTTCAAGTGTACCATTTGCCTGGGGATGGTAGGGGTTTCTCTTGCGATGTTGAGTAAGAAACTCCCTTGTTAGTGGCATAACTATGCTACTCATAAAGTGCATCCGTTGATCGCCAGTAATTCTATGAGCACTTCCAAACCGAGTAATAAGGTTCTCATAGATAAACCAAGCTTTGTTTTCTTCCAAACAATCCTTAATTGCATGTGCTTCATCCCACTTAAATAGATAATATGTTGCAGTGATAATGTAGTGTTCCTTTGAATGCTGTGTGGGTTGGTAAATGGGACTAATTAAATCCACGACCCACTTCTCAAATGGTTCAAGTGCATGGATAAGTGAAGAGGAATCTACTCATATTGAGAGGGTTTTCCACCCATAGGAACATATCCCATCCACTAGCATAATATTTAGCATCCCTGAAAATGGTTAGGCAGCATAAACCAGCTTGCGCAACTTTCCTTGTAGTGGATTTTCCTCCTACATCTCCTCCCACAACTCCTACATGGAATTTCCATAGAATTTATTGGTTCTCATGATCCAACACACAACGACACAAAATTCCATTAATCAGTTGATAGTCTACATCTCAAAAAACTATGTCGCACTTATGTCCAACACTAGAATATTCTCACACAACTCCTATAGTGAGAAACATGGTAGTTTACTCTAGACCATTTGGAATATTTTTCAACCTTAAATAATGTTGCATCTGGTAATTATTTGTCAAGTAGACCATTCGATTCTCCAATCAAGTTGGGAAAGTTGATTTGAAGCATGATTGTACTTCTCAAGATTCACTATAACTTCAAAAGAGAACTCTTATAACATGAGCATGCATCTACAAATTCATCCTTCCAAATTTGGTTTATTCACTTATAAGTACTTAAGAGAATAATGGCCTATAAAGAATTTAAATTTCCCACGCAATAGACAATGGAAGAACTTCTAAATTACATAAATCACAACCAATCCTTTGCGTTCTATAATTGTGTAGTTGCACTCATCCTATGAAATTTTTTAACTCGCAAAATAGATAGGATGATCTATTTGATATTCTCTTGGATATGCTAGGATATCTCCTAAAGAGATACTCGATGCGTCAACATGCACATGAAATTTCTTTTCTCATTCAAGAAACACCAAAATCAAGACATTTACCATTTTATCCTTGAGGGTCGTGAAGGCCTTGTCACAATATCCATTCCAATTGAATGTTTCATATTCTTAAGAATACGTTCTAATGGGTTTGTAATTGCGGCATGGTTGTCAATAAACTGTCTAAAATACCATATATGCCCCATAGCAGAATGCAATTTTCAGATAGAAGTATGAGGTAGGACGTTCACTATAACAACATTTTTTGCAGAATCCATCACCCTATTGCAATAACTAATATGTCTCAATACATTTCCAAAGGGAGCACAAAAGATATATTTCTTTAGGTTCAAGTATATATGTAGCTGGCGACAATGTATCACAACAGTGTGACATAGTTTGTCAGCAACTTGTACACATCCAGTTGCTAGATACACTTCCAGAAACTTATGGATATATTACGTGAATGCTTCTATTATAATACGTCAGAAGAATAGGTGGTCGAAATAGTCTATACGAGTGGCTTGAGAAAATATATGATGAATTTTGTGAAGAATAGGTGATTGAAGAAAGGACGTCCATTGACATTGTAAAGAGAATATTTTATGACAAACCTACACAAGAATTTATTCTACACTATACCAAATTTAGTGCATACATTTTTAATTGAGAAAGGAATCACCCATATAGTTGATCCGAGACCGTTGATAAGCACCCCCTCCACGACTGATTGGAAGAAAAGATAAGAAGAGTGGTAATATTTTGTGAAAAAATCATACACCTAGTCGTTGCTCTCAACCGGGAGTAGGAAACTAGACACGACCATGGGAGCAGATAACCCATGAAATATCTCAAGCATCAAGACATTAATTAAGGAAGTGAAGAGAACCATATACAATTAAAATGCCTATAAAAGAACAATCAGCAAGAAGAGAATATGAATTAGAAATAGAAACAAGGAAGAGAAGACAAATAACAATGGGAGGATATAAGCCCACATCTGACATGCACAAACTGGAGATATAAAAGACAAAAAAGGAGAGATGAAAAATGAGAAAGTATGAAAATAAATCAGATAAAGACACAAGGAAAATATATTGAGTGACAGTCTAATAGCATACCAACCCTACCTGATTCTTGTGAGAATCGATTATGGAAAAGGAGGAAACTATGACGAATCAAATATATATTAGTCATGAAGAGGAACAATGGTTCGATGACGATATCACCCTATTCATTTTGAGAGGAATCTGATTGAATGTAGAAGAGGAAGTTACCTTGATGGTTCCTAAGGTAGAAAAACAATTACAGGAAATAGAGATAAGTCTAGAAAGTATGCATATCTCTCAAGAAATGGAAGTAGATGACTCTCCCCTATAACTTACTCTTGGATCAAACACATGTACATACTGAATTGTATTCTCCAAAATTGTCTACAATTAAAACCTGGTAGATATTCAGTATTGTCAACATACTGCATAAAAATGGTTAGATAAAAGACAACATTGTCATCTAAATGCCACAAAGACAAGGTAATTGGTTAACTTTCACTCTATAGAATTATAGAAGGAACCTAAAAGTACATTTTTAGAAATTCATGGTACCTTCCCCATTCCAAATTCAACATTAGAAGAAATTCAAAGTAAAAGTAGTGAAGGACATGGTAACGAGTCACAACGTAAACAATTTCGTCACATACAAAGAGAAAGAGTGCTAAACATAAGCACCTGAAGTTTAACAAAATACAAGAAATTCTAGAAGAATAAAATGAAGCACACCCAATCATTCTGAATCACTCCAACAAGTAAAGTTGATATTAAGCAAGCATTTTTAGAATTATTTAGAAATTAGTATATTAAACATTTAGCTTCTCAAAAAATCAAATAAATCAAGCAACATCCAGGAGAATCAGTTAGAAATTATGACAAAACATTTAAATATTTATTAAGTCAAAATCCTCATGCAATCAACGACAAATTCCTGATACAATGGTTTGTTGTTGGGATACTACAAAGCATAAGAGATCCATTATGGATGCATGCCATTAATATGTATGAAGATGCACTTCCAAAGGCATAACATATAGAAACCAATGACGATGGACCGATCATGTTAACTGAGAGACGACTAGAAGAGAAACTATAAATCATGCAAAGGTTGATCCGAGAGTTATCCATCCAAAGATCTTATGTATGGTGTAGCATATGTAAAACTGATCACCATAGAAAAGACGAGTGCACATTTAAAGTATTGTTTGATAAACCCCAAGATGTCTAAGTGATTAATACATAATTTTATTATGATATTTGTTAAACCATATCGAACCACTCCATCCGTGACTTCCCATATAACCTAAAAAATGAAAATCCTAAGTGGTGTGTCATTTGTTAAAAACCTTCCCACAATACAAAAGGTTATCACCTCAATGGAAAAACTAGCAGAACTATCAGAAAGTATATTGTACAAAATCACATGACCAAAGATGAAATGTCATGGATATAAAGGAATAGGAGGATATGATGGTCGAAGTTTCTATGGAGGAAGGGGCAGTTGACATAGCGGTTGAGGAAGATTTCCCATATTTTATTGCTTTATATGTTTTAAGGAAGACCACATAAGTCCTAATTTTCCCCATAAGCGATAGAATAGGCTTGAAATCATGCACCAAATGTGGGGTGGGTGATCATTCACTCAAATAATACCCCATTATTATTGATAAAATGATGAACAAAAAAAATAAAAACTTCTTGTAGTGCATCCTAAGACATGAAATATTGAATACAAAGAACTTAAGAGTAGTTATGATATATGGACTAAGAATGGTACACCACAAAATAATGGAGGTAGCAAGGAGTCATATCCATGACTAAGGAAAGAAAGAGAGACTTATAAGAATGTTTTCAGCGTAATAAATGAGCGAACAAATGAAGAAGACTAACTAGAAGAAACATATACAAAAACAAATTTATTAAACTGCTAAACGAAGAAAAATCAGTTAGTCGATTGTTAATATTAATGGAGATTTTCAAAACTTACAAATAAGGGAATCGACTAGTCAAGAAACTGTCACCTACACCAAAAATAAAACAATATGTAATATCTCAACCCGCAATTCAATCTAGGAATACATTTAACTCATATTTCGGGAGTTGTAGTCAATTTAGGTTCTCAAGTGAATATTATTCCAAAGAAAACGTGGATTAAGATTGGAAGACCCACTCTCACCAAATAAAGGAATTTCTAGAATCTAATTGGTTAAACATTTTTTGAACCTATCAGTATACTAAGAAACTCAGAAACAAACATAATGGGAATTACGAGACAAGTGGAATTCGAAATAATCAACGTACCAGAAGCATTGATGGAATATCCATGTTTATTCATGAGACCATGGGAAATAAAAATGAAAGATACCAAATACTTGGGAAAGAAAGAATTAAATTGAAAGGGGATGTTCGAACGATGATTATTCCATTAGACCCTAAATAAGGTAAACCCTATTTAGAGAAATCTGATGAACAACTGAGGATAATTACAATCAGGAACACCCCTTTCGATAGGGAAATTTTTGATACATAATTGTATGAGTGGAAAATAGATAAATATGAAGGAGAATCTAGAGATTGTTAGACAATAGAATCTATACCAAGAAATAAATTGAAAACAAGTTCTTATATATGGTTGGTTCCAAAAGTCAAAGAAACTAAGAGTTGAAATTACCCCACTTTAATACTAACTAACTTAGAAACCATGAAGCCACAATTTAAAGAAACAGATTCTCTTATGAACCACATCGATCAAGTTTTTAAATACAATGGAGAGAAGTGACAGTTATAAACATTGGTCCAATCATTCATAGGCCAAGTGAACTAATAGTGGCATGTACATGTCCCCTGACTTTAGACTTTGAAAACAACCATGACATTCTTTCTCAAAATATTTGGAGGAAATAAACTTGCAATAGAAACACAAATAACCAAATATAATCTAGGATATGATCCCAACAAATACTTTGAGGACTATGAAAGAGAATGGAGTGAAATTGGATATAGATATGAGAGGGTATGGCCACAATTATTCCCTTATACCCTTACATATTTACCCTATAAGTGGCATAAACTGAAAGAAGCATGAGGCGACACCTTCATCTTGGAAGACATAAAACAATTTTATGAAGGACTTTTCATTTTTTCCAGTCAATTTTTAATTGGAGGAATCAATAAGGACAAATAAAATTTTTATAGAAGAATCCGTCGAAGATATTAACAGAGTCAAAAATGGAAAGCAATTTGAAAGAAATTCAACTTCAACTTGTAATAGAATATTATGCCAGAGGGAATATAGCATCACAAGACTTGAAGCTGAGAATAAGAATATGTAGGGAAAAAGTTTTAGATAGTAGAGAGACCATATGAAGGTTCTTAAGGAACTAAGATATTTGTTTTAAGTCAACACATAAATCGATAAGGACAAAGATAAAATCGACTTTCTTCCACAATACAATGAATTCAAATTACGGGACAGAAGATTGGATGAGTCAAAAGCTCATGAATGGATGACTTCATAAATAAAAATCAAATAGGTAAACATCTCTTATAATGTTCGACCAAAACTTGCTATAATAGGAGACTTCTAGTTGGAAACAAATTGCATAAGATATTAATTTGTTGAAAGAATATCATGGTGTATTTGCGCAATATTACAAATACCTCAAAGTACTAGCAAGGAAATGGGAGATATGATAATAGAGTTGGTTGCAAATGTTGATCTTGTTAAGGAAATACCTTATAAACTATCACACAAATACAAAGAAAAAACCCAGAAAGAATGGGCTAGTCCAATGGTAGTACAACTAAAGAAATATGACCCAACAAAATTAGGAATACGTGTCGACTTTTGGGGATTAAACAAAGTAATAGTGATTGATCCTTTCTCGACCCAATTTGCAAATGAATAATTAATGAAGTCACATGACATGAATGCTCACGAATGGATTCTCAAGATATAACCAAGTATAAAATCAAATGAAGATCAGGACAAAACCACATATGTGATATTTTTTGGATTGTATGCATATAAAGTAATGCCATTTGGATTAAATAATGATCCAGTTGTCTTCTCAATAAATTTTGAAAGTATTTCAGGAACATATAAATTGATCAAGCGGTATTGGTTTACTCTCCTATGAAGATGGTTTGAGGATAATATCCCTATTATGCATGTAGGGACTTCCAAACACTGTAACACCACAAACATCAATGGGTGCTACATCTACCTCCACTTCATCATTATAATTTGCACTTATGGAAAATTTAATCTTTCCTTTTTTGTAGCCCTAAGTTATGTATCCTTATTTACCCATCCCAATAGATATGGGATGGGGTGATCATTTACTCCAATCGAAGCTTACTTATAATATCTTCTACTATGAGATTGGAAACCAATGATTCAACTTTAAAAGATCGATCTCACCTTGGTACAGATTTATATCAACATTTGCTTCCATATTAATAAATACTAGGAAGGGGTAATGGTACTAAAACTTGGATGCTCTTTCTTGGTCTCTTTCCTTAGCTTCCTTTCTAGGTCTCCTTTATCTTCTAATTTCTTGTCTAATCCAATATCTGAGTTAGAGCTTCCAAAATCATTGAAAGGCCCAAACTTGCTCTCCAAAACCACCATGAGGATTGACATGTTGTGTGAGATAGAAATGCACTGTATTTCCATCTTTGTAAATAATTTCTCATAATTGTCTACTTCTTCTTCACCACACTTGTCTTCCATGGCTAGGGCTTGAATATTTTTCTTTATTCTGCTACTAGATCTTACAATCTCCCACCAAAACCCAAATAAAATTGTTTTGATACCAATTTGATCCACAAATTGTCGTGGATATTCCACTGGAATAGTAAGAAAGGTAACTAGAGAAAAGAAATAGAAAATTCACACAAATAACATAAAATTTACCCTGGGAAAACCCATCCAACAATGAGGACTATTCCTTACTCTTCATATAAAAATGGAAATAAAAATGAAATGGTACTTTCTATGTAGTTACCTATGACTCTACGACCAAAATGGATACTATAGGAACTCCTATCTCCTCTATTATGATATAGTATCCACTCCCATTTTGTCTCTCAACTATGGGACAATACAATAACATCATAAGAATGGACACCCTCCTTTTCGTTGTGGTCCAATATTTAATATAGCCCGATGGCCATCCAAGATTAGTTTTTTAGGGTTTTTGCATGCCCAAACTCTTTACTAGGGTCATGGTTTTTGACATTATAGAATTTTATTGAAAGTACACAAGTGTGATAAATGAGAGATAACATGGAATCCAATTGATTCCATGGTGGTCAATTGGATAGGTCAACTTGTGGGAGGCATAACGTCCTCATACATACTCTGATTGACGTTATTCTTGGACTGTTTGAAAGGTATTGGAGTGTAGAATAGCATCAAGGGTAATTTCATATGTTACTAACTCTTAAATCCAAAAACATTATTCAGACCCTCAAATAGGTCTCAGAAGGTTCTAGACCCCAAATTTACAAAGTGAGACAAACCCGAAAAATGTTCCTTACAAGCCAATTCCTCCAATGTTTCCATAGAGAAAGCACCAAAATAGATGAAATACTATATATTGATCCATTTCAAATCACTAGGTATGTGTCTAAAGGCCTTAAACATATTTGGTGGAGTAAAATTAAACCTCATGTCATAAAAGAAGCTTATACTCATCCAAATCCCATAATGACACCTAAAAGCATTACATATGACATCTCGGGGGAATATTTGGTTTCAATCGGGATACATTCACTATTGGAGGGATTTTACCACTAGTTATTGATCTAAGCAAACTAGACATTGTAGAGGGAAAAACCTATTCCTTAGGCTATTTAAAAAATATTCTATAAATCCAAGGTCATGAACTATGACTCAAAGCACCCCACATAATTTATTAAGGGTATCCTTGATCTCTGATTTGGGATATACATGATATTAGGAGATTGTGAGCATTGTATATGTGCTTGAGATCCTTAGAGACGGTCAACAAAGGACACATGGATTATAAATCACATATGTGACATCTTCCCCATGCACTTCTTCATGTTGAAATTATCTGTATCTCTTGAGAGCTGCTTCTTCATCGAATGTTACGTCTCTACTGATTTCCATGTGATGGAATCCAGTAATGTAGATTCTAAATGCCTTGGATACTTCACAGTATCCAACAAATACTCCCTTATTTCTGGAAGGGACCAACTTAGTTCTTTCTCCTTTGGTATATGAACATATACTAGACAACCGAATATCTTCAAGTGACTCATCTCGGGCTTCTTTCCTATGAACATATCTTCTGGAGTCTTGAATCCAAGAGAGCTACGATATATTCTATTCTATACATAGACAACAGTTCTTGCTGCTTCTACCCATTTATGCATTGGAAGATCTTGATCATATATCATTGTATTCACTGCCTCCATAATGGTTCTGTCCTTTCTTTCTGCAACACCATTTTGTTGAGGATTGTAGGGAGCAGTTAGTTCCCTCTTGATTCCAACATCTTTACCAAAAGGTTCAAATTATTTTGAAGTATATTCTCTACCATTGTCTGATCGAAGTGTCTTGATTATTTTGTCTGAAAGGTTTTCTATCAAGGATTTGAATTCCTTGAATTTTTCAAACACCTCATTCTTTGCTTTCAAGAAGTATATCCATGTCTTTCTTGAATAGTCATCAATGAATGTAATATAGTATTCAAAACCACTCAAATACATGGAGTACATTGGACCACATACATCTGAATGAATAAATTGCAACGTACCTTTAGTTTTTGTTTCTCTCTTCGCAAATGGATTCTTGGTATTCTTCCCTTTCGCACATCCTTTGCAAATGCCTTCATGGTTGATCTTAAATTATGGTAGTCCCATCACTACTTTGTTCACATGAGGTAGTGCTTTGTAATTGATGTGGGCAAGCCTCATATGTCACAGTTCACTAGGATTAGTAGTCTCATGAACAAGGGTTGTTTCTAGATGCCCCTTGAGTTTATACAGGCCTCCTTCTTCTTCATCGATGACCACCACATCTTCAATTGTATTTTATTTGGGCCACATGAGTACTTGGCCATCTATAAATGAAACTTTCTATCCTTTCTTATATAAAGCTAAGATAGAAAGTAAATTCTTCTTTAGACCTGGTACATATAAAACTTCCTTCATATTCATGGGATTTCCTAAATCAAGCTTGTAGCTTGCTTCACCAATTCCTTTGATTGGATATTGATAGTCATCTCCTAGAGATACTTTCAGAGGAAAGTTTATTTCTTTAAGTTTTGACAGAAGTTTATTTTTTCTCGACATGTGCTTTGAAGCACCACTATCAATAAGCCACATGTCTTCTCCAGGTGTTACAGACCCAGAGAGTGCTAGGAATAGTACATACTCTTTTTCATATTCTTCCCTTGCTTTCTTTCTCTGTGTTCCTTCTTCTTATTCTTCTTCATCATCATCATCAGCTAGATGTCCATGATTTCCCTTGTAATTGTTTCTCTTCTTGTATTCTTTTCTCTTCAAAGGACAATTTTTGGTAATGTGTCCTATCTTGTCACAATGAAAACACTGAAATTGGGAGTAGTCCTTCTTTGGAAAACTTTCTCTTGTTCCTTGGAACCTTTTGGGAGGTTAAGACTACTTGTGGTTTCCCTTCCTGAATTTGGGTTGAATCCTTCTTCTCTTGGTATGGGTGGCTAGGGCTTGATCATCTTCCTTCAGTATAGATTCTCTATTGGCCACTCTAACCTCCTCTTGAATACAGACTTCCCATACAGTATCAAACTCCAGGATTTCCTTTCTAGCACACATCATTTGGATGTATGACTCCTAGGGTCTAGTGAGACCATTGAGAGTAGTCATAACCAACTCACATTCATCAAGGGTGTCTCCAATGGATTCTACTTGTTCCTTGAACTCGGAGACCCTTGTGAAATAGTCCTGGATGGATTCTCCATGACTCATCTTGGTGCTATTCAGTTGAGCTCTTAGATTCATCTTTATATTGATGTTTCTTCATTCATACATCCTTTCTAGGGCATCATATATTTCTTTCAGAGTCTTATTGGATGACACTTGAGGGATCAATTTATCCTTGATAGAATAAGCAATAGTCCTTTGTGCTCTAATTAGATCCTTCTTGTGCTTCTCCTTAGCTTCAGCCTCGACAGGTTCTGCAACTTCATCCTTGATATATTTTTTGAAGATCATTCTCCTTAAGAATGAGGCCTGTTCTATATTTCCATGCTCTATAATTCTCTATGCCTTCTACTTTGTCCTCAAAATTGGTGCTTGGAGCCATCTCATCATAGGATTACAAAAAATTGAAATTCTAGAAAATGAGAAACTAATCTTACCAGGAGATGCGCTTGGATGAGGTGAAGTGACTGGTGTGCTTGGTTTCTGGAGATCTCAATTCTTCACCTTTCAAATATGACTTGCAAGATTCTACAGTGCAGTTTTTTGGTTCACTGGATTTCTACAGTTTTCTAGTCTAGTGTCAAACTAGGGTTTGAATTTCCCGGAGATCTACTCACTCAAAAACTTTGATCTCAGGCTCAGTAGGTGCACTCTAGGAGGGCACAAATTTACATGCAATCAGATCTTCAAAAATTGAATTTTTTTTGAAACCCTAATTTCTTGTCGGGGAGAGAGAGGAATCTTTCACCTTGTGAAAACTATCCTATTCAGGTTAGTTCTGATACCATGTTAAGATTCCATATGCTAATATAGATTATTAGCATTCAATTTCAATTTCGCAAAAAAAAAAACATATAGACAGGATCACTAAATGAAACAGTATCACAAGATCGACATAGATTTATCCTGGGAAAAACCCAACAAAAATATTCCTCAATATAGATGATCAAAAATATAAAAGATAAGACTTCAGACTTGTCCTTCTCCTCCTTACATATAAGAATCTCTCACTTGCACTACACAAGTGGTTGACTGTGTGTTTGTGTGTTGAAATGAGGAGTGCCTCACTTCTATTTATATTGTTTCGTTCACTTGAAATTTCACTCAACCAAGTCGTCCCCACTAAAATTGACTGGGTCGACTTATCGGGGGGAACTCAAATAGCTTAATATTATATTAATGAGGGTTCTAATGACCCGAATTACAACAAAGGGATTTTCCTCGTGACTCTTAGTAATTCTCCCGATAGGAACATCGATGTATAATGAAATACAAATGATTCAACCGACAGGAACATCAGGGGTACAATAAGTAAATACACTTCGAAGTTACAATAATTCAACACTAATGAGCCACCCTCATGTTTTCATTCTTGTTGATGTATCAAGTTTTATTTTGGAGATGTTGATGTGGATACTTCACCTATATACTAAAGATGATGATGATTATGATCCAGGAGTTCTATGCGGATGAATATTGTCACATGCCCTAATTTTGTAAAATAATATTATCTTATTTTGATTTTATTCCAAGACATTATGTTAAATTTAATGCTAAGTTGTAACTGATGACTCAGCAGAGTCAATAATGTGGAATGTAATTCTGAATATTTTAATTTTAAATAAATAAAAGTGGATACAACAGCTTGGGAGAGCTGTTAAAAAGAGTGTTAGTGGTCAAGTTGGTGGAGGAGACTAGGTGGAGAGAAAATAGACAAGTGGCAGCATCCTCAAACACTTCCTATGTTGTAGGTGGCAACCTCTTTATATTTGGGGTCATGATCCCCCAAGAAAGTGGGATCAGAGCAGGTGGCTCAATTAATGACAACTAACCCAAAAATACCTAGGCAATCTTAATAAAAGAGCCGATTGAAGAGAGTTGGGGCTGCTCATTCCAGGAGAAGAATCATTCAGGTGAATGCACTTCAAGGAATTCATTGGGAAGGGAAATTTTGAGGAAGGTGTTTGAGGGGAAAACTGCAGGAAGGTGATCTAGTACAGCTTTGCAACTGAAAGATCTTACTGTAGTGTGCAAAGTTGGTATTGAGTCTTGGACTAGTACTTTGTTGTTTGCTCCACCTAGTTCTAGCCAAGGAGACCAGAATAGGCTCGAGGGTCCTGAGAAGTCGTTGTTTGAGCACTCTCCAGGAGTTGGTAAGGAGGAACGACCTCCCATTGTTGTTATCACCCAACTTTAAAAATAGGTTCTATTATCTTTTTATTTCTGTGTTAAAGTTTATATCTGTGTGTGAATAATTGATGAATTATTATATGTTATGTTGTAGACTGTTAATTTTGAAATAACTTAGTTGTTCTTATGCTAAATATGTTATTTGATGAAAAATAAATCCTACCTATGTTTTTCCCCATCTGGAGTAATCCAGATCGTACTCTAGCATAGGTAGTGAGTTTAAATAAATGAAGTATGATAGAAATATGAAATGAATAGAGTACTTATGTTTTTCAGAGTATTGAAATGGTTTCTTTCAGTAGATAATTGTTTTTCTAGAATGAATATTATCTGTTTCATAGAGTTGTTGTTAGAACTAGAATGTATATTTAGAATATCAAAAAAGAAACAGAATCATATTATTTTACTAAGAGTAGTATATTCAAGTATGTAAATTCATTCTTCTACACAGTACCTACTTCTATAAGTTATATATCTATACTGAAATAAAAGAAATAGTATTTTCAGTTGAATGCTTAATATTTATGTTAAGTAAAGATGTGATTATAGTTCTGTTAGTTTATTTCTTTTCCTACTAATGATAGCTATTTTCACTTGCAACTATCTAAACTTTAAGTAAGGATAGGTAACCTAATTAAATTTCGAAGATAAACTAAATTGAAGTAAGGAATATCATAATTAAGAACTCAATAACCCTTATAATATTATTTCTCTTAGAATCAAAATAACGAACAGACAGTAGTAACCTATGCATATAATATTATTATTAAAGAACTGTCCTTACACATTTACAGACAAATTAGATATAAGGAGTATTGATAGGATGAAAGCTCTTATTTCTTTCACCATGTTTACAAAATAATCTTATTAAATAAACTCAACGATTATAGATTGTTCTCAGTATTATTTAATAATATATATAAATATAAATATAAACTCAAAAGAATATAGAATTTGCAAATAACATTGTTATTAATACAATAATATTATTATTAACAATAAACAGTATTGTTTATGAATTAATAATTCTTTCATACAAACTGAAGAAGTCTTGTGACAGAAATGGAATTAACAAAATTACAATACATAAATTATTACTTTAAATGTGCAATGGGTAAAAACCCTAGCTTTTACTTTTGAGCAAATTTTTTCTATATACTTATATATTTTAGAAACCTAAGTTAACCATAAGTTAGTTCTTTTAGAAAAACTATTAAGGAACCAACTAAATTCATTTCACGGGAAATAAATTACAATACTGAATAATATAAACAAAATGTATACTGTATCTCATTATTTTACTAACAGGGTGTAGCTGTGAAATCGAAATATAGGGTTAAAACCCTTATATTTATTACAAATACAAATAGTAAAACATTAAACTAACAAATGAAATTCATTTAAATATGTAACCATTAATATCCAGGTTAATATAATTTACTCATAGTCCTTTAAGGACAAATAAAAAGACAATAATTATTATAAACTGGAATAATCCATTTCAAACAAGGGTTTCCACAGGATAAACCCTAGATCATAACTCCAAGTAAAAACAAGTAGGAATTAAGTTACAGCTATAAGTACAAGCCTTAAATATTTAATTATAAACCCTTACAGAGTATGTAAAAAAAGTACAAAAATCTTGACTAACTGTCAAGAAGGGTAAAAACCGTAACAGAGCTTAATATAAAACATATGATCAACCAAACAAGTTTAAAGACAACACTATCATTACAAAAACCATTAATTTAACCAAGCCGTAAAGCCAAAGTTCAACTAAATACAGTACTCAGTTAAACCGATTTTACCCTAGCGAGGGTTTGATACTGATTTTGACAACAATAACCTATAAAAACAGCAAACATAACTCAAGGCGACACGAGGGAGGGTTTCCCAAAACCCTGGGCAATTCCATTGACCACCCTAATACTAGTAGAGCGAAAAATCCAACACTTGGACCACGGGGCTTACCCGAAAACGAACCATGAGCCATGGCCTTCTATGGAAACTATCTATTTCTCCTTGTAAAATCTTTACTGTGGCGAGCACCTGTAAGCAAGGTTTTAGACCACTATCAATTCACAAATAATTATACAAACCACAGTAACAACAAAGTATTTTTGCAGTCAAGTAATTGAACTTAAAATTTATTTATTACCTGTCAAGTTGAAAACGCCGACAGCCTCGTTGAAGCATAGTGACCTACAAGCTATGCAAATGAAGACTCAATAGCCTGTAAGTTAAAAAACTCAAGCGACAGCAAGCCATGAGGACTGCAAAGGAAACTGGAATAGACCATCAACCACAGGGATAATTGAAGGAGAATATCACTCACATCAGGACAATGGAGCCAACTATCTCCATGAGTTGCAGAGCGAGAACCAAGCCCTTGGGAATGGCTTTTAAAACCACGTATTGGAGACAATTGCAACATGGAACCGAAACACAAGACAACTAGAGCAAGGAGGACCGACGGCCGCCATGGAATCCAAGCAGAGAAACCCTAAAGCCAGCATAAACTACGGGAAAGAATGATAAGGATTAGGTTTACAATATTCTTTTATATCTCCCACGCATGGTCAGGAGACGACAACATGGTCACATAAAAATCTAACATGCAGGGGGTCGTAGACTTTAGTGCTTGCATAAAATCAAGAACCAATTATCAAATCATTGGGAATGATTTTTTAAACTATAATATCAACCCAATAATTTGCCATGCCATCATTAACCATATGCACCATATCATATGTAGTATAATGACAAGATTATCAACGGGGTGGTTATGTTGACCTAGCTTATAGTGTCACTCATAAATCTTAGTTAAAATCCCGATTTTGTTTATGCATTAAACTCTTTTCACCAATAACATTATATTATAACATTATAACATCACAATAACGATATGAATGGTTGCATATCCTTTCTCTAAACATTGTTTTTGTTATAAGATAGAAATCAATTTATGTGTGTCTTGTATATAGATAGAGATCAGAGTTTTAGGTATTTATTTAAGATAAGAGATTAAATGTGTATATGGGAGAGTTCATGCTAAATAATAAAAAACTATAGTTTATACATAGTAATCTCTCGTAATAACAACGTTACAAGTTATAGTTTTATAAATGGCATGATGTAATAGTTGGGAGGATTATAAACTTTAATTTAAATAGGTTTATAATCATAAACTAATTATAGAATGAACCTCTATCAAACAAGTGGATTATGCATGTCTATAAAACTTATATGAACTAACAACTCAATTGGTAACAGCACTTGAAGTGGACAAATACTTATTGTTTGAACACTATTATGAAATTATGTTACACGGTTCATAGCGAAAATATTTCGATGGATGGTGGTTACGAATCAAGATGGAAGTTACTAAAGATTCACGAGGTCAAATGGGTAGTAAAGTAGTTATAGAACTAAACAAGATAACTAGAATAGGAATGATCCTATTGAATCTAGAAATTACTAGAACCATAACGTTCAACATGAAAATAAAATATATAGGTAAACAATGATCTTGTAGGAAAGCATTATGGTTTTCAGTTTGCTCAATTGAATTTATACTGTCCAAAGGATAACAGGATGTAAGCTGCCTCACAGAAACAAAATGTGGGACCGTCATTTCCCAGATAAGAAAATGTATTGTTATATAAATACTGATAAAAAACAATCATTATATCATTGCAAATTAAATATACCAAAGTAGAAATACTTTGTAACTAAGATTCTAATGTTTAAAATTGCAAACATAACTTACTGTTGTTACTTACTTCTGAACATGATTACAAGAAAAACTGTAGGAAGCCAAATGGTTTTACCTCACAAAAACTGTTTAAAGTTTAGCAGCTTAATTACTAAGCTTTTTAATTGCAAGTAAATACTACTGGATACTTTAAAGAACCTTTATTATGTACTCAATCGATCATACCTGTAAACCTATAGGAACAAGTAATCAACTATGTTAGCACGATTGCTAAGTAAGCCCTAGACTCAAAAGTAGATTTCACCTACTTGACATCAAAAGACTCATCAATAAACTGAAGTGAAAAAGCACACAAAAAGACTTTATTCTTGTTACAAAAATGAACTGTTAAGTTATTATAATTAATATTTAGTGAAACTAATTATTTGACTGTTTCTTTTATTTGCAAACCGTTAGCTGTTAGTAGACTGCAGGGTTTAGCATTTATTGTTATCTCAAAATTTTAATTTTTTGTGAAAATTTGGGGCTTTGACATGTGGTATCAGAGCACAAGGTTCAAACACTAGGCCTCGATGACGCCCAACTAGCTTTCATAAAATAGTAAATTAAATTATTGTGCTGACATATTTTATTTTTTTTAAATGTTATTCAATGGAGAATTGTTTTTTCTGAATTTTAACAGGTAGGTATGGAAAGGATGGAAGAGTATGCAGAGGAGGAGTCTCCAGTTACTGAAACAGGAAATTTACCAAGAGATCCTATACCAGAGGATTTAACTAATAATTCCTCAGAGTTGTTACAAACTGTAAAAGACTTAAAAACTGAAATGGAGTCTGTTAAGCAAGAAAATGAAAGGATTCTGAGGGCTCAAGAAGAGATAAATAAGATCCTAATTGAAAAGTTTCAAACTGAGGGTAGGGGTAGAAGGTAAGAATATGAAGATGCCAGTCATCAACGAAAATCTAAAAAGATGAAGCATACAAAAAATGAAAGTAGTTTGTCTTCTGAAGTATTTGGTGAACAACAAAATTACCATACTACTAGTGATAGTAGTGACGATAATCTATACACCAAAAAGAGGAAATACAAACCTTATGAAGAAATTTCTGGGTAATTCAAAAAGATATAACCGCCAACTTTTAATGGAGAAACTGAGAAGGGGGAGGAAGATGAATCCTGGTTATCTGGGATGAAGAAGTAATTCCAAATATATAATTATTCTAACCAGTTAAAGGCTAGGATGGCTATATATAACCTCTGAGGAAAGGCTGACATTTGGTGGCAAGACTTGAAGAGACTTAAGGGTATAAAAGAGAAAGAAGTTAACTAGAGTACCTTCAAGAGGTATTTCAGAAAGAAATTCCTGTCTGGGCAGTATTATGAGGAGAGAGCCAAGGAGTTTTATGAACTGAAGTTAGGTTCAATGACAATGAAGGATTTGAACAATAAGTTATTAAGTCTACTTAGGTATGTACCATACCTTGTAGATGAGAAACCAAAGGTACAACGATTCCTTAGCTATCTACCATATCATATCAAATATAGAATTGAATATGATAACCCAACGACCTTGGAGGAAGCTATGAGAAAGGATAACTTTTGTTTTGAGCAGAATCGGAAGAAAGAAAGCATGGCCAACTACAAGGCTAAGAAAAATAATAACCAGTTTGAATCAAAGAAGAAGGATTTTGTGCCTAACAAAAATTTTAAGAACAATAAGGCCAAAAACTATTCTAATAAAAAGAATTTCCAAGGAAATAGGAACAGTACACCCAACAATCAGAACAATTCTAAAGGTAAGGACACTGCAAATAATCATGGAAACTATACCAAGACTTTTGAGCGTAAAGAGTCTGTCAAGTGCTGGGAATGTAATGGCCCACACTATGCTTCAGTCTGTCCAAATCGGAAGAAGACTGTTAGCAATATTCATACTATACAGGAGGAGATTACCATCGGGGAACTAGCAAGGAGCATGCCTAGAATCAACGCATCCTTGGAGAATCGACAAGTTGAATATTAGACTTCCATGGTGGAAGTAGAAGGTATGATAAATAAGACCCCCGTAACTATTTTGATTGATCCAGGAGCTAGTCTTAGTTATATTGCACCTCAGATAGTAGAAAAATGTAAGTTATCTATTGATAAGTTTGAGAATTCATGGTTAGTTCAGTTAACCACTGGTGCTAAAAGAAAAGTAACTTGTTTCGTGAAAAAATGTGCATTAGTTATGGATAAATTTGAAACTGTTGTTAAACTTAATGTTTTGCCACTTGGTTCTTATGATTTGCTAATTGGTATGGACTGGTTAGAACAACATAGAGTAATTCTAAACTGTTATGATAAAACTTTCACATGTTTAAATAGTGATGAAAAACCAGTAAGTGTTAAAGGAATTCCTAGAAAAACTATTGTAAGACAGATTTCTGCTTTACAACTTAAAAGAGCTGTTAGAAAGGGATGTAAAGCTTACGCAGTAACAATTACTGATCAGGAAAGTAAAATTAGAACAGATAAGTTAAAAGTGGAAGACATCTCAGTATTAAAAGAATATGTTGACATATTCCCAGAAGAAATTCCGGAATTACCTCTCAAAAGGGAATTGGATTTTACCATTGAGCTGGTACCGAGTGCAGTACCTAGCTCAAAGGCCCCTTATCGAAAGAACATATTGGAACTTAATGAATTAAATTCACAATTAAAAGAGTTAATTAATCAAAAGTATATTCGACCAAGTGTGTCTCCTTGGGGGGCACCTCTCATCTTCATCAAAAAGAAGGACGGAACTATGCGACTCTGCATAGATTACCGTCAGTTAAACAAGATGACCCTCAAAAATTGATATCCGTTGCCCCACATAGATGATCTGTTTGATCAACTACGTGGAGCCATGGTGTTTTCAAAAATAGATTTAAGTTTTGGATATCATCAAGTGAGGATTAAAGATGAAGACATCTTTAAGACAGCTTTTAGAACAAGATATCGTCATTACGAATTTGTCGTAATGCCATTCGGGCTCACTAATGCCCCAGCTATCTTTATGCGTTTAATGAAAAACATAATGCATAAGTATTTAGATAAGTTTGTTGTCATGTTTATCGATGACATTCTAATCTATTCAAAAACTGAAAAAGAACATAAAGAACATCTAAAAATTGTTTTGCAAGAGTTGCGAGAACATCAACTCTTTGCAAAGTTTAGTAAGTGTGATTTCTTTAAGGATAAGATTCAGTATTTAGGTCACGTAGTGACTAAGGAAGGAATTTTCATAGATCCTGAAAAGATACGAGCAATCGAAGATTGGTTGGTTCCTAAGGATGTGATGGATGTTAGATCTTTCATGGGCATTACCAGTTACTACCAGAGGTTCGTTGAAGGCTTTTCAAGGATAGCAAATCCGATAAATTCCTTGTAGAAGAAAGGAAATAAGTTCAACTGGAATTAGAAATGTGAGGAAAGCTTTAAAAAGTTAAAAACTTTGTTAACCAGTGCACCTATTTTAAGAATAGCAGATCCTAATAAAGAATTTGTGGTGTGCACTGATTCCCGTAATGATGGCTTAGGTGGTGTTCTGACTCAATAAGTCCATGTTATTGCCTATGAGTCTAGAAAGCTAAAAGTTCATGAAAATAATTACGCAACATATGATCTGGAATTAGCAGCTGTAATACACACCTTAAAGATGTGGCGACATCACCTAATTGGCAGAAAATTTGTTTTAATGACAGATAATAAAGGATTGAAGTATCTTTTAGATCAACATAATTTAAATGCCAGACAAGCTAGGTGGTTAGCTTTCTTAAGCGAGTATGTTTCAGATTTAGATGAACAACTTAAATAAGGAATAAAACAAGATGAAATTTACCAGAATTTGCAGGCTAAAGATAAAGAAAATCCAATAGAAAACTTAATAAAAGGTTACAGCTTAAATGAAAAGGAATTTTTACTGTATAAGGATAAACTGTATGTTCCTAACGTACATAAAGTTAAGCTGTTAATTCTGGATGAAATTCATAAAACACCATATTCAGGTCATCCAGGTTACCAAAATATTATAACCATGTTAAGAAAAGAGTATTTCTAGCCAAATATGAAAACTGAGGTAGCTGAATATATTGCAAGGTGTTTAAAATGTCAACAGGTAAAAACTAAACACCAACACCCAGCTGGTTTGCTACAGCCTTTACCAATCCCTAGCTGGAAATGGGAGGTAATTAGTCTATATTTTATTAGTGGACTACCTAGAAATCAAAATCAAAATGATTCTATCATGGTAGTAGTTGATAAGTTAAGCAAAGCAACTCATTTTATACCTGTTAAAACTACTTACAAAGCTGCCAACATAGCTGATATTTTTCTAAAGCAGATTTTTCGATTACATGGAGTACCAAAAGTCATAATCTTAGACAGAGATCCCAAGTTTACAGGAAAATTTTGGAAGTCTTTGTTTAAAGGGTTAAACACCACATTAAATTTCAGTACTTCTTTCCATCCTCAAATAGATGGAAAAACTGAAAGGGTAAACTAGGTACTAGAAAATTTATTGAGAATGTATGTGAAAGACCAGCTTGGTAAATGGGAGGACTATTTACATCTAGTAGAATTTGCTTATAATAATAATTATCAGACATCAGCTAGAACTGTTGAAAGAAATGGAAGAAACTGTGAAACAAGTGCAGGGAAATCTAAAAGTGGCATAGGATCGGCAGAAAAGTCAAGCAGAATAAAAAGAACTCCAAAGGAGTTTCAGGTAGGTGAACATGTGTTCATCAATGTAAGGCCCAAAAAGATCTCTCTAAGATTGGGGAGTTGTGCAAAATTGGCATCTCGTTACTGTGGCCCATTTGAAATTTTGTCTAGGATTGAACAAGTAGCTTATCAATTAGCATTACCACCTAATTTAAGAGTACATAATGTTTTTCACATTTCTATTTTAAAATTAACCTAAAAGATTGCTTTCACATTTCATTAAAATTTTTATTATAAGTTAAAATTGAAATAAAAATGAAAAATAAAAAAAATTTCCCTAAGTTTAGACACATTAATAATCATTTTAAAATAAAATTTGTTAATAATAAAAAATTTATTAATAATAATAAATATTTTTTGACTTTTGAATTTGACTCACTATACTTTATATAAAAAAAAATTAATAATAATTAATTTGACCACCTTATAAACTTCTTAAATAATTAATTAAATAATTTTTTCTTTTTAGTTTCTCCTTAAGTTTTTAATAAGATTTTTAATATTGTCTTAATTTTAATAATATAAACATTTTCTTACTCCGGAAAAATAGGTTTAAAGAATAATTTTTCCGCACATTTTGAAATTAAAATAAAATTATTTTTTTTTAACCTAGCAAACCCTAGCCTCTGCAGCCGACCTTAGTCTTTTTCTAATCGGTTCCAGTATTTATCAATGATTCTCACTCTCTCCACATTCGACATTGTCCTAATGATGGATCCTGATATGGATCCGAAACGTCGACTTGGTCATTTCGATACTGTGGTTTCTCCGACAACAACATCAATAAGAAATATGTTCATGATCCTACTCATGTTGTTAACTGGAATGTTGTACAAGTGGAACCAGAAGGAGAATTTCTGGTGGAACCGGATAGTATCCTTGGGAGGAGGGAAATTATACTTCGGAACAACACCATTGGACAGGTGAAGGTGCAATGGAAGCACCTTAGTCCAGAGGAATCCACCTGCGAATTGGAAAGTAAAACATGAGATGCATATCCAATTCTGTTCCAGGGGACTTCCAAGGATGAAGAATAAATAACATCGAGGACGATGTTATATTCTAAGGGGGTGTGTATGTCACATGCACCAATTTTGTAAAATAATATTATCTTATTTTGATTTTATTCCAAGACATTATGTTAAATTTAATGTTAATTTGTAACTGATGACTCAGCAGAGTCAAGAATGTGGAATGTAATTCTGAATATTTTAATTTTAAATAAATAAAAGTGGAGACAATAGCTTGAGAGAGCTGTTAAAAAGAGTTTTACTGGTCAAGTTGGTGGAGGAGACTAGGTGGAGAGCAAATAGACAAGTGGTAGCATCCTCAAACAGTTTCTATGTTGCAGGTGGCAACCTCCCTATATTTGGGGTCATGATCCCCCAAGAAAGTGGGATCATAGCAGGTGGCTCAATTAATGACAACTAACCCAAAAAGACCTAGGAAATCTTAATAAAAGAGCCCATTGAAGAGAGTTGGGGCTACTTATTCCAAGAGAAGAATCATTCAGGTGAATGCACTTCAAGGAATTCAATGGGAAGGGAAATTTTTAGGAAGGTGTTTGAGGGGAAAACAACAGGAACGTGATCTAGTACAGCTTTGCAGTTGAAATATCTTACTGCAGTGTGTAGAGTTGGTATTGAATCTTGGACTAGTACCTTGTTGTTTGCTCCACCTAGTTTCAGCCAAGGAGACCAGAACAGACTCAGGGGTCCTGAGAATTCATTGTTTGAGCGCTCTCCAGGAGTTGGTAGGAAGGAACGGCCTCCCATTGTTGTTGACATCCAACTTTAAAAACAGGTTCCATTATCTTTTTATTTATGTGTTAAAGTTTATATTTGTGTGTGAATAATTGATGAATGATTATATGTTATGTTGTAGACTGTTAAGTTTGAAATCTCTTAGTTGATTTTATGTTGAATCTATTCTTTGATGAAAGATCAATCCTACCTGTGTTTTTTCCCATCTTGAGTAATCTAGATCGTACTCTAGCACAGGTAGTGAGTTTAACTGAATGAAGTATGATAGAAATATGAAATGAATAGAGTACTTACATTTTTCAGAGTATTGAAATGATTTCTTTCAGTAGATAATTGTTTTTCCAGAAAGAATATTATCTGTTTCATAGAGTTGTTGTTATAACTAGATTGTATATTTTGAATATCAGAAAAGAAACAGAATCATATTATTTTAATAACAGTAGTATATTCAAGTATGTAAATTCATTCTTATACACAGTACCTACTTCTATAAGTTATATATCTATACTGAAATAAAAGAAATAGTATTGTCAGTTGAATGCTTAATATTTATGTTAAGTAAAGATGTGATTATAGTTTTGTTAGTTTATTTCTTTTCCTACTAATGATAGCTATTTTTACTTGCAACTATATAAACTTTAAGTAAGGATAGGTAACCTAAATAAATTTCGAAGATAAACTAAAGTGAAGTAAGGAATATCATAATTAAGAACTTAATAACCCTTATAATATTATTTCTCTTAGAATCAAAATAAAAAACAGACAGTAGTAACCTTAACATATAATATTATTATTAAAGAACTGTCCTTACACATTTACAAACAAATTAGATATAAGGAGTATTGACAGGATGAAATCTCTTATTTCTTTCACCATGTTTACAAAATAATCTTATTAAATAAACTCAACGATTATAGAATGTTCTTATTCTTATTTAATAATATATATAAATATAAATATAAACTCAAAAGAAAACAGAATTCGCAAATAACATTGTTATTAATACAATAATATTATTATTAACAATAAACAGTATTGTTTATGAATTAATAATTCTTTCATACAAACTGAAGAAGTCTTGTGACAGAAATGGAATTAACAAAATTACAATACATAAATTATTACTTTAAATGTGCAATGGGTAAAAACCCTAGCTTTTACTTCTGAGCAAATTTTATGTATATACTTATATATTTTAGAAACCTAAGTTAACCATAACTTAGTTCTTTTAGAAAAACTATTAAGCAACCAACTAAATTCATTTCACAGCAAATAAAATACAATACTAAATAATATAAACAAAATGTATATTGTATTTCATTATTTTACTAATAGGGTGTACCTGTGAAATCGAAATACAAGGTTAAAACCCTGATATTTATTACAAATACAAATAGTAAAACATTGAACTAATAAATGAAATTCATTTAAATATGTAACCATTAATAAACAGGTTAATATAATTTACTCAATAAACTGGAATTATTATAAAAGATAGTAATTATTATAAATTGGAATAATCCATTTCAAACGAGGGTTTCCACAAGATAAACCCTAGATCATAACTCCAAGTAAAAACAAGCAGGAATTAAGTTACGGCTGTGAGTACCAGCCTTAAATCTTTAATTATAAACCCTTACAGAGTATGTAAACAAAGTACAAAAAGCTTGACTAACTGTCAAGAAGGGTAAAAACCCTAACAGAGCTTAATATAAAACATATAATAAACCAAACAAGTTTAAAGACAACACTGTCATTACAAAAATGATTAATTTAACCAGGCCATCAAGCCAAACTTCAACTAAATACAAGACTCAGTTAAACCAATTTTACCCTAGCGAGGGTTTGATACTGATTTTTACAACAATAACCTGTAAAAACAACAAACATAACTCATGGCGAGATGAGGGAGGGTTTCCCAAAACCCTGGGTGATTCCATTGACCACCCTAATACTAGTAGAGTGAAAAATCCAACACTTGGACCACCTGAAAAAGAACCAAGAGCCACGTCCTTCTTTGGAGACTGTCTATTTCTCCTAGTAAAAGCTTTACTGTGGCAAGCACCTGTAAGCAAGGTTTTAGACCACTGTCAGTTCACAAATAATTATACAAACCACAGTAACAACAAAGTATTTTTACAGTGAAGTAATTGAACTTAAAATATATTTATTACCTGTCAAGTTGAAAATGTCGATAGCCTCGTTGAAGCATAGTCACCTACAGGATGTGCAAACGAATATTCAACCGCCTGCAAGGTAAAAACCTCACACGACAGCAAGCCACGAGGATTGCAAAGGATACTGGAACAGAGCGTCAACCACGGGTATAATGGAAGGAGAATATCACTGATAACAGGACAATGGAGCCAACTATCTCCACGAGTTGCAAAGCGAGAACCAAGCCCTTGGGAATGGATTTTAAAACCACGTATTGGAGACAATTGTAGAATGCAACTGAGACACAAGAAAACCAAAGCAAGGAGGACCGACGGCCGCCATGGAAACCAAGCAGAGAAACCCTAAATCCAGCTTAAACTGCAGGAAAGAATGATAATGATTAGGTTTACAATATTGTTTCATATCTCCCACGCATGGTGAGGAGACGATAACGTGGTCACATAAAAATATAACATGCAAGGAGTTGTAGACTTTAGTGCCTGCATAAAATAAAGAACCAATTATCAAATCATTGGGAATGAATTTTTAAACTATAATATCAACCCAATAATTTGCCATGCCATCGTTAACCATATGCGCCATATCATATGTAGTATAGTGACAAGATTATCAACGGGATGGTTACGTTGACCTAGCTTATAGTGTCACTCATAAATCTTAGTTAAAAGCCCGATTTTGTTTATGTATTAAACTCTTTCCACCAATAACATTATATTATCATATTATAACATCACAATAACGATATGAATGGTTGCATATCCTTTCTCTACACATTGTTTTTTTTATAAGATAGAAATCAATTTATGTGTGTCTTGTTTATAGATAGAGATCAGAGTTTTAGGTCTTTATTTTAGATAAGAGATTAAATGTGTATATGGGAGAGTTCATGCTAAATAATAAACAACTATAGTTTACCCTTGTAATAAAATATGAACTATAGTTTATACATAGTAATCTCTTGTAATAACAACATTACAAGTTATAGTTTTATAAATGGCATGATGTAATAGTTGGGAGGATTATAAACTTTAATTTAAATAGGTTTATAATCATAAACTAATTATAGACTAAACCTCTATCAAACAAGTGGATTATGCATGTCTATAAAACTTATATGAACTAATAACTCAATTGGTAACAACACTTGAAGTGGACAAATACTTATTGTTTGAACATTATTATGAAATTCTGTTACACAGTTCATAGCGACAATATTTCTATGGATGGTGGTTACGACTCAAGCTGGAAGTTACTAAAGATTCACTTGGTCAAATGGGTAGTAAAGTAGTTATAGAACTAAACACGATAACTAGAATAGGAATGATCCTATTGAATCCAGAAATTACTAGAACCATAAGGTTCAACATGAAAATAAAATATATAGGCAAACAATGATCTTGTAGGAAAGCATTATGGTTTTCAGTTTTCTCATTGAATTTATACTGTCCAAAGGCTAACAAGATGTAAGTTTCCTCGCAGAAAACAAATGTGGGACCGTCGTTTCCCAGATAAGAAAATGTATTGTTATATAAATACTGATAAAAACAATCATTATATCATTGCAAATTAAATAGACCAAAGTAGAAATAATTTGCAACTAAGATTCTAATGTTTAAAATCGCAAACATATCTTACTGTTGTTACTTACTTCTAAACATGATTACAAGAAAAACTATAGGAAGCCAAATGGTTTTACCTCACAAAAATTGTTTAAAGTTTAGCAGCTTAATTACTAAGCTTTTTAATTGCAAATAAATACTACCGGATACTTTAAAGAACCAGTAAACCTGTAAGAACCTGTAATCATCTGTGTTAGCATGACTGCTAAGTAAGCCTCGGACTCAAAATTATATTCACCTACTTGACATGAAAAGACTCATCAGTAAACTGAAGTGAAACAACACACAAAAAGACTTTATTCTTGTTACAAAAATGAACTCTTAAGTTATTATAATTAAGATTTAGTGAAACTAATTACTTGACTGTTTCTTTTATTTGCAAGCCGTTAGCTGTGAGTAGACCGCAGGGTTTAGCATTTATTGTTATCTCAAAATTTTAATTTTTTGTGAAAATTTGGGGTTTTGACATGTGGTATCAGAGCACAAGGTTCAAACACTAGGCCTCGATGAAGCCCAACTAGCTTTCATAAAACAGTAAATTAAATTATTCTGCTGACGTAGTTTATTTTTTTTAAATGTTATTCAATAGAGAATTGTTTTTCTGAAGTTTAATAGGCAGATGTGGAAAGGCTGGAAGAGTATGCAGAGGAGGAGTCTCCAGTTATTGAAACAGGAAATTTACCAAGAGATCCTATACTAGAGGATTTAACTACTAATTCCTTAGAGTTGTTATAAACTATAAAAGACTTAAAAACTAAAATGGAGTCTGTTAAGCAAGAAAATGAAAGGATTCTGAGGGCTCAAGAAGAGCTGAATAAGATCCTAATTGAAAAGTTTCAAACTAAGGGTAGGGGTAGAAGGTCAGAATATGAAGTAGCCAACCATCAACAAAAATCTAAAAAGATGAAGCGTACAAAAAATAAAAGTAGTTCGTCTTCTGAAGTGTTTGGTTAACAACAAAATTACCATCCTATTAGTGACAGTAGTGTCGATAATCTGTATGCCAAAAAGAGGAAATACAAACCTTATGAGGAAATTTTTGGGAAATTCAAAAAGATATAACTGCCAAAATTTTAATGGAGAAACTGATAAGGGGGAGGAAGCTGAATCCTGGTTATCTGGGATGAAGAAGTACTTCTAAATATATAATTATTCTAACCAATTAAAGGCTAGGATGGCTATGTATAACCTCTCAGGAAAGGCTGACATTTGGTGGCAGGACTTGAAGAGAGTTAAGGGTATAAAAGAGAAAGAAGTTAACGCGAGTACCTTCAAGAGGTATTTCAAAAAGAAATTCCTATCTGAGCAGTATTATGAGGAGAGAGCCAAGGAGTTTTATGAACTGAAGTTAGGTTCAATGACAATGAAGGATCTGAACAGCAAGTTCTTAAGTCTACTTAGGTATGTACCATACCTTGTAGATGAGAAACCAAAGCTACAACTATTCCTTATCTTTCTACCGTATCATATTAAAGATAGAATTGAATATGATAACCCAAAGACCTTGGAGGAAGCTATGAGAAAGGCTAACTTTTGTTTTGAGCAAAATCGGAAGAAAGAAAGCATGGCCAACTGGAACACCAAGAAAAATAATAACCAGTTTGAATCAAAGAAGAAGGATTTTGTGCCTAACAGAAATTTTAAGAACAATAAGGCCAAAAAATATTCTAATAACAAGAATTTCCAAGGAAATAGGAACAGTACACCCAACAATCAGAACAATTCTAAAGGTAAGGAAACTGCAAATAATCATGGAAACTATACCAATAATTTTTAGTGTAAAGAGATTGTCAAGTGCTGGGAATGTAATGGCCCACACTATGCTTCAGTCTATCCAAACCGGAAGAAGACTGTTAGCAATATGCATACTATACAAGAGGAGATGACCGTTGGGGAACTAGCAAGGAGCATGCCTAGAATCAATGCAGCCTTGGAGAACCGACAAGCTGAATATCAAACTTCCATGGTGGAAGTAGAAGGTATGATAAATAATACCCCTGTAACTATTTTGATTGATCCAGGAGCTAGTCTTAGTTATATTGCACCTCAGATAGTAGAAAAATGTAAGTAATCTGTTGATAAGTTTGAGAATTCATGGTTAGTTCAGTTAGCCACTGGTGCTAAAAGAAAAGTAACTTGTTTTGTGAAAGAATGTACATTAGTTATGGATAAATTTGAAACTGTTGTTAAACTTAATGTTTTTCCACTTGGTTCTTATGATTTGTTGATTGGTATGGACTGGTTAGAACAACATAGATTAATTCTAAACTGTTATGATAAAACTTTCACATGTTTAAATAGTGATGAAAAACCAGTAAGTGTTAAAGGAATTCCTAGAAAAACTATTGTAAGACAGATCTACTTTACAACTTAAAAGAGCTGTTAGAAAGAGATGTAAAGCTTACATAGTAACAATAATTGATGAGGAAAGTAAAATTAAAACAGATAATTTAAAAGTGGAAGACATCCCAGTCTGAAAAGAATATGTTGACATATTCCCAAAAGAAATTCTGGGATTAACTCTGAAAATGGAATTGGATTTCACCATTGAGCTGGTACTGAGTGCAGTACCTAGCTCAAAGGCCCCTTATCGAATGAACATATTGGAACTTAATGAATTAAAATCGCAATTAAAAGAGTTAATTGATAAAAAGTATATTCGACCAAGTGTGTCTCCCTGGGGGGCACCTATCATATTCGTCAAAAAGAAGGACAGAACTATGCGACTCTGCATAGATTACCATCTGTTAAACAAGATGACCATCAAAAATCGATATCCGTTGCCCCGCATAGATGATCTGTTTGATCAAGTACATGGATCCAAAGTGTTTTCGAAAATAGATTTAAGGTCTAGATATTATCAAGTGAGGATTAAAGATGAAGACATCTTTTAGAACAAGATATGGTCATTACGAATTTGTCATAATGCCATTTGGGCTCACTAATGCCCCAACTGTCTTTATCTGTGTAATGAAAAACATAATGCATAAGTATTTAGATAAGTTTGTGGTCGTGTTTATCGACGACATTCTAATCTATTCAAAAACTAAAGAAGAACATAAAGAACATCTAAAAATTGTTTTGCAAGAGTTGCGAGAACATCAACTCTTTGTAAAGTTTAGTAAGTGTGATTTCTTTAAGGATAAGATTTAGTATTTAGGTCACGTAGTGACTAAGGAAGGAATTTCTGTAGATCATGAAAAGATACAGGCAATCGAATATTGGCCGGTTTGTAAGGATGTGATGGATGTTAGATCTTTCATGGGCATTACCAGTTACTACCGGAGGTTCATTGTAGGCTTTTCAAGGATAGCAAATCCGATAACTTTCTTGCAGAAGAAAGGAAAGAACTTCAACTGGAATTAGAAATGTGAAGAAAGATTTAAAAAGTTAAAAACTTTGTTAACCAGCACACCTGTTTTAAGAATAGCAAATCCTAATAAAGAATTTGTAGTGTGCACTCATGCCTGTAATGATGGCTTAGGTGGTGTTCTGACTCAAGAAGGGCATGTTATTTCCTATGAGTCTAGAAAGCTAAAATTTCATGAAAAGAATTACGCAACATATGATCTGGAATTAGCAGCTATAATACACGCCTTAAAGATGTGGTGACATCACCTAATTGGCAGAAAATTTGTTTTAATGACTGATAATAAAGGATTGAAGTATCTTTTAGATCAACCAAATTTAAATGCCAAGCAAGCTAGGTGGTTAGCTTTCTTAAGCGAGTATGATTTTGAAATCCAACATATAAAAGGTAAAGAAAATAAAGTCTTTGATGCATTAAGTAGGAACGCAAGGCTGAATTTTGCAACAGCAATCAGCACTTATGTTTCATATTTAGATGAACAAATTAAAGAAGGAATAAAACAAGATGAAATTTACCAGAATTTGAAGGCTAAAGCTAAAGACAATCCAACAGAAAACTTAATAAAAGGTTACAGCTTAAATGAAAAAGAATTTTTACTGTATAAGGATAAACTATATGTGCCTAACGTACCTAAAGTTAATATTTTAATTCTGGATGAAATTCATAAAACACCATATTCAGGTCATCCAGGTTACCAAAATATTATAACCATGTTAAGAAAAGAGCATTTCTGGCCAAATATGAAAACTGAGGTAGCTGAATATATTGCAAAGTGTTTAGAATGTCAACAGGTAAAAACTGAACACCAACACCCAGCTGGTTTGCTACAGCCTTTACCTATCCCTAGCTGGAAATGGGAGGTAATTAGTCTATATTTTATTAGTGGAGTGCCTAGAAATAAAAATCAGAATGATTCTATCATGGTAGTAGTTGATAATTTAAGCAAAGCAGCTCATTTTATACCTGTTAAAACTACTTACAAAGTTTCCAACACAGCTGAAATTTTTGTAAAGTATATTTTCTGATTACATAAAGTACCAAAAGTCATAATCTCAAACAGAGATCCCAAGTTTACAGGAAAATTTTGGAAGTCTTTGTTTAAAGGGTTAAACACCACATTAAATTTCAGTACTACTTTCCATCCTCAAACAAATGGACAAACTGAAAGGGTAAACCAGGTATTGGAAAATTTATTGAGAATGTATGTGAAAGACCAGCCTGGTAAAAGGGAGGACTATTTACATCTAGTAGAATTTTCTTATAATAATAATTATCAGACATCAGCTAGATTTAGTCCGTTTGAAATTTTATATGGACAAAAATGTAATTCTCCTATCTCTTGGAGTAATCTAGTAGATAGATTGGTATTAGGTCCAGAACTGTTGAAAGAAATGGAAGAAATTGTGAAACAAGTGCAGAGAAATATAAAAGTGGCACAGGATCGGTAAAAAAGTCAAGCAGACTTAAAAATAACTCCAAAGGAGTTTCAGGTAGGTGAACATGTGTTTATCAAGGTAAGGCCCAAAAACATCTCTCTAAGATTGGGGAGTTGTGCAAAATTGGCACCTCGTTACTGTGGCCCATTTGAAATTTTGTCCAGGATTGGACAAGTAGCTTATCAATGAGCATTACCACCTAATTTAAGAGTTTATAATGTTTTTTACATTTCCATTTTAAAGAAATATGTTCATGATGCTACTCATGTTGTTAACTGGAATGTTGTACAGGTGGAACCATAAGGAGAATTTCTGGTGGAACCGGACTGTATCCTTGAGAGGAGAGAAATTACACTTCAGAACTGCACCATTGGACAGGTGAAGGTGCAATGCAAGCACCTTACTCCAAAGGAAGCCACCTGGGAATTGGAAAGTAAAACGTGAGATGCATATCCAATTCTATGCCAGGGGACTTGGGAGGTTGAAGAATAAATAACATTGAGGATGATGTTATATTCTAAGGGGGTGTGTATGTCGCATGCCCCAATTTTGTAAAATAATATTATCTTATTTTGATTTTATTCCAAGACATTATGTTAAATTTAATGCTAAGTTGTAACTGATGACTCAGCAAAGTCAAGAATGTGGAATGTAATTCTGAATATTTTAATTTTAAACAAATAAAAGTGGAGACAACAGCTTGCGAGAGCTATTAAAAAGAGTGTTACTGGTCAAGTTGGTGGAGGAGACTAGGTGGAGAGCAAATAGACAAGTGGCAGCATCCTCAAACAGTTCCTATGTTGTAGGTGGAAACCTCCCTATATTTGGGGTCATGATCCCCCAAGAAAGTGGGATCAGAGCACGTGGCTCAATTAATGACAACTAACCCAAAAAGACATAGGCAATCTTAATAAAAGAGCCCATTGAAGAGAGCTGGGGATGCTCATTCGAGGAGAAGAATCATTCAGGTGAATGCACTTCAAGGAATTCATTGGGAAGGGAAATTTTGAGGAAGGTGTTTGTGGGGAAAACTACAGGAAGGTGATCTAGTACAGCTTTGCAGCTGAAAGATCTTACTGCAGTGTGCAGAGTTGGTATTGATTCTTGGACTAGTACCTTGTTGTTTGCTCCACCTAGTTCTAGCCAAGGAGACCATAACATGCTCGGGGGTCCTGATAAGTCGTTGTTTGAGCGCTCTCCAGGAGTTGGTAGAGAGGAACAGCCTCCCATTGCTGTTGTCATCCAACTTTTAAAATAGGTTCCATTATCTTTTTATTTATATGTTAAAGTTTATATCTGTGTGTGAATAATTGATGAATGATTATATGTTATGCTGTAGATTGTTATGTTTGAGATCTCTTAGTTGTTTTTATGCAGAATATGTTCTTTGATGAAAGATAAATCCTACCTATGTTTTTCCCCATCTGGAGTAATCCAGATCGTACTCTAGCACAAGTAGTGAGTTTAAATTAATGAAGTATGATAGAAATATGAAATGAATAGAGTACTTAAGTTTTTCATAGTATTGAAATGATTTCTTTCAGTAGATAATTGTTTTTCTAGAAAGAATATTATCTGTTTCGTAGAGTTGTTGTTAGAACTAGACTGTATATTTAGAATATCAGAAATGAAACAGAATCATATTATTTTACTAACAGTAGTATATTCAAGTATGTAAATTCATTCTTCTACACAGTACCTACTTCTATAAGTTATATATCTATACTCAAATAAAACAAATAGTATTGTCAGTTGAATGTGTAATATTTATGTTAAGTAAAGATGCGATTATAGTTCTGTTAGTTTATTTATTTTCCTACTAATGATAGCTATTTTTACTTGCAACTATCTAAACTTTAAGTAAGGATAGGTAACGTAATTAAATTTCGAAGATAAACTAAATTTAAGTAAGGAATATCATAAATAAGAACTTAATAACCCTTATAATATTATTTCTCTTAGAATCAAAATAACGAACAGACAGTAGTAACCTATGCATATAATATTATTATTAAAGAACTGTCCTTACACATTTACATACAAATTAGATATAAGGAGTATTGACAGGATGAAATCTCTTATTTCTTTCACCATGTTTACAAAATAATCTTATTAAATAAACTCAACGATTATAGAATGTTCTTAGTCTTATTTAATAGTATATATGAATATAAATATAAACTCAAAAGAATACAGAATTCGCAAATAACATTGTTATTAATACAATAATATTATTATTAACAATAAACAATATTGTTTATGAATTAATAATTCTTTCATACAAACTGAAGAAGTCTTGTGACAGAAATGGAATTAACAAAATTACAATACGGAAATTATTACTTTAGATGTGGAATGGGTAAAAACCCTAGCTTTTACTTCTGAGCAAATTTTATTTATATACTTATATATTTTAGAAACCTAAGTTAACAATAAGTTAGTTCTTTTTGAAAAACTATTAAGGAACCAACTAAAATCATTTCACAGGAAATAAAATACAATACTGAATAATATAAACAAAATGTATATTGTATCTCATTATTTTACTAACAGGGTGTGCCTGTGAAATCGAAATACAGGGTTAAAACCCTTATATTTATTACAAATACAAATAGTAAAACATTGAACTAATAAATGAAATTCATTTAAATATGTAACCATTAATAACGAGGTTAGTATAATTTACTCATAGTGCTTTAAGGACAAATGAAAAGACAGTAATTATTATAAACTGGAATAATCCATTTCAAACAAGGGTTTCCACAAGATAAACCCTAGATCATAACTCCAAGTAAAAACAAGAAGGAATTAAGTTACGGCTGTAAGTACCAGCCTTAATTCTTTAATTATAAACCCTTATGAAGTATGTAAACAAATTACAAAAAGCTTGACTAACTGTCAAGAAGGGTAAAAACCCTAACAGAGATGAATATAAAACATATAATAAACCAAACAAGTTTAAAGACAACACTGTCATTACAAAAACCATTAATTCAGGCCGTAAATCCAAACTTCAACTAAATACGGTACTCAGTTAAACCGATTTTACCCTAGCGAGGGTTTGATACTTAGTTTTACAACAGTAACCTATAAAAACAGCAAACATAACTCATGTCGAGACGAGATAGGGTTTCCCAAAACCTTGGGTGATTCCATTGACCACCCTAATACTAATAGAGTGAAAAATATAACACTTGGACCACAGGGCTTAGTCGAAAACGAACCACGAGCCACGACCTTCTTTGGAGACTGTCTATTTCTCCTCGTAAAATCTTTACTGTGGCAAGCACCTATAAGAAAGGTTTTAGACCATTGTCAGTTCACAAATAATTATACAAACCACAGTAACAGCAAAGTATTTTTGCAGTGAAGTAATTGAACTTAAAATTTATTTATTACCTGTCAAGTTGAAAACGTCGGCAGCCTCGTTGAAGCATAGTCACCTACAGGCTGTGCAAACGAAGACTCAACAACCTGCAAGGTAAAAACTTCACGCGACAGCAAGCCACGAGAACTACAAAGGAAACTGAACCAGACCGTCAACCACGGGGATAATGGAAGGAGAATATCATTGACAGCAGGACAATGGAGCCAATTATCTCCACGAGTTGTAGAGCGAGAACCAAGCCCTTGGGAATGGCTTTTAAAACCACGCATTGGAGACAATTGCAGCATGGAACTGAGACACAAGACAACCAGAGAAAGGAGGACCGATGGCCGCCATGGAAGCCAAGCAGAGCAACCCTAAAGCCAGCGTAAACTGCAGGAAATAATGATAAGGATTAGGTTTACAATATTGTTTTATATCTCCCACGCATGGTCAGGAGACGACCATGTGGTCACATAAAAATCTAACATGCAGGGGTTCCTAAACTTTAGTGCCTGCATAAAATCAAGAACCAATTATCAAATCATTGGGAACGAGTTTTTAAACTATAATATCAACCCAATAATTTTCCATGCCATCGTTAATCATATGTGCCATATCATATGTAGTATAGTGACAAGATTATCAATGTGATGGTTACATTGACCTAGCTTATAGTGTCACTCATAAATCTTAGTTAAAAGCCCGATTTTGTTTATGCATTAAACTCGTTTCACCAATAACACTATATTATCATATTATAACATCACAATAACGATATGAATGGTTGCATATCCTTTCTCTAAACATTGTTTTTGTTATAAGATAGAAATCAATTTATGTGTGTCTTGTTTATAGATAGAGATAAGAGTTTTAGGTCTTTATTTTAGATAAGAGATTAAATGTGTATATGGGAGAGTTCATGCTAAATAATAAACAACTATAGTTTACCCTTGTAATAAAAGATGAACTATAGTTTATACATAGTAATCTCTCGTAATAACAACGTTACAAGTTATAGTTTTATAAATGGCATGTTGTAATAGTTAAGAGGATTATAAACTTTAATTCAAATAGGTTTATAATCATAAACTAATTATAGACTGAACCTCTATCAAACAAGTGGATTATGCATGTCTATAAAACTTATATGAACTAATAACTCAGTTGGTAACAGCACTTGAAGTGGACAAATACTTATTGTTTGAACACTATTATGAAATTTTGTTACACAGTTCATAGCGACAATATTTCGATGGATGGTGGTTACAACTCAAGCTGGAATTTACTAAAGATTCACCAAGTGAAATGGGTAGTAAAGTAGTTATAGAACTAAACAAGATAACTATAATAGGAATGATCCTATTGAATCCAGAAATTACTAGAACCATAAGGTTCAACATGAAAATAAAATATATAGGCAAACAATGATCTTGTAGGAAAGCATTATGGTTTTCAGTTTGCTCAATTGAATTTATACTGTCCAAAGGATAACAAGATGTAAGTTTCCTCACAGAAAGGAAATGTGGGACCGTCGTTTCCGAGGTAAGAAAATGTATTGTTATATAAATACTGATAAAAACAATCATTATATCATTGCAAATTAAATAGACCAAAGTAGAAATACTTTGCAACTGAGATTCTAATGTTTAAAATCACAAACATATCTTACTGTCATTACTTACTTCTGAACATGATTACAAGAAAAACTGTAGGAAGCCAAATGTTTTTACCTCACAAAAACTATTTAAATTTTAGCAGCTTAATTACTAAGATTTTTAATTGCAAATAAATACTGCTGGATACTTTGAAGAACTTTTATTATGTACTCGATCGATCATACCTGTATACCTGTAAGAACTAGTAATCATATGTGTTAGCACGATTTCTAAGAAATCCCTGGACTCAAAAGTAGATTTCACCTACTTGACATGAAGAGACTCATCAGTAAACTGAAGTGAAACAGCACACAAAAAGACTTTATTCTTGTTACAAAAATGAACTGTTAAGTTATTATAATTAATATTTAGTGAAACTAATTACTTGACTGTTTCTTTTATTTGCAAACCATTAGCTGTTAGTAGACCGCAAGGTTTAGCATTTATTGTTATCTCAAAATTTTAATTTTTTGTGAAAATTTGGGGTTTTTACAAATATGATGATAATATTCCAGCATTTCCATGATGCAAATGATGATGCTCCAGCACCATGCTGCAGATGATTATGTTCTAGTTCCATGCTACAGATGACGATGCTCCAACTCGAAGCTGCAGATGATGATGCTCCAACTCTATGCTACAGATGATGATGATGTTGTTCAAAAAAATTGATGATTTATAGATGTAATAGAAAATGTTCCAAAATATGTTGTTGATAATGCCTCTTCCTCTCTCCTTTAGATGATGTTGGGTAGAGCCACACTAGTTGTTGTTGTTGTCAATATAATACCCTTATTTTTAAGGGGGATTTGAAATAATGTAACTTCTAAGAATATTATACTTTTACTTTACATTATTTTTATTATTCCTCCTTCGTGAGATGTCATTAATGTAAAAGGTCATGTAAAATTCATGAGGTAAATCCTCTATTGTAAGTTGGGTCAATAGTACCGAGGAAAGATTAATATAAATATTATTTTGAGTTTTCCTAGGTAGGTTGGCCCTGTTAGTTTGATAGGTCGACCCAGTTAGGTTAAAAGGTCACTAAAGTGATTAGTATTTAAATATGGAGGTTACCTCCCTCATTGGTACACACTCACTCACTCATGTATTGCGCAAGAGAGAGAAAGAGGAAGGACAGAGAAGGAGGTGAGATGTCTTTGGTATTTTGGCTCTTATTCTAGGGTTTGGTATCTATCTCTTATGAGACCTTGTTCTTTGGGCATTGCATTTTGGTAATATATATTGAGGAATTTTTGTTGGGTTTTCCCTTTTGGGTTTCTTAGGATAAATTGTTGTGTACCTTGTGATTTTGTTTCTTTAAGAGATCCTCTTTATGTTGTTATTGTGAAATTGTATTAAATGCTCATGAAGTTAGGAATTAATCTATAGAAACATATAAAATTTAACAAAAAGGATGTAAATTATTTGTAGTGGAGGTAGTGAGTGACAGTAAGGGACCTTATTTGAACTCATACACAGTACTATATGAGTTCAAGGATGTATTTCCAAAAGAATTGCTAGGGCTACCTCCAGAAAGAGAGCTCCATTTTGTGAGCCAATTCAAACTCGTTGCAGCTAATCTCAAAGTCTCCTTATAGGATGATGACATTGGACCTTCTTGATTTGCAGATACAATTGAAAGAACTACTAGACTTAGGAATAATTATACCCAGTATCTCATCATGGGGTGCACCATTTATATTTGTTAAGAAGAAGGATGCATGCTTGTGATTACACATTAATTACAGGGATTTGAATAAATCCATAGTGAATAATAGGTACCCTATACCTAGAATCAATGATCTCTTCAAGATCAGATGAAAGGAGATTCATTATTCCCTAAGATCATTTTCATATCAGGATATCATCGTCTTAGGATTAACGATGGTGACATTCCTAAAACTGGTTTTCAAACTCAATTTGGGAATTACAAGTTCATAGTGGTACCATTTGGTTTAACCAATGTACCAGTTGTATTCATGAGCCTCATGAATGGCGCTTTATGAAATTACTTGGATCACTTTGTGCAAGTATTCTTAGATGGTATTCTTGTACTCTAAAAAATAGAAGGAGCATGAGGAACACTTACATATAGCATTGGGATTCTTAAGAGAACATAAACTATATGGTAAAATGTCATAGTTTTATTTCTTCCAGAAGGAGATTCACTACTTGGGACATATTACCTCAGCGAAGGGGATCTCAATAGAGTTAGAAAAGGTCAATACCATCGAGGATTGGTCAATTCCAAAGAATAAACTTGGAGTACGAAGCTTCATGGGGTTAGCAGGGTATTACCAGATATTTGTGGAAGGATTTTATAATATTGCAAAACCCATCACCACCTTGCAGTGAAAGGGAATTCGTTATTAGTGGACTAGTGAATGTGATGTTGATTTTGAGAATTTGAAAATATTGTTAACAACTGCACTAATCCTGTGTGTACTAGATATGGATAAGGATTTTATGGTATGCACTGATGCATGCACTGATGCTTCACAATAAGGGTTAGGAGCATTTATAATGTAGGAAGGTGGGGTAATAGATTATGCATATTGTAATTTAAAACCTCATGAGGAGATTTATGCCACACATGACTTAGAATTGGAAACAATTATGCATTTCTTAAAACTTTGGAGACACTACCTTGTTGGGAGGAGCTTCACACTTAAAATAGACCATCTTATCTTATATTATATTTTACACAAAGGGATCTGAATGCCAGGAATAGGTGATGGAGTGATTTAATGAGTGTGGACGTGAATTTTGTATCTCATACATCAAAGGGAATGATAATTTAGTGGAAGATGCTCTAAGCAGAAGGCCATGACTCTTACCCTTAGTTCCCTTAAAAATCGATCTAAAAGAGAGAATATTAGGATAGTTGTTGGGGAATGGTTGGTATTTGAAGCTTACATCAGCAATTCAGAGTGGGAATAAACTAGAGTGTAAGTATGATGGATACCATCTTACGGAAGATGTATTATTGCAATTTCAATAGAGAATGTATATTCATGAGGAGGGGGATATAAGAGGAACAACCTTTAGAGAGGCCTATATTGCACATTACTATGCAAATCTAGGGGTGAAGAAGATGAATGCAAACATGAATAATCTCTTCTTTACATAAGGCATGAAGAGCGATCTAGTGAACTTTTTTTCTAAGTTCCTTGAATGTTAGCAAGTTAAATCTTACCATTTCCACCCAACTGGTCTTTTAAAGTCACATGATATTCATATTCTAAGTGTATGGTCATTTCCATGGACTTCGTTGTAGGATTTCCTCTCACATATCTAAGACATAATTCCATCTTGGTAGTAGTTGATAAGTTAACCAAAAGTGCACATTTCATTCCAGTCATAGACACTTATGATGTTGTTGATGTGGCAAGGGTATTCATAAATGAAATTGTATGTATTCACATAACTACTAAGAATATAATATTCGATAGAGACCCTAAGTTTACTTCGATATTTTGGACAAGCAAGCATTCAACATTGGGGACATAATTAAACTTAGCTCATTTTGTCACCATGAGACTGATGGATTGACCAAGAGGGTAAATTAGGCGATGGAATACATGCTTAGGATATGCTTTATGGACCAACAAACCCATTGGGAGAAATATGTACCTCTAGTGGATTTTGCAAACAACAACAGTCATCATAGCTCCATTGGTATGACTCCATATCAATCAGTATATTGGAGACAATGCAGGACACCACTCAGTTGGGATATTATAGAGGATCAAGTTTTAGTTGGGCCTGAGTTGATCTAGGAGATGGAAGAACATGTGGTACAAATTAGGCAGTGGATAAACGAGGCACAAGATAGGAAAAAGAGTTATGTGGATGATCATAGATCCGATATACTTTATGAGGTGGGAGGTTGGGTATTTGTTTGAATCAGTATGAACAAAACTACCATTTGCTTTCGGAAGGGGACTAAGTTTATGCCTCGCTTCATAGGGCCATTTGAGATTCTTGAGAGAATTAGACTAGTTGCTCATCCTCTTTTGCTGCCACCCCACTTGCATAAGACTCATAATGTATTTCATGTTTATGTATTATGACAGTACATAGCTGATGAGACTCACAGACTTCATTGGAAGGAATTGTGGGTCTTGGAAGAGGGAGCCTTCATGGTATAACCATTATGTATACTTGATTGTAGGGTTTGACAACTTTGTAGTCACAACATGGACCGAGTTAAGGTATAATGGGACAAGTATAGACCAGGATCTGCTACCTAGGAGGATATAGAGACCATGCATCGATATTTTCCCACATTATTTTAACCATAACCTTGAGACAAATTTTCTCAAAGGATTGATGTGTGCAATTCCCCATTTTGTATTAGATATTTTATCAATTGGACATTCAAAATTTTATTTGTTTATTATATGTTGGACTCAGATCAATTTATAAAACTATATTTTGTGACATGATGGACTTGATTATACATTATTAATATGTTTTATGATGATTATTTCTCTTGTTTAATGATGATATTTATATTTTTAATTTTCTTTGGTAAGATGTGAAACGTATAATGTGGTACATGGAGATCATTATCTTTATGATATGGTCGGCTGAATTATTAAATGTTATGCACACATGTGATGGATTATATTATATAAGGATTATGATGATCGAATGGAAATATTTTCTATAAATGTCTATTTTGGGAATACTAACCCACATGACATAGGGGCTAAGTGATAGTTGGGTACTGATATGATGTTGTGGTTAGTACTTATTTATGACGTAAAAATTATCAACCAAACTGATGATACAATGACACAAATCGATAATCTCAATAGCAGTGAAACATGATTTTGACAGGGTATAGACCCAGTATGTTGAGAGGGATGGAAGTATTTCCCACCCTATGTTTTATGATACCCTATATCATGAGAGGGTTTTGTTGAGTCACGCTCCCCTAGACTTGTGATGAAAATGGTCAGATTTCTACTAGTAGAGGCTAGGCCTATTGTTTAGATAACGCTACCACACTCAGGTTTTATATGTGTCCAGGTCAGTGAAGCCGACACCACATCATTACTAGAAAAGGAAGGATCGAGATGATACAAAATTAGTTTAGGATGGGAGGATATGTTAGCCAGTACTATCTAGGGGTTGAGGGTTTATGCCAACAAGCTAGTGGTAGTAAGTACCTTTCCCTTGAGAATAATTGATTGATTAGATATTGTGAATCTAAATTATAATGATGTTATAACTTGATCGGTTAATTATTAATGGTTGATGATGTTGAAATAATTATGTTGAATTTATGTTGATTTGGTTATATATGTGTGATCGTCATTTCTTGTATGTATGATTGTTCTTCCTACATGAATGAGTATTATTTTGTTAGTTAGTATATATCCATAGGCGAGATTATGTTTTCATATAGTATAATGCATACACTAGCCATGCACGCATACCTTGTACATGTATGCTAGTATTGATGTGAAAAATACTTAATATGCTACATGATTGTAATGTTATTTTGGATAAGATTCAGTCATGCATTAATCAAATTTGAATGATGATTGTTTAATCATGTGGATGTGAATAGACAAGTCAAATAGTTTAGTTGTTAGTTACATATAAGTGATGCATTAGTAATTAACTATTATTGTCAAGAAGGATTTGTCATGAGATAGTTATTTTAAATAACACTGATATTGTTGAGTGTACACCAATAGAAATGTTCTGATTAACATGTTTATCATCCTATTTAAACCATTGAAGGCATTTTGTTTAGAAGTATTTCATGTTATGTTTGTATTATGATTTCCTTTCCTTTAAACAAGTAATTAGTGTTTTTGTTGTTGTTGTTAACATGGATATTCTTATTGTTATTATAACTATTGTCAAATAAACATAGCTTCATGGTTTTGTTTAAATAAATAAATTTATCTAGATTGTTTTATGTTATTATTTTAAAATAATTGAAAGTGATTGTTTGAATTGATATTATTATATTCCATATTACATGGTTATTTAAACTTTATTTGTAAATCAAACATCATTGTCGAATATGGGTTTTGATTGAATAATAAAGACATGAACATTCTGCATATGTAAATTCAAACTTGTATTTATTATATTATCTTAAACTCATTTATTGATCAAGCGGTCGAATAAATTCGATATTGTTTAACTCGTCTTATAAGTTTAAATACGAAAAGTCATGGTTATTCTTCAAGGAAGTAAATCATAGGAAATAGTTTCAAATGGACAAACTTAATTTCCATTGAATTATTTTACTTCTCGAGAGAAACAATAAATATAACAAACATATTTTAATCATTTTTCTATCCTTAAATCGTGGGTTGTATAATTTATGATTTATATTTCTGAAAAAGATGGAGTATGAAGGGGGTGGAGTAAGAATGACATTTGGAGGAAAATGGTATTTAGGAAAGGTCTCACGGAGAATATGGGGGTCGGTTTTCTTTTGGAGGATTAGACTTAGGATTATTTTGAAAAGGAGGAATAACGAGGAGGGGGACAACTCAAAGCTTTAAGGTGGGAAACTCAAAGGAGAATTGTTTTGTGAAATTTCACTATTGACCTAAGGAATTGAAGTGGAGGAAGTTGCTCTCATGATTATTATTTTATGGGCTCTGGGGCTACGAAATCTATTGGTTTCCTAGGGCCATCACAATAAGAGATGGTTGAAAGGGTGGTTTATCATGTCGTTTGATAAGGGGTCCAAACAGAACTACAATAACTCTCAGAACTAAAGGGAGCTATCGACAACCTACGAATTCTAGGTATTGTACAAAGAATAACTTAGACATTAGACATTTAAATTATGTATGAAATTGAAATGTTTTTTTATGGTTTCATCCTATCCTATAATTATGCTACAATATTTTAAAAGAGTTGGAACTATGAGAAATTATAAACTACATGTTTGTTTATGTTGTCATAATTTATTAATTCCTAAGTAGTGTAATAGAAATATATCAAACAAAGTATGATGCAAAAAACTATTTTATCTCAATAGAGGCCATATTACATCAGAAAGATTATAAATAGATCGAGTTAGTGCCTCCTCTTGAGTGAGGATCACTACAATGCAACTTATGTATCGCTTAAAATGTACAAGACCTAAAAATTTAATATGTATGAAGTTAGTAAATGATTTGGCCACAAACTTTGAGTAAACAGAATGGAAGAATATCTAATAAATAATGTGTTTGTGTGTGCATGTGTGCATGTTCCTAAAAGGTACTTTCATTTTTTGTATATTGAACAGGGGGGTAAAAAAATTGAACATATCATTCTAAAGGTTATATGCCAAATTCTTGAAGATTGTATTTATGTTTTAAAGAATTTTATATATATATATTCCAAAGAAAAAGCATAGTTATTTTATTATGTAAGAGATCAAGTTTACAACTAGTATGGACTAATAATACCTGTCCATTTTTGAACAAAATAAGAATATTCATCCTCCTTTCCTAGACAAAGAGAGGAACTGACTCTTTCCCAGTACTGTCATCTTCAATAAAAAAAAACTAATTTCGGGAGACTAGCTCTATTTATGAATACAAAAGACAAAATCTATCCATCCATCTCATGCATTGTTTTGGAGAGTCTTGCTCAATTTATGAACACAAGAGACCAAAAAGAATAACGTATGTAAAATCTATACAAAATTTTATGTTGTTTTTATAAGAGGGGATAAACTCATCCCTATTGTACTTATAAAAAAATTAAAAATTACAACTTTCTTTCAAAAAGTGGAATAAAAGAAAAATCAAAATACTATTGTCAATATTAAATAATCAGCATTCCTCTATTGAAAGAAGACCACCTTGTCCCTTTTTGGTTACCTTCATCGTAGTGGATTCCAACTGGAATTCCTCTATTGCTAACATATCAACATTTTGATTGTACTCCCCATAGGTGTGAGCGATTGTGACTCCTTCAAGCACATATTTTATAATGTTTATATTCTCCAGAATTGGCCTAATATAGATGTTTTTACATATTGTTTCATTGTTTATAGAAGCTATCAGCAATTTGGAGTTTGTATAGATTGTCAATTTTTTTACTTTATGAGTCTATACCAAATAGAGAGAAATGTAGATGTTTTACATATCTACAAAGTTATTGGTATTTATTGTTAGGAAACCGTTTCAACCTTCTCTTTACTTTGTTAGTATATTGTTGTTGGACACATATGATTTGTAAGTCGTCCCATGAGTATATTGTATTATCCCACATTCATGGGGAGTAATAGTTGTTTAGATTAGACTTAGTATATAAGTACATGTTGAGGCCAATGAAGGAATCCATGAGTTATTTGTATTGATATTACTCAAAGGATATTCCCCCCTCGAAGTGGCATGCAATCAATAAATTCCTTGTGTTCTAATATTTATGTTATATTGTGCATTTTCATTATTTATTGCAGGAGGTTTCTCTCATCTAGTATCAGAACACTTTCTTGGGCTCCCTGGGTGGAATTTCTGCCAATTGTTTTTGCAGTGGCTTCTCGACGTTGTGATTATTGTAGTGTGTCTTCTTCTTCGCCTTTGTCATTAGAGGAAATTTGAGGTATAAAATGGGCCTCCTAAGGAAAATGATAAAATAATAGTTAAAATAATAAAATAATAGTTAAAATAATAAAATAATAGTTATTAATTTTGGAGGAAGAATGAAAAAAAACTACTTTTTTTGTTCGTATTTTCGACATATCTCGCTGTGTTTTTACTCAAATTCTGAGTGGGAGAGCTCATTTGATGCGAAATTTAATTCCGCATACAACGATTACCCACAATGCATACTTTTAATCCACCCAGCTACCCCAAAAACAAGAAATTCCTGAAAAAACGTGATGATGACATCATCATCACGTTTTTTCAGGGATTTCTTATTTTTGGGGTAGAGAGGTGAGTCAAAAAAAGTATGTAGTGTGGGTACTCGTTGGATGTGAAATTAAATTCCTCATCCAACGAGCTCTCCCACCTGAAATTTGAGTAAAAACACAGGGAGATATGTCGAAAATACGAACGAAAAAAGTAGTTTTATTTTATGACAAATATGTCAATTCAACCATTATGGTTGACTCATTTTATTGAAATTCTATTGTTTCTTGAATTCCAACTCACAAAATTTATTGTTGTTTTTTTTTCTTATAAGGCCCATTTTAGACCCCAAATTTCCTCTAATGATTATTCATTTCAATTGCATGTTTGGATGAAGGATAACCCTTATCCACTTAACTGTGGGAAGTACCTGGCGATATCCCTAAAACTCATTGTGAGGAGTAGATTCCAACCTTTACTATAAGTTTGAATATGATGGGATCATGATATTACTATTGTATGTAGATGATTTATTTTTGACAGGAAAGGAGAAGTTCATCAGTGAATGTTAGAAGAATATTGTGACAAAAATTGAAATGAAAGATCTTGGCATGATGCATTACTTCTTAGGTCTTTAAGTATGGTAGTTCCCAGATTCAATCTTCCTAAACCATGGAAAATATGTAGTTGAGATCCTAAAGAGATTTGGGATGTTGGATTGTAAGGAAAGGAACACTCCGATGGTGACAAACCTGAAGCTCCTAAATGATGACTCTCAGAAAGAATAGATGTCACACTATATAGACATATTATTGGCTCACTGATGTATTTGAAAAATACAAGACCAAATATATGTTTTGTCGTGAATACATTAAGTCAGTATATGGTAGAACCCAGGCATGCTCACCTAGTTGCAACAAAACATGTGATGAGGTACCTAAAGGGTACATTAGATTGTGGCATCACATATGCAGCTGATAGCAAGTTTAGATTATGTGGCTACGCTGATTCATATTGGGAAAGAAGTGTTGATGTTCTTTCAGTTTGGGATCAGGTGTGATCTCATGGATTAGTAGAAAGAAAACCAGTGTCGCTGCTCAGTACAGTATAGGTTGAATACATTGCAACATGCTCAGCCTATAGTGAAGCAGTATGGATTCACAAATTATTGACAGGATTGTTTGATACCAAAATGGATGCAATTGATCTTTATTGTGAAAACCATAGTTGTATCAAGTTAACAAAGAAACTTGTGTTCCATGATAAGTCAAAGACCACGGAGATGAAGTATCATTACATCCAGGATATGGTGCAGAGAAGAGCCATAAATATCCAGTATGTTCCTACAGAGGAACAGGTTGAAAATGTGTTAATTAAGCCTCTGTCTCTTGCGAAGTTTGAATATTTTAGACACAATCTTGGTGTATTCTAAAAGCACCTCCCTGGTAAGAGGGAGTGATGACAAGAGAATGAGATGGTAAGGGTATGCAAGTACATAGTTTTCCTTGATGAATTTTTGGACGTACAAGAAGAGAATGATGAGCCCCATTGATCTAATCATTGTATAGAGATATTGGTCGTATCTTTGTGGGTAGATCCCAATATGGTTGGTACCATCACTGAGGGTGGATCCTAGTATGACTGGTCATATCACTAAGCGTAGATCCCAACATGGTTGGTGGAATCCTCACAAGGAAGATCCTAGGAAGGTTGGTCGTATCTTCAAATAGGAATATCCCAACGAGATGTGGTCCTGCATTCATTTGTGTACGTTGTGGTATGGCATTCATTTGTAGACATTGTGGTCTGGCATTAATTTGTGGGCATTGCGGCCTGGAATTCATTTGCAGACGTTTTGGTTCGACATTTATTTGTGGTTGTTTTGGTCTAGCATTCATTTGTATAATTTGTGGTCTAGCATTCATTTGCAGACATTATGGTTTGACATTCAATTGTAGATTTTTTGTTCCATCATTCATTGGAATATGTTGTGGTCTGACATTAATTTGTGGATGTTGTAGTCTAGAATTCATTTGCAGACATTATGGTATGGCATTCATTTGTAGACGTTGTAGTACGACAATAATTTGTGGACGTTGTGGTCTAGCATTCGTTTGCATACGTTGTGGTATAGCATTCATATGTGGACGTGGTTTGAAATTGATTTGTGTACATTGTGGTATGGCATTCATTTGCAAATGTTGTGGTCTGGCATTAATTTGCAGGCATTGTGGCCTGGAATTCATTTGTAGACGTTGTGATCCGACATTTATTTGTGGATGTTTTGGTCTGGCATTCATTTGTATAATTTGTGGTCTAGGATTCATTTTCTTACATTATGGTTTGACATTCATTTGTAGATGTTTTGTTCTGGCATTAATTTGCATATGTTGTGGTATAGCATTAATGTTAACACCCAAAAAGTGTTCACTACTTCATCTACCCCACTACATGGCTCATTTGTCCTTTCTCCTACCATATTTCCCTTGAAAACCCTGAAAATCCCACTAAAGAGCCTCCAAAAGGCCTAAAATGCCTCCAAAAGGCCATAAAACCATCAAAAAGCCTCCAAAAGGCTTAAAATGCCTCCAAAAGGACATAAACCCTCTTTTTTCCTCCAAAAATATCCAAAATTCCTCTAAAAAAGCAAAAATCCCCTAAAAAGGGAAGAAAAAATAAAATAATGAGGAAAAGGAGGAAAAAACCCTATACAGCTACCCTAAACCATATGGTTTCCAAAACCATGGGCCAGCACTCCACCACTGAAAAACTATAAATAAGTGATGGAGACCCCTTATTTCACATCCACAATCATAAGCACCCTTACTCTGCCAAAGTATCTCTTGAAACCCTAGCTCACCCTTGAGCTACTTTCACCTTGAGAGCCCCTTTTGGCCCATTTCCACAATTGGAGAAAGAGAAGGAGCAAGTTGGATCTTGGAGCAACCCTCTTGGATCACTGCAAAGGGCTTCACCAACCTTCACATTGGAGGTAACATTAATACAAAAACCATTTTTTACGTCTTGTTTTTCTGTTTCATTCACATGTTTAGAGTAGTTTATATTTTAGTTTACACTTACTGAACTGCTACTAAGGAGTCCCTTCTCCTTAGTAGGTGATCATTCGCACAAGCTAGGGGTAAAACCCTAGCCACAATTTTGGCGACTCCACTGCTTGTTTAGTTTTCTACAATAATTTACAGTTTTTTCCTTTCGGCTGTCCCTTTCGGCTGCCGTAAATTGCATCTTTTCCCTCTGCAGTCGTGTCCTGACTGCGTCTTTCAGGCCTTTACCTGCGATCCGACCGTGGCTCTTAGACTGTTTCCGGCACCCTGCCTACGGATTCAAGTCTGTTACCTGTGATCTGACCGCGGCTAATCAGCCTGTTTGCTGCGATCTGACTACGCCTGTCGGCCATTTTCCCATGTCCCGAGCACGACTTTCATCCCCTTAGTTGCACCCCGACCGTGTCTGTCTACCCTTTTCCTTCGGTCCGACTGCTTTTGTCAGCCAGAAAGCCACGACCTGTCCGCGCCTGTTCCCTTCAAACCCGCGGTCCGATCGCCCGATTTCGCCACAGACCCGCGGTCCTATTTTTGAACCCAGCCCCTTTGCTGCAATATTTTCTGCATCTGCACAGCCATCTGTTCCACCTACAGCCCTACTTCCCTACAGCCTTTTCTACAACATCATTTATGTTCCCTTTTACAGAATCTGTTTGAAATTTCAGCATTTTAATTCAGAAAATTTTGCATGTTAAAGTTGTGAATTCAGTATTATTGTTAGTTAGAAAGTTGCTCCCTTGTGTGGCACTTCTATTTTCGGGTTCACCACCTCACGAGCACACACTCTGTCACATAATTCAAGTGAGCCTTAAAAAACTACTTAACTCAACCAATATTCTAACCCCACTTGGGGAACACAAAAGAATCTTTGTAGTTAGGTAGGATCGAGGGGATAGGCTTCCAATAACACCCCTCGGTTACTTACACTTGAGACATAGGTGTTGTCCAATTAGGGAACCAAAATCCCCTAGTACTTTTTGGCATGGTCACAACCAGTTTACCAGAGGGCCTCTCCCTTAGGAGGGTTGAAGTCGCGAGAATGGTTCCGGAGGCCTGAGTGGAATACCGCACTCCATTCAGTAACTGAAGGGATACCTTTCACAGTTCTCGGGATATCCCTGTATAGGGGTATTGCGGTAAAAGGACCAAATGACAGATTCACCTTTCTGGACGTGTCATGAACAGGGTATCTTAGTTGCCATTCTTCTAGGATTGACTACCCGGTGTCCCTCTTGGTAAGGGGATATCTTAGCCACTTGGCTTTCCTATTCATATTGTTTGACTTGGATTTCATCACCTTGCAGAGGATATGTCTAGTTGAGTCAGAATACTTTTAGTTAGGTGTTTGCATGCTCCCTTACCTCCTTTTGGTCTAGTGAGTCCACCATTTTTTATTTTTTAGGAAACCTGCTGCTTGTTGGTATTCTGACCATTTCTGTTGACACTCCACCTATTGTAGCACAGCTGTTACAGTGGGTGTTTTGAGTTGGTTGTTGGCCTGTGTGCCCTATTTTTTGAGCTCTCCTTCTGCACACTCGGTTGCATTAGGATTTTTGAAGCTATTTTTTACCCACCACAAACCACAGAGATTTGACACCATCTGTCACCATTGAGTCTCCGAGACATTCTCGGCGCCTCAGGGCCGAACCCCCACAGCACAGTTCACTTGACACCACCCGTCATCGACACAGATCATCTTCACTTGATACCACTTATCATAGATCTCGAGCCTTGTCACTTGACTCCACTCGTCAGCGGCATCGGACTCCGTCACCAGATAGTGATGCCCCTTATTTTACCTCCGATTCTGAGCCAGAGTCTGAGAACCCCATTTACACTACCCCTACTAGCCCCACGGCTGGCGTGACTTCCACACCCGTCTTGGTAGAGATCGTTGGTGGCACATCCACCACTACACCAGTTACCACACCTGCCTTGGGTATGCCCTCCATGGGGCCCCCATCTACCGTTCCCCTCACGGCACCTATTCCCACAGCAAGAATACCTATTCCCACTCCATCAGTGGCTCACACTACCCATGGTGGTGCAGGACCGTCCTATACCACCTTAGTTCCCCCACTTGGGGGCAACCTCCCTAACACTACCCCTCCACTTGGGGGCATCGGCCCCAACTTGGTCCAACCCACTACTGTGTCACATCCTTCTTCCAATTTGCCATTCATGGCTAGCCTCAACCTGCCCGACCTAGCTAGATTGACCAATGACCCCATCCGACACGACCGTGCGTGGCCTCACATGCCCACCAAGCTCCCCTCTGACATCCCCAAGTTCGAGGGTAAGGCAGGTGAGGACCCACAAAACCACATCATGTGCTTCCATCTATGGTGTTCCTCCAACTCCATAGTGGGCGACTCTATTCGCCTCCGTCTCTTATAGCGCACCTTCACTGGCTCTGCAGCCAAATGGTATATCGAGCAACCCCATGGAACCCATAACACCTTTGCTTCCCTTACCTCAACCTTCCTGTAGTTCTTCCAGTTACCTGTCCGCTATGACACGGGCATTGAGATCCTCCTATCGTGCAGACAAAACACGGCTACCCACATCACGGAACACATTCATGAGTGGCGTCGACGCCATAGCTTATGCAAGATCAAATTAGACGACCGTATCTTCCTAGATTGGTTCCTCAAATCCCTTCTTCCTATCATTGCTAAGGATGTGGAATCCGAAAGACCCCAGTCTGAAGAAGAGGCCATCCTTAAGGCCCAACAATTCGACCTCATTTACGCCCAGTCGGGTTATCTCTATACCGTTATACCTGACGCCCCTCACGGCGATTCCTCCCAGTACGATGCGCCAGGGGCATCCCACGCTGCCGACGGCATCATTGGCCATGTCTCTTCGCATCCGCAACCATTTTCCATAGCACGTCCTACCCCTGGCCCTGACCTTTCGCAAGCTACCTCACAGTCTGGAGCAACCAACTCGTATGCTCCCATGACACATCACCACCATTCCCATGGACCCTCATGTCCACCTCAGTGTTTCGGTCATGCAACTCCCGATTACGCCCCCCCGGTCACACCTCAGCCCTACTACCACCAGCAAGCTGCACCATATCCTGTGCCTTCACAAGCCCAACCTGCTTATTACCCACCACAGGCAGCCCCTGCGGCAAACCCACAACCCGTTCCGCAGCCCTATCAGCAACCCCCTCAAGTTGTTGCCCCTGCGCAGCCTCCACCTACATATCATCCACCGCAACCTGCTCCATCACCTGCGCAACCTCAGAATCCACCTGCTGCCCAAGGGCAAGTTTACACCCAACAAAACCCACAGCAAAACCAGAACAACCAACGCAACCAGGGCCAACAAAACCGCGGCAGGGGCCGAAATCATGGAAATAACCAACCTGCAGACCAAGCTGGTCAACCCCCTAATCCCCCCGATAATAATAATGCGGCCCCTACTAACCAAAACCCTGATCGCCCGCCCAAACAAGCTAAAAACCCCAATTTGCGAACCAACCATCCTTGTTCTATTTACGGGGTCTATGGCCACTACACACATACTTGCCCACACTTGGAGCGAGATTGGCAACTTTGGGTTGATGATGCCCACCGCCAAGGGCATGCGGCTCCTCAAGCACCACCCAACCCCCCACAACCTCAACAGCCACCTTTGGTGCTGCAAAACCCCTTACAAAACCAAGGCGTAGTGAACACTCAACCGTTGGCTCCCCCTCAAGCCAACGCACCAACCCAACAAAAAATCACTTACCCTGCTCCTGATCAACCCATGTTTGACTCAGGTACCCACCACTTGTTGATGATGTCCTCCGATGAGGTCAACCTCCAGACCCGGTGGAACCAATATGGCTCCACCTCTAAAGCCCCTCCCGCTGATAAACCCACTAATGCTCATCCCACTGATCAGGCGTTACGTATACCTCCACCGCCACTAGATGGCACTCCCAAAGCACCTCGTTTCCCGCTTCGCCGTATCAACAATAACCCCAATGCGCGGGATGCGTCAAACTACAACATTGTCGATGACTTAGCCCAATCTCTCGCAGCCATGTCTGTGTTAGAAGTCTTAAAAAACTGCCCTTCACAGCGCAAGACTTTACTCTCAGCCATTGGGGCTATCGACCCAAATGATTAGAATTTAATGGCATTTGATTTGGACCAATACGAACCCCGCATGCCTTCCACTTTAGCGTTCCATGTTTCTGTTTCCGTTCGGAATTTTGTCATCCATCGATGCATTATTGATGAAGGTGCCTCTACATGTGTCATGTCCACCTTCATCTGGCAGAAATTGGGATCCCCTCCTCTCCAGCAGTCCACTACTGCGTTGCGAGCCTACGACGGTCGTTCAGCTCAACCACAAGTCCTATTAACTAACGTCCCCATCCAGCTGGCTGGAAAAACCGTCCTCATCGACATCGAGGTTATTAATGCACAGCTTGATTATAACCTTTTACTTGGCCGCAGCTACATGTATGCCATGCGGGCGGTTGCTTCTTCCGTTTTTCATACCATGGTTTCCCCCCATGAGGGACGCGTGGTCAAGGTCGACCAACTCACCTACTATGATCCCAATGCCCCCTCAGCACCCGAAAATGTTCTCCCCATGGTTGAACAACCTGTTTCGGGTACCACCACCTCACTTGTTTCCTCTATGGGGCCCGGAGTTTACTCAGACGCGCCAATGACCTCGACCTTCCAATCTATTCCACCCCCGTCACCCGCCACCGACGTGTATGACCTATGTACCCTGTCCCATAGTACGCAAACTCCTACTCATCAACCGCCCTTGTTGCCTAAACCCCCTTTGGTACCTAGTCACATTGGTGTTACACCCATCCATACCATTCCTTTCCTCATCCCTCCCTCAGGAGTAGTTAGCGCCCCGGTCATGGCTACCCTCAGCCTCCCTGGGTTAACCTTAGGATTACCCATTTGGTATCTTTCGCCTCCCGTTCCCCCACCGACACCAGATGTCATCCTGCAACCGATGCAACCCATTGTCACTACTAGTCAACCACCTCCCGGTGTCGCTACCCCGTCGTCCTCCATGAACCCCCCCCCTCCTCTTACCAAACCAACTGGGGGCAGAGGCCCCCAACCTTACTCTGCTGTCCCACCTCCCAAGACAGTAAAAAACCCCACTGTGTTTCGTGCTCCTCCCAAATGCTCGCTGTGTAATGAGTTGGGCCATGCGACTCACCAATGTCCTCAGTTACCGGCAGTACAGGCACACATGCAAATGCTTGACGACGACCCCAATATACCGGTTGTCCAACTTGATTCAACCCCTAAGCCTCATGACAAATCCCTGCGCACTAACCACCCCTGTGCCATATGCGGTGTTTACGGGCATTACACCGTTCACTGTCCCGATCTCCCCGTGTACAGAGAAGCTCTCTATGAGATGAACAATCTGGATCTTGAGACAGCACCACCCACCATTGAGGAGATCCACCCCCGGGTCTCTTCCCCTTCCAGAGAGGATAATACCATTTATATTATCTCTTCCGCCACTACTCCCTCGTCAACCGATTTGACGACACAAACTTTCCGTACTGATTAGGAAATCCTCGAGGCTCTCACTGCCCCGGAGTATCCCTGGGATGACATGCACCATCGTTCCTATTTCCTCCTAGATGAATCCTCCTCTAACACTGCTACCCAATTTGCAGTTGAATCCAAAGACTTCCTAACCCCCAAGGCCCGGACGCCACCTGCTCCATTACACCCAGTCGTCACTATTGGTCCCTTTTGTAAGTGGGCCATCGAATTCATGGAGTGTAGACCCCCATCTACGAATGGCCATAAGTACATCATCGTCGCCGTCAATTACTTCACCAAATGGGCAGAAGCCATGCCCACATTCAACTGTACCGCTGACACTACTGCCCATTTATTTTTCAACCATGTTATCACTCGATTCGAGGTCCCTAAACAGTTGGTCTCAGAACATGGATCACACTTTGAAGATTCCATTTGGCGTGAGTTATCCACCCTCTCACCCTGCACTCTGAAAGCCTGTATGTCCAGCTCCCAGAAACTAATCAATCGGTTTAGCAGCAATGCTGCTGACCGCATCATGGGGACCTGGGAAAACTTCAGTAGTCCGAATAGCCCCAGCATCGATCACACCTGGCGGTCCTCTCGGACGACGCCCATGACCCCATCTGGTATCTCCCGCTCTCTCCACAGAACCTGCGACATCCTGTCAATCATGCAAAGTAGACTCATCATCCCCATGTCGAACAAATAGTCCTCCCCCACCCCCCCCCGAAAAACCCTAATAGCTCGGTCCAAAACCGCGGCTTTAGGGCTCCCTGCCGCGGTTTCCGAACGCGGCTGTCAGGCCTACAGTCGCAGTCCTTAACCGCGGCTGTCAGGCCTACAGTCGTGGTCCTTAACCGCGACTGTCAGGCCCACAGTCGTGGTCCCCAACCGCGTGTTCCCCTAAGGAACCCGCGGTTCGCGACTGTGGCTCCGAACCCCTAACCCGCGGTCCACCCCACGTGGACCGTACAAATAGTACCCTGGGACCCACTACCCACCCCCCGAACCCAATGACAAAGCAGGTATGAGTTTGACGGAATACCTGTCTCTCCCGGATTTGAAATCAGCCAGTCGGATCGTCCAGAAATGACACCTCAGCTCTGGTCCACTCTGATCACTAGTCAAAGTCAAATAGTACAAATGACACTTGTCATGGTGGGCCCACTTACTATTTATAGTCCGTTGACTTTTTTCTTGTTTTGGCCATTCTGAACCCATACGAAGTCTGTTTTCCGAACCGTTTCTACCATTGGAATCAGCACGACGAAACCGTCACGATGGTCACCTCGTTCCATTATTTTTGCTACGTCATTTTTTGCACATTTTTTCGACACCGCTAGTCGCCTCGGTTTGCGCACCACTTCAGCCATTCTCCGTTTTTTCACACTTTTTATATCGCCGGATTCATTTTTCCAAGCTCGTGATGATGCTTGAGATCATTTCTCGCTCTCACTTGGTACAATTTCAACATTGTGTCTCGACCCCTTGCTGCCTCGATTTGCGTGCCACATCGGCCGCCATCAGATTGTTCCACACTTTTTACATGAGCCCTCCACTCCTATCATACTGCAAATGTTTCGTTATTTTTCCACCATTCATTCACCTCGCAAGGAGGCCCACCAGTGTTCCCCCTCACCCTTGTTCCTGGTCATCATAAATGTTCCTTGATTGAACACTTCCTCCTTGCCTGGCCATTCATTCTATTCGGTATACTTTTATCCCTTACTTCAGAGTCTTCTTATTGCTTTCAGACTCCTTAAAATTGAAAGCAACCACGAGCATGAACTGTCCTGGGCTCGTAAAAACCACACGACAGTACCCTTACATTTCTTCAGAGTCTTCTTATTGCTTTCAGACTCCTTAAAATTGAAAGCAACCACGAGCATGAACTGTCATGGGCCCGTAAAAACCACACGACAATACCCTTACATTTCTTTCGAGTCTTCTTATTGCTTTCAGGCTCCTTAAAATTGAAAGCAACCACGAGCACGAACAGTCCTGGGCTCGTAAAATCCACACGACAGTACAATTTTATATACACACTTCTTCTCGTTCCCTAACCCATGAAGAAGTCCCCCGTGCCTCTTGGCGCTATGATCGATCCTCTCGGCAGCACCCCCAATTAGGTCGCCTTTGTTCAGAGTATTCTGCAGTCTCCTACCATTTTACCATAGCTTGAGTCTCCCTCAGCCCAGTCACCCTCCCAGATCCAATACAGCTATGATCCCCTTACCACCAGTCAGTTTCATATGCTGCCCGATCATCCTCGCCATCATACTCTGAACAAAGGAAGTTTGAGTCCACCCACTCTACTTTCCTGGTTAATCCCCCCAGTTTATCAATCTTGCCATCAATACTATCACATTTCGGTTTTTCACCTCGCGCTCCTGTCAAGGACACAGTATTGCCTTGATAGTTGCAGGTCTCCCTCTGTCAACGACAGCCCCTCTATTCCAGAGGATAGACCCAGAGGCCCCTGCGCCTTGGACCCATCACCATCTGTGGTGAGTGCCTACGGACCATTTTGGGAGGAGTCATCATTGCCTCTCCGCCTAGTTGTTTCTCACATGCTCGACTTCAGCACCTTGATCGCATCGTTGAGAATCGCGCAGGAATTATATCCCTTCCATTATTTGTCGAAGACCCCGGATTTCCCTCGACTCTAGCTCATTGGTGAGTCACTTCGGAACGCCCAGTTATATGTTCCCATGGATGTCCGGGCTGCGTTGGCGATTGTATTCAGAATCCACCCAGTTCCATGCTTCCTTGAGTACCCAGTTCAGTTCCAGTACAGTGTACCATTGCGAGTATGACCCTTGTCACTCTGGTCCAGCAGCTCATCAGTTCCTTTGGTACCACATTCAGTAGCACTGCTGTCATTCCAGTGCATCAGTTTTTCAGCTCAGACATGGTCAGCCCAGCAGTATGTCCCAGCCTAGCAGTATGGCATCCTACAGGTCCTTCTTTTCAGGCCTCACAGTTATTTTTATATCTCGATACAAGCATGGGAATGCCTGCCTCGTCCATATATTGAGCTTCTTCCTCATTCAGTATTTGAGGCCATGTATATGTCAGGTCCCCATATTTTGGACCCCATTGTTATTATGTTATCTCCTGATATGAGCATGGGAATGTCCGCCTCGTCCAAATGATCAGATGATTCCTCATCCATTATTGAGGTTATGTACTTTTAGTTCTTGCAGTTGGTTCGGGATCGTTGTTCCGAGCTTCAGTTTGTTTCTTCTCTTCTCCACACCCCAAGAAAACCATATATGACTTATGATGTCCATTGGCCATACGATGCGCTCCTGCCCTCGCACATCAGGGGGCAATCTGTTAACACCCAAAAAGTGTTCACTACCTCATCTACCCCACTACATGGCTCATTTGTCCTTTCTCCTACCATATTTCCCTTGAAAACCCTGAAAATACCACTAAAGAGCCTCCAAAAGGCCTAAAGAGCCTCCGAAAGGCCTAAAATGCCTCCAAAAGGCCATAAAACCATCAAAAAGCCTCCAAAAGGCTTAAAATACCTCCAAAAGGCCATAAAACCTCTTTTTTCCTCCAAAAATATCCAAAATTCCTCTAAAAAAGCAAAAATCCCCTAAAAAGGGAAGAAAAAATAAAATAATGAGGAAAAGGAGGAAAAAACCCTATACAGCTGCCCTAAACCATATGGTTTCCAAAACCATGGGACAGCACTCCACCACTGAAAAACTATAAATAAGTGATGGAGACCCCTTATTTCACATCCACAATCATAAGCACCCTTACTCTGCCAAAGTATCTCTTGAAACCCTAGCTCACCCTTGAGCTACTTTCACCTTGAGAACCCCTTTTGGCCCATTTCCACCATTGGAGAAAGAGAAGGAGCAAGTTGGATCTTGGAGAAACCCTCTTGGATCACTGCAAAGGGCTTCACCAACCTTCACATTGGAGGTAACATTAATACAAAAACCATTTTTTACGTCTTGTTTTTCTGTTTCATGCACATGTTTAGAGTAGTTTATATTTTTGTTTTAGCATTTTAGTTTACACTTATTGAACTGCTACTAAGGAGTCCCTTCTCCTTAGTAGGTGCTCATTCACACAAGCTAGGGGTAAAACCCTAGCCACAATTAATTTTTGGATGTTGTGGTGTAGCATTCATTTGCACACATTATGGTATGGTATTCATTTGTAGATGTTGTACTATGAAAATAATTTGTGGACGTTGTGGTATGGCATTCATTTGCATACGTTGTAGTATAGCATTCATCTATGGATGTTGTGGTCTAGAATTCATTTGCATACATTTTGGTATGGAATTCATTTGCAAACGATGTGGTCCTACATTCATTTGCATACGATCCAACATCTTTTGATGTTGTGGATGATTTCACATTAAGTTGTGATGTTGTGTTTATTGCAGGTGATGTGATGTGATGCTCATGATGATGTGATGAGATGTGATGCTCGTGATGATGCGACAAGATGTGATGCTCGTGATGATGCAATGATATGAGATGCTCATGATGATGCAAGGAGATGTGATGAGATGTGATGCTCATGAAGAAGCAAAAAGATGTGATGCTCCTGATGATGCGATGAGATGTGTTGCTCATAATGATGCAACGAGATGTGATGCTCATGATGATGAGATGAGATGTGTTTCTCATGATGATGCGATGATATATGATGTTCATGAAGATGCGGTGAGATGTGATATGATGCTTATGGTGATGAAACGAGATGTGATTCTTGTTATGATGTGTCAAGATACGATGCTCGTACAAATGTGTTCGTGATGTAATGATCGATATGTAATGCTCCATGATGGCGATATTCCACGGATAATGATAATGTTGATATGGTTGTGAAAAATTCCTATAACGTATAGACGTACCAATCAGTTGTACATATATATTTTTGTGTTATAGAATATCTTCCTTGTTAAGAGGGAGTGTTAAAGAAATGTAACTAGGAAAGATGTTATATTTTGTATTATTATTGTTAATAGCTATTTTGAAGATGTTGTTCCTCCGATCAGGGATGTCATTGATGCAATTAGTCATGTAAAATATTGAGATAAAACCTCTGTTGTAAGTCAAGGCAGTAGTACCCACAAAAGTATTATTAAAATGTATTTTTTAGTATCCCAATGCAAGTCAGCCCTAATTAGGAGGAGAAGTAGGCCGTGTTGGGTTACTAGGATTCTCCATTGATCTATATAAATATGGGAGGTGCCTCACTCATTTGGACACACACAGAACTCAAGTAGTTGCATTAGAGAGAGAAGATACAGTCCAACTGGAGGAGAGGAAGAAGTCTAATCTTGTTCTTTGGATCTTACATTGTACTTGGGTGAAGTCTATATAGAGGAGTATTTGATGGGTTTTCTTCCCCGCAATGGTTTCCCAAGATAAATATTTGTGTTCTATTTTGTTCTATTGTGATTTTTATTCTTTCAGTGACCCTTTGTTATATTTGAATAGAAAACTTAACATTGAGCAGGTCACTTTGGGCTCCTCAAAACATATGAGCGGGTGCAACATAACTTCTTTTGGAAGGGAATGAAAAGGGAAATTAAACAAATGGTGGATTAATTTGATACCTTCCAATGCCACAAGGGTGAAATGATACTCCTTTTGGGATTACTCGAACCCTTTCCCATCCCTACACGGATTTGGACAAATATTTCGATGGATTTCATTAAAGGTCTCCCTAAATCTGGAGGGAATATAGTGATCTTGGTTATGGTTGATGGCCTCTACAAATATAGTCATTTTTGTGCCCTCATACATCCATATGCTGCCTCCTCGATCTCACAAATTTTCACAAACCAAATCTTTTTTCTTCATGGAATCCCTTCTTCCATTGTCTCAAATCACGATGCACTTTCACAAGTCATTTTTGGACAAAACTATTTCATCGCACTGGAACCAAATTGAATATGAGTTTAAGGTATCACCCACAAACAGATGGCTAAACTGAAGTTATCAACAAATTTTTGGAAACTTATCTTGATTGCTTCACCTCTGAACAACTACATTAGTGGGAAAACTGGCTCCCTCTCATTGAATGGTGGTACAATACCTCCTACCACACTACATCTAAAATTACTCCATATGAAGAAATCTATGGTCAAGCACCGCTAGTTCTCATTCCATATACCCCCAGTAGTTCACCAATTCAGGAAGCTGACATGGTTCTCTGAAACCAAGATCATATTCTTCACATTTTGCAGGACACTCTTCACATGGTTAGAAACCAAATGAAACAACAAGCCAATCAGCACCATTCTGAGTGCACTTTTCAAGTCGGTGATATGGTTTTTCTTCATTTGCATCTTATAAGTAATCCTCCATGAAACTCAAAGGCATTCATAAGTTATCTCCAAATTTTTATGGGCCATATAAGGTTCTTTAGAAGATTAGGTCCATTGCTTATAAATTGGAACTTCCTCCTTCTTCTCGCATTCACTAAGTATTTCATGCCTCTTGTCTTAAGAAAGTTATCGCACCAACATCATAGCACAAATTGTTTTACCAAAACTAGATAGTGAAGGATCCATCATTTTGGATCTGGAGGACATCCACAATAAGTGCACTTGTCAGCTTTTCTCTCGATCCATCACATAGGTATTAATTCAGTGGCATGTCATGCAACCATAAGATGCTACATGGGAACCACTCCTTTAGATTCAACAACAATTTCCACATCTAAAGCTTTGATGACAAAGCTTTTCTAAGAGGGAGGGGATGTTAGGAACCCGTGTCAACCTTTCTCTTCACTTTGTTAGTATATTGTTATTGGATGCATATTCTTTGTAAGTCATCCCGTGAGTATATTATATTATACCACATTCATGGGGAGCAATAGTTGTTTAGATTAGACTTAGTATATAAGTACATGTTAATCCCAATGAAGGAATCCACAATTTATTTGTATTGAGCTTTCTCAAAGGAGGTTTCCCCCTCAAAGTGGCCCGTGATCAATAAATTCATTATGTTATGTTATTTATGTGTTCTTCGATAAGAGGGAGGAGACAGAAGAAGTGATTTAAGGGAGGCTTGAACATGGAAGCAAATGATAGTAGATTTATGGAGATTTAAATCCATTCGAGTGGAGCAAGAGAAAAGCTTTAAAATCCTATCCATCATTTTTTTTTAAATGGAGGCCCAACCAAACATGAGGATATCATCAACAAAAATCATGTGGGTTAGGGATATTTCCCTATACACCCCGACCCCTTTGAGATTCCCCAAAATTTTCTTGAGGGAAATATGTATGTTTAGAACCTTAGCTACGATGAGAAAAAGGAGGGAAGATAAGGGGAATCCATCTAGGAGGCCTCTTGATGGAAAGAAGAGGGGGTAATTTAAGTCATTAATGAGAACTACATAGGAGGATCCTTAGGTACAAAATTCGATCCAATTTATGAAATGAAAGGGAAACCCCACCTGGGTAAGGATTTACCAGATTCAGAACCAATTTTCCCTACCAAAGGATTTGGTGAGGTCAATTTTAAGCATGAAAGTAGGAATGGATGATTTCTTGATGGAGTGGAGCATTTCTTAGGTTATACCAATGTAACCATGAATTCTCCTTTGATCAAGGAAATCAAACTGATTGGGGGGAATATTGGCAAAAAGGAAAGTCTTGAACCTAGAGGTGATAACTTTGGATATGACTTTGCAAATGAAGTTGCAAAGGGGAATAGGGAAATAATGATCAAATTCAAATGGGTTATCTACCTTAGGAGTGTTAAAAATAAAATTCGAATTGAAAGTGGGGTGAATCATACCTAAAATGTGATACTCCTCAACATAAATGGTGATATCATCTACAATCAAGTCCCAAAATCCTAAGTAAAATTTTAAGGTCCAACCATTTGTACCGGGATATTTTCCATGTTGAAAGGAGAGAATATTTTTATGAACCTCATCATTAGTGACTACCTCCAAAATCAATTCTGATTGTGTAGGGTCTACCCATATGTTGAATAAATGTGCAGCTGCAAATATGTCCCTGAAATTATCCTTCTTTGGATCAATAAATAGGTTTGAGTAGCAGTATAGATGGAATTGAAGTATGTACGTTCCTCCCCATACTAATTGAGAACATTCCAAATGGTATTTGTTTCCCTTTTTCCCTTTTCTTTCCAATGGAAGAATGTCATGTTGTTGTCCCCTTCTGTTAGTCATAAGGCTTTGTACTTCATCCATTGTTTTACTTCTTACTATTCCAATAATCTTGTGATGAACCTCCTGAAAATAACAATGAGAATGCACGATATAGTAAATATCCCACATGGAGGGGTGAGGTTCAAAGATGGTTCTTTGAGCCTCACCTCCCAAACCATATCAAGAAAAGAACTCGGAACCAATAACCCAATAACTCAATAGAGTAAGATAAGTAGGATGCCAAAAATCCTTCCATGCTTTATTGAGAAGGGATAGATCCTTTTTATAACATTATTACAATGTGTCTTGGGGCAATACCATGGGTTGTGAAATACCATGGATGAGAGAGGTAAATGTGCCTTGAATCCATACCATGGAACAAAACCATGAGTTGTCAATTACCATGGATGAGAGAGGATGGCCTCTCTGTTTAATGCTTTGATGATGACTAAGAGCGTGTGGCCTCTCATTAAATGCTTTTATGACTCATACATCTGAATTTAGACCATATTCCCCCTGAAATTAGGATCATATACTAAGTATAATCTAGAAAAATATTACTCCCCATTAATGTGGGATAATGCAACATACTAACTGGACAACTTAACAACTATTACTCCCCATGAATGTGGGATAATACAACATATCAATGGGACGACTTACAAAGCATATGCATCTGACACAATATACTAACAAAATAAATAGGAGGGTTGACACGGGTTCTTAACAAATCTTTCTTTCTCCTTTTACAAATTACCAATTTCTAGGAGACCTTCCTCCCTCATGTCATTGCTATAGTGGGAGACAATGAGCGGTTCAATCTGACTTTCAAGATCATCCATTTTCTTTTCATCTTCAGAGAAGGCCTGCTTTACCCCATCTTTGGTAAGCCTTTTTTCCTAGAGATATTTGATTGAATACTTTTCATAGCTTCAAATATCCATTAAGATCAAAGCCGCTTCCATTTTAAACTACCAACTCATGGAAAAAATCATAGTTAAACGAATGAGGGTTGAATTTAAAGGGGGTAGGGGACTTTTCAAAAGGGAGAGAAAGTTCTAGGATTATTGGGAGGTGGTATAACATAGATTTCTTTAGGATGGTGGATTTATAAACATTGAGAAAGAGATGTAGAGTTTCTTTAATAAGGAAGTGGTCAAGGAGCTTGGTAATAAGATGAGACCCTAAGTGTTTTTTGGACCGAGTATGACCTCGTGAGTTTGGTATAACATACACAATGAGGGATTCGACAAAAAGGAGAGTAAGAACGTTTGTTAATAAATATTTCCTTTTATAGGATCCTAAGCATTTCGAAGGGTGGAGGGTGAAATATAGTTCTCCTCCCAATATGATATGTGGGAGGGAGAGAGGAAAAGAGGAAAAAAGGGTCTCCCAAAAGTCTTTTTGACCATGGGAGGGGGTATAGACACTCAACAATTTAACATTCTGATTTAAGGAATTATAAAATAAGTATAATATATGATGCAAAGATATTATCAAGGATAGGAACTTGAGAGAGGGATCCCATCCAATAGTCAGACCCCAAAAATGGCCTTTCAAGTTTGTATCAATGATAGACCAATCTCAGAAAAATTTGTGAAGTACTTTGTTCACAAAATCAACTCTACTTTCGCATGGGGCATAGAATAGATGGTGAATGGGTGTATTGTTAAGGAACTCCTTGGGTAAGTTCACTAGTTCAAAACTCCATGGGTACTAGCTTACAAAAAAAATCTACTATACTCATGGTTTCTAGTAAGTACAAAACATTAGGGTGGTAATTATAAACAAGACATTTCAGAGACCATTGTTTCGAGGCTATCCCTAAGGATCTTCAATTGAAGGAGAGGATGATAATTTCTTGACCTCCTTAGGGGATTCTTTGCCAAGGACCATGCGATTTTTTTTTCTACATGTTTGTACTTCTCTTTCCACCTCTATTTTTAATTGATCCATATTTGACCTTCAACCTCTAGTGGTGACATGAATTGATCCTTGAATAGTGGATAATCCTTTCGATTGACCCAAGGGAATATTTTTTTGCGAGTAGGTTAAATTCCTCTTTGAGAAAGAAGGCCCTGAGTATGAACTATTAGTTTTTTCCCCACTTGAGCTATCGACAAGTGGGTCTGCTTCTCGTTTGAGTCCTTTCCTTGTATATTCACTAAGAGGAATTTTCAATGAATGGGGAATGAACCTAGGACTGGAGAAGGGTTTGAGGGTCCCTCCTCATATCAAATATATATCACATGTTTTCCTTTTACCTTGTCCAAATCATGAGAGTCTAGAGAGGAGCATTGAAATCTCTAGAGGAAAGAATGTTAGCTTCTAGGATCTTGATTTTCTCTATCAGAAGGGTTGTAACCTCTTTCAATTCCTCATGTAATTTCACATGATCTACCTACATTGTTGCCTAGTTTGTATGTGAATACTCCCCTACCCTTTTCCTTTTCTGGATGTTGGACAAAGAGTTAGCCCTAACTTCATAGGGGCTCATCACTAGGTGGGTACCCCCTACTTTTTATACTTGTTGTAAGGAAACTTATTTTTAGGTGGCCATGGGATCCACATTGGGTACATCTGAATGGCATGTTCTTATATGTTTAGAACTTGCATATAGTGTTGGTCATGAACTTCTAGAATTATTACTTATAGCAAAACCAATGTGATGTTCATCTCAACAAAATGGATGCAATAGTCATATTTGACTTCAATTTTGTTTCTAGAGCAATCTTTAAGCATGCCTAGGCTATCTCCTATTTCCTTGAAGATCTTATTATTTCAAAATTCAATGAGTAAAGAAGGAAGCTTAACCCCAAAATTGCTAATGTGTTAATTATCTCTCGAATGGGATTGAACCCTACCTACCACTAGAAGAGGGTGAGTACCGAGTTGCCCCAGAGCCAAGGGCCTCCATTGTGTTTTTTAATCTATCCTTAGGAGGATATAAAACAAAAGTGATTTAGCCTCTAGCACCAACATGAGTCAATGGAATGTATCCCAAAATTGTTCCCATGTTATCCTAACCTAGTTTGTTAGATTGATATTCGTAAATCTCTGAGCATGATATCTTCATATTAATTCATTTTCAATGTACAATATTGCTTTATCCTTGATTTGTAGTGGATCCACAACTTCCTTCATTGCACGGATTTCTTAATGCCCTCATGATTTATAGTATTATACTATTTCCTAGCATATTAATAATTTATCTATCTAAGCATGACTATAATACTACTGATATTAGTCATAATCGTAACAACGCTTCTTAACATAATAATAATTTATCTATCCTATCAACCATGGCTATAACTATGATAATAATTTTAGTGATATTAAATATAATAATAATATTAGTCATTATTATAGTAAAAAAAATCGATATCGAAGTTGGAGACTCAATTCTCTAAGTCTTCACAACTGAAAACCTATAAGGCCCCTTGGAATAGATCCTTCAGAATTATTCCCCTAACTGAAAATTACTAAACAAATAAATAAAGTATTATTATGAATAGCATCACTCTAATCTGCTACGACATGGCTGGGTACATGATTTTTCTACCCTGACATCATTTAGAGTCAGGAAATTCGACGCTTAAATAAAATATCACCTGGCATTATTTAGACTCAGGAAATTCGACGCTTAAATAAAAGATCACCTGACATCATTTAGAGTCAGGAAATTCGACGCTTATGACAAGGCCGTAGAAATTATTTTATTATTATTATTATTATAATATTTTCTAAATGTTTAACTATAGATAGGTTGCTTTAAAGAAATCATTCTCTTATTATTTTATGTTTTTTTAAATCAATATTAAATTTATAGAAATTATTTTCTTATTATTATTATAATAATATTTTCTAAATGTTTAACTATAGATAGGTTGCTTTGTCTGGACCAATATATGGCTATAATCTTAAAAGTAATTTTTGATTTGTGTGTCAATAACAAGGTTTGCCATTTAGATGATGATAATGATTAACCTTCATGGACATCAACTTTGGTTTATCAGACCTTAAAAGGATAATACTTGGTTTGCTTTAAAATCGTGTTCCTGTGCTCAAAAAGCTTGTCAAAAGATTTCCAATGTCACTATATTTTTGGCAAGTTAGAAGGTTATAAAGGTTTGTATTGTAACAAATACTATGAAACTCGGATCTAAGTAAGGCACTTTAAGAGAAAGTGATTTTCATCATCAAGGTTCATAGACTCACAAACATGGAAAACCCTTTCCACCCATGGAGTTTTAAACCAAAGCCCTCATTGGCTATGGAGTTCATGAGAGTTAGTTCTAATTTTGGCTATATTAATTTTCTTCAATGAGCTAGAAATTTTACCAAGCCATGGGATCTTTACACCAACAAAGTTTGAGGCTTAGTTGATTTTGACTTGAGTTTAAAGCAATTTTAGAAAATGATTACGGTGCTCTATATGTGAAAAAAAACCACTTTAATGAAGAAAAAAAATATTATATACTATTATAATATTTTTCAAATAAAATTTATTTGACTTCTCTCAAATCACTATGCATTAGCTTACCTTAATTTTTGTAGAGCCTCACGGAAGAAGACATGATATTGATTTCAGAGCCCAAACATTCATTTCAACCGAAATTGAACTATTCCGCCAATAAAAGCATTGGCCCAAATCCGTTTTGTTTAGGGTTTCAACGCATCTCTTGCAAGGCATAGCCACTCGCAGATATTTGCCGTAGGGACTGGGATTTAAAATTGTAAGAGAAATTCTATAATTGGAAATAGCTTGTGAACAATATTTTTTTGGTTTTACTTTCGTGCATTGAATATGAGAGCCAGCAAATCATTGCAGCCTAGTGGTCATGAAGAAATGCCCATTATTTAAATTTGTATGATAGTTTTTTTTAAACGTTTCCAGTTCTTAAACTGTTCTTAGTTTAAGCAAAGTATTATGGATCCATGTTCCTAGTTCTTAAACTATTCTTAGTTTAAGGATGGTATTATGTATCCATGTATGGATGAGGAGTATTCATTTTTATTGAATTCTTATGGATAGGAGTATTTATTTTCATTTTCATTTTGAACAATTCTTAGTTTCTAGTTTAAGGATAGTTTAATTTATGTTATCCAATTGTTATTTTGTTTATATATGATATATTTTTTCACTTGGAAATATGTCGTAAGAGGCTTTTTTAGGCATATGTAAATATGTATATTTTTATGACATATTCTAAGATGGTTTACTTGTGGATCTTTTCTTGAGCCACTGCTTACATATTAAAAGTAGGCATATGTCAGTGTCTTATTACATCTCTCAATTAACTCCTAACAAACTAATCTTTCAAAGATCTATTACATTATTCAAAATAATATAGGTCTTCTATGTGGCTTAGGGCTTAAGATGAATTCTTCACTGATGTAGTTTATATTTCATCTTGCCAAATTTTTCTATAGTCTTCCATTGGTCTCCAAATGGTAGCTCCAGACTTGCCATCTCTTTTTCTAGTACTCTCAATTCTACATGGTCCACATAAGATATAGGTGGCAACAGAGCGCGAATTGTTCTGAACATGTTCACCAGCTCAAAGTCCACTGTCAGCTTGTCAATTATGACTTTCCCTTACAAAGACCGATTCATGTCCTCAAATTTTCTCTGATCCAATCTGGATTTAACTAGCAATGCCTAATACTCAGCTTGGGAAATAAGTCTACCATCTTTTTCTTCAAATACCTCCTCCAGTTTCTGAAATTCTAAGGCAAGTGTCTCGATTTCACCTCTGCTATCGATTTCCAAATAATAATATGCAGGTGAAAATGTGGCCTACCTGGTTGATTGACGGCTGGAAAGGTAATTGTCCAACTTGGCTTCATCCACGCAAAGATGCTTTCTTCTTCCAATGCACAAAAAGACAAATAACCTCCAAACATATACCTCCTTTCTTTTATAATATTCCTGGAATGGTGGTTTCAGAATTAGGAGGAGTGGTTTTCTCTTACCATTTTTGTCCCAACGAAACAATCCTCTACCCGCCACATGGAAGGTGGTATAAATTTTGTTGGGGAAATATTCTTTAATCTCCGTGCATGTTATGGGAGCAGAGCTCCTCTTAGCCATAGATCTAATCAACCTCTTATTTTGGACCGTTGATCTTAGATCCTTTTTAACTTTACCTTCCTTTTTAACTTTACCTTTTATATTCTGTTGTGCAATAACATGCTCTTCTGTCGTGCATCTTCCTTTAACAGATGGTCTATCTGTTGTTGATTTACTTGATCCTCCATCACGAGTCGTTGATTATATCATCCTTTTAACCTTTACCTTTACTTTCTGCTACTTGTCGATCCTTCATTTTAGTGTGCAGTCTCCTCCAACAGATCACTTATTAGCCATGGATTTTCCTCACCTTTCATTCTCACCGTCGAATAAAACCAAACTTCAATATTTCTATCTATCCTCAATTTGTTTTCGACCACACAAGTTCTCCCAATAGACTCCACATCCGTCGTTGATCATGTTCATTTATTTCCTCGACCATAGGTGTAGTTTGTCTGTTAAAAATTTTCGTCAATCACCCCTTTTAACTTTTGTCTTACAAATTTCATTAGCGGATCTTTTGCTCACCGTTGATCTTTCTGCCATGAAGATTTTGACCGTCAAATTTTTTAGCATTTACCACAAACACATTTTTTCATTGCTTTAGCCACCCTTTGGATTTTATCCCATGGTTTCATGAGAAAAGATGAAATCATGGCCTCTTTCTACTTTCATTCTACCATCCATGGTCACGTTAGCAAGGTGTCCAAAATTTTAAACTCCTTATTAGGATTTAGCTCCTTCTTCTCACTTCCAAAATAAAATAGTGCTAACAACCGGCTCCAACTAGGGATGCTATCCTCCCTATGAGGTAGCAAAGAACCCACAGACCAGTGCCAATACCATTCTCTGTACAAATTTTCCTTCAAAAACTAACAACTGTAATCTCTCTCTTTTTCTTTTTTGTGAATAAATCAAAGAAAATGACAAACCTTAAGATCTTAAGGCCTTCTCTCTATGCTTCAAATCCTTCAACCTACCATCTGTACTCATTTTCCAATTAAATAAATATATACAACTAATAAACATAGTTCCTTCCTCTTCATGACAAATAATGTTTCAAAAATATTCCATTAAAAGAGCCTCCTTTAAGTTGAACCCCGTTTTGATTTTGCAAAATAAAAGAATTGTCTCCTCTAGATGCATCAATGATATATGGACCTTGCCATAAATGATCAAACTTACCATGTTTATCTTCTTTTCTTGCATCCCACTATAAACCCATATCATTAACTTGAAAATGCTCTTCTTTAACCCTCTTGTCAAAAGTATTCTTCATTTTTTCCTAGTGTATCTACACTCGGTCATTATATTTTTCTCTTACTTCATTCAACTCAATTATGTGATTTATCCTCCTTTGCATATGATTAGGTTCTTCATCATGTTCATGTAGCAGCTTCATTACAGGAAAACCTAAAGATACTGGAAATACCACCTCTGCTCCATATACCAACTGAAAAGGTGACATACCAATAGCCCTCTTAGTACTTATTATGCCTTCTTGTAAATCATACTTAAGTTTGGTGTGCCATGCTCTCGTGTTCTCCTCCAATATCTTCTTTATTATTCTTACCAAACTTTTATTTGATTATTTAGCAAGCCCATTCCCCTAAGGATAGGATGAAGTTGAATTATTCAAGTTGATGTGGTACTTGTGGAAAAAATTGATCATTTTCTTAGACTTGAAATCCTGTGCATTGTCAGTTACAAGTCTTCTGGGACATCCAAACCTTGACAAAATATTATTTTTTAGGAAATCCATAATAACAACATATGTAGCCCTTCTAGTAGGTATGGCTTCAATCCATTTAGTAAAATAATTAGTAGTAGTCAATATCCACTTATGTTGACCAAAAGAATTTGGGTTAATCTCTCCAATGAAATCCAAGCCCCACTGTTGAAATGGTGCTTCTATTGAAATTGTATTAAGAGGTAAAGGCATTAGCTTTCTCTTACCATAAAAAATTTGACACCCATGGAAAGCTGTAACCTCTTTGTAAATATCAGAAAACATTATGGGCCAATAGAAACCTACTCTCAAGAATTTATTAGTGGTTGCCTTCCATGAATGATGTCCTCCACATACCCCTTGATGAAATTCCTTCATAATCTACTAAGCTTCATTTTCCAGTAAACAATTTAGTACAATACCCCATGGGTCCTTCCAATACAAGTACTGGTTCATAATGCAATATTTAGATGCTTTTAGTTTCACAAACTTGGCTCTGGTTGTACTTAATTCTGGAGGTTCCTGTAAGTTCTGCAAAGCATAGACAATGCCATTGTACCAAGGAGACAAAGTGAAGTCTTTGATTACTTGTAATTTTGAATCCAACTCATTTGAAACATTAGGTAAGAAATTCAATTGCATAGATTCACAGTTAGAACTAGTTATCAACTTAACCAATCCCTGTCCTTTTACCAATTTGGTAGGTTTGATTTCCAAATCATACTCCAACAAGACTGCAATCCATTTTGCTATTTCCCCTTCTAGATCAGGCTGAGTGAGGACATTTTTTACCACATTACTAGGAAAATAAGTAATGATATGAGAATGCAGAATACAAACTCTAAAATATTTCAGAGATTTAATCAATGCATAATCATATTTCTCCATTATGTCATATTTGAGTTCTGCATCCCTTGATATCTTGCTAAAGAAAGCAATATGTTGATCCACACTCTGTTGATTTTTTTGTAACAATAGTCCAGCTATTGTGTGCTCATAAGAAAAAGTGAAAACAAACTCTTTAGAAAAAATCGGGCTGATTAGAATAGGTGCTTCTGTTATTTCCTTCTTGATGTCATTAAAATATTTTTTAGCTTCAATAGTCATTTGATTTCACAATCTCTTCTCAGCACATTGGTTTCATTCCTTAGGATCTCAGTAAAGCTTAGGATGAACCTTCTCAAAAAATTAACTTGACCAATCAATGATTGAATATCCATATTATTTATTGGTATTTCTACCTTCAAAATGGATTTTACTCTTTCTAGATCAATCTAAATCCTATCCTTCGAAATAATATTACCCAAATTTTTTCCTTCTTTCATGGCAAAGTTTGTTTTTCTAGGATTCAAGGAAATACCATGCCTCCTGCATTTCAAAAATACATTTTCTAAGTGCTTAAGGAGATCTATGTCATATTTGAAGTAGACTGTAATATCATCCATGTATACCACAACAAATTTATTCTTCTCTTCAACAAATGCAATGCCCATTTCCCTTTGGAAAGTTGATCCTGCATTCATTAGTCCAAATGGCATCTTGGCATACATAAAGGTTCCCCATGTTTTTTCCTGACCTTCAGGATGAACCTTTATTTGATTATACCTAGAAAATTCATCCATTATAGAAATCCTCTATCCACCAACAACTTTCTCCAGTATATGATCCATCTTTGGTAATGGATAATTATCTTTTAAAGAAACCTTGTTAAGATTTATGAAGTCCACACACAGTCTAATTTCCCCATTCTTCTTTCTAACATGCACCAAATTAGCCACCCAATTGGATAACCTGTGTGTTACAATGATATTAGCATTGAATAACTTTCTTATATCTTTCTCAATCAAAGGTAGTAACATTGGGTTTACTCTTCTGAGCTTCTGCCTAAAAGGTTTTTCTCCTGGTTTTATTGGAATGATGTGTTGTATAATGGATGTGTCATATTATTTCGGGTCCTCATAGCTCCAAGAAAAAACATCAGTGAAATTCCTAATCAAATCAATGTATCTTTTCTTCTCTTCTGTAGGAAGGTTTTTTGAAACCTTCACTATTTTAGGGAAATCCTTTGTACCAATATTTTGATCTTGAATATCATCTTCATTAGGCTGCACTTTAGTATTTTTGGCTATATAATTATGATCAAACAAATTCTCTAGAGGTATAAGGCCTTTTGGAATATTATTACTCTTCAACTTAATAATATCCTTACCTCCAATCATGTTTTTCAATTTTTTCTATTTGTTGCTGCCTTTTCACACACTTGGATCACGTGGTAGAAATCTTCAAGCCATTCAGTGTGTCCTTGGGGGCAAGTCTCGAGTCAAGGTTGTCACCTTGTTCTTGACTCCTCCGTTTAGGCTCAACTCCTAACGAAGCCAAGGGGGGTAGACCCTATTAAGTTACTAAGGATGATTACTTAGTGTGGTGATGTTAAACCGAATCAGTTACTTAGGAGTTCAAATATTTTAACTATAGACAATTGAAGATGACAAGATACCAAAATAACACACGAAAGAACAAAGTTGATAAACAATATATATATGAAGCAAAAATGACCAGTGCCTTAATAATGGAGTCAAATCAAAGAGATCAGTGTGCTTGCATGTGTTTGGAGTGAATGTTTTGCGATTGCATCTTGGTATGTTTTAAGTTAAAATTGAAGTATGAATTGATTAAATAAGGCTAAGGGGGGACTCCAGATATACCCGAGAGTACTTGGAGTATGTCCAAAACAAAACCTTTACGGCTACCCGCAAGGAATATGTGGGCTGAAATGGAGTCTCTGGGGCTATTTTTCATAACACACCCGTTAGGGTGTGAAAGAGATCGGTGCCCCGAGGTCACTTTTCAGTAAGTTTCCTTTGGGTATTTTTCCACCGTAGAGGTTCGATCGAGGTGTTGGATTTTCACCTGATGGTTTGTCAATTGGGGAGAGTGAGTCCTAATTATGCTAGTCACCCAAGTGCTTTTGATACAGCTTGACTGATCGGATGAACCACAGCCAAGTGCAGAGCATACACACTAGAGTCTTGTAAATTTTAATAAGTTTTAACTAAGTGTTCTTGTTTAAAAGAAAAAAGCCTCCAAGAACCTCTTTCGATCCAAGTGGATCTCAATCAGGGAATCAAGGAGGGGTTAATTTTAAATTTCTTATAAACAAAATATGAAAAATAAAACAACTACACAAATCTGGTTTTCTGATTAATCCTACCACGAATCTCTTTCCCCTTGCGGGTCACTCGGGAAATCGTGGGGTAAGTATTATGATTACTTTGAAATGTAAGATATGGAATATGGAATTAACAACAAGATCAAGTATACTACCCTGCAAGTTATATCAATTCTAGTGGAAAATAAATAAGCAAAAAAAAAGACGAAAAATGGCACCGACGCGAATCCCCCCAGGGGGGATGGGGAATGGGCTCGAAAGAGCCTATTCAAAGGATGATTTTATTACAGAGGTTACAATATCAAAGCACTGATAAAATAGAGCTTTCTTGGTCCTTATACTGGCTGAAACCAAGATATTACAGTTTATACAAAAAATTTACAAATTATGTGACAAAAGAGAGACCCCTGGGGGGATTTGAGCGCTCCAAAAACCACTTTGGACAGCAGCTTCCTTTCTTCTTTGTCAGACCTGATAAATGACAGAGAGTGAGTTAGAATAAAAAATGCCCAAAAGCACTTTAAGAGTACCTTTGGGTCAGCCTACTTTATCTCAAAAAGGTAATGAAATTAAACTAGCTAAATCGACGAAAAACGAACCAAGGAAAGCAAGCTTTCCTTGGGATCTTGGCCTGCTATTTGTGCAGCCAATTAAAAGCACTGATATTGCAGAATATTGAAATTTATTGTTTAGCAAATGAAACTACCTTAACAGCAAGCTATGAATTTTCACTAAATTACTTGCGAAACTAAGGTACTTTTAGCTAGATCCCTTGAAATTGAACTTTATGTGAGAAACAGAACTAAGATCTAGAATAAAGGAGGGATCTTACTAATCATATATATGTGTGTTTTTCATGATGAGATAGATCAGATTAATAAGAAGCCTTTAAAGTAACCAGTTTGAGGAAATCTTAATAATTTTTAAAGGAGAGAAAGGGGAAGAAAGGTGCTTGTTGTTGAAGCAGATCTGCTTAGGGAACTTGGTAGAGAAGCACCGAGGGGCATGATCTTAGCAATATCTGCTGGAAATCAATGGAATCAAACCTGAACCATATATCTTCCAGCCATGGCAAACCTGTAAGCTACAACACAACTCCTGCAGACAGAACTATTAGATCTGAAGATACATATGAGAGAGGGATGATACAGTATGCAAATAACCTTATTTAACATACAGGTATTAACTCATTCAAACATATGCAGCAAATAGGAAGTAAGTAAGCTTACTTACAATGATCTATCCTTATGATTTCAGAAACCATTCAGGAAAACAATAATTAAGTGCAAAAAATTGGAAAAATAGCAGTTTCACCTCGAATGCAACAAGACAATGGCAATACACACATGCAAGATACTCCACAATTGAGCCTCCAAAGCTTCTCTTTATTTCAACAAATGAAAATCAGTACACAGTTACAATGGCAAGCCCTTCAGTCCAGCTCTAACTAGCTTGGAAGAGGGAGCCTCAAGCAGGATTTATACAATTTACAGGCCATCTAGCCCAGGGGGGGCGCAATTCCTCATGGAATCAAGTGAAATCAACTGATGGAGAGTTCATCAATGCACAAATGAAGTTGGACTGAGCCTACTTGTCAACCGAGGGCCTGATCTAGTTGACACATCAACCCATACACTAACACATTGGCCCATAGAGCATCCAAGAGAGCCAAAACGTGTTGAGGAGAGAGAGAGGGCGCAATTCCCCATGAAGACCACTGTAGATCAGTTCTGGATCTGATTTGATCCCCTCCTTTGGTCAAGGATTTGTCAGATCCAGTCAATCTGCTCGAGATCTGATTGATTTCAGTCAAATCGGTTGAGAATCCATTGATTTATTGATTTTGGATTTGCTCCATTATTCATCAATTTATTAATTAAAATAATCAATAATTGATTTTTGGGGCTTTCTGACCTGAGTGATGGAAGATCACACAAAACTTAGGAAAGAGTGGGTCCATGGGTTTACGTGGTTCTCTTAGCTTGAAAATGAGCACCTACATGACTGAAACCGATAATTTGGCCCACTTTTATTACAGACTCAATTTTTCCAATTAAACTATTAAAAAATAGCCTAAGTTTTGGAAAAATTAAAATTTTAATAAAAAACACTGAAAAAACTAAAAAAATGAAAAATTGAAAAACACCTAGGGGGACTTAGACATGTTCATATGACTCAAAAAAGATGTCTAGCATGCTTACACATTGACACATAGACTCTAATAACCTCAATAGGCCTAAATTCCAAGCCGACCACCCCAACTTTGGAGGTATGGAGTGAAAAACTCAGAAATTATCAGTTGTTTATTCAACAACCAATAATAACCAAGGGAAAAAACACCTTGGGCTGATCGGATTGACAAATGAAGTCTAAGAGACCGAGTCTTTTACAGACACTATCATGCTAGAACATTTATGACAATTGCCCGATGGGGTATGAACATGTGATATGATAAAACAAGCACTTCCCAGAAGTACTTCCAAAAGGTTCTCTGAAGTCCGAACAAGTTAACCCTGTCCGGTTCACCAGGCTCACTTGATAGAAAACCATAAGTACAAATTAGGTGGTAACATTCTGGCTCCAACTGTGGGACGTGTGCTCGCTTTGGTATTTTGAGGCAGGGAGAGGATACGAGAACATCAGAATCTCTAGTTTTGTAGACCCTGTAAAAACATCTCAACTTGACAAGAAAAACCTCAATAGCACAAGTTTTATAAAAAACCAAATGAACCATTAAGCTGATTTATTTAAACAAAATAAATGTAACTAACTAAAAGAAGAAAAGTTTTATTATAGCTAAGTAGAAATGCAGAAAGTAAATGCTCTCTTTCAAGGAGCTTATTTTCCTACTCTAAGCATGATATAAAAAGGGTTAAGTGTAATCAGAAATCCAATGTGACCACCTAAGAATTTTATTAACATAAAAAAAAATTTCCTTGTCTTTGGTTACCAGCCAAAGTAAGGATACTTTATTCAGAAAATGCAAACCTGCATGATGATCCGGAAGGGACGAGATGGATGGGAAATCATAGGCATGAATAATGTCTCCAAACTTCCTCTCCAACTGGTAAGTGCTTGCACAAGCTGCTTCTATCCATGACTGGACAGGGTTGATATACAAATTGGAATGATGAGGTAGATTGACTACACCATCATACTGATCATCAAGGCTTACCAGATGATAATTCACTGTATAAACCCCAAGTGGCTCCAAGTCATGAGGAAACTCTATATGTGAAGATGATAGTTGAGACTGATATTCTAATAACTGCATCACATCTATCTTTTCACAACACTGCTTCTCCATGTCTTCATTATTTATACCTTTGTGCGGCTCTGCATGATATGACTCTGAATGATCATATGGATAAAATGCATGTTCCTTTTTCATATCAAAGTTTCCCAAGGCCACATGGTCCATGCTCTCTCCTTTAAATATGCCATAGATAGAAAAATCGACCAAACCATCAAAAGTTTCTGGTTCATTATTTTCTACTTTATTCATGTCACAGACTGGATTTTCCATGAATGTCCAGGACTCCTCATCAACATCTTTGTCGAGGATAAGGGAGTCTTCGTCACTTGTATCATGCTCCAAGCTATACTTGTCCTCATTTTCATACTCATCTTCTTTAGAGAGAAGGTCACAAGGTAGTAAACCTTCAGGACTATCATCATTATATGGAGAATACATAGGACTTCCATCATGTATATTACAGTTTTCATCATAAGTTTCACTATAAGATTCTGCAATGGTTTCATCCTCAGGATTGTACTGTTTAGACGGTGATTGCTTTTCGAAACTGTAATCCGTGGCCTGCTGCCAATGCTGGTTTGATAGAGGATAGGTTCGGCCTACCATGTACACATGATCAGACTCACCTGATGTTGTTTCCTGATTACTGACCTCTGCCATCCCATGTTCTATAATTTGGTTTGCTATGTAGTAAGTACTTTCTGGGTGGAATTGCTCACAAGGTCTACACCATGGAATTACTTCTTCTACCAGGTTAGTTGAGTCTAACTAGTTTGGAATCCTAGGATTTTGCTGAGGATACTTCCTTTGATACACTTCACTTTGTTTTGGCTGAAAATTCTTAGGTCCATTATTTCTCTCCAGTGTGACTATTCTGTTTTGGATTTTATTCATTTGCATAGATTGGTCTGCCCTGAATTAGTTCTGAGTAGTCATCACCTCTTCCAACATGCTAGCTATCTTTTCCATGGGGTCTTTAGAGGTTGCCTTTTCCTCTAACTCAATGGCCTTTCCCTTTTCTTTGTTGTACGAAGTGTTTCCCCTAGTGTAACCTGGAATGTTGGACTTGCCCGAAGATTGCATATTCCTTTCTATTTTCTCGACCAGATCTTGAGCAGTTTTTAGATCGACCGGCTCTTTATCCCTTAATTGGTATCTCAAATCACCAGTGAAAGATTCGATGTAGGATATCAAGATGGAGGCATCTCTTGGATTGATGTCTCTAGGGAGATCCACAACCACACGCCCGAACTTAGTATTAAATTCATCTATGGTTTCATTCTCCATCTTCTTTATATTGTGCAGGGCAGCAAGCAAATGTCTTGGTTCTTTCTTTTCCCCCCACTTCTTCTTAAAGTCTGCTAGGAACTCATTAAGGGTTTTATATGAATCATCATCTAGGTTGTAGTTCCATTCTTCAGCATCATCTTCCAAGGATAAAGCAAAGAGCGTCATCTTGACATCATCATGGTCAGGGGCAGCATCATTGCAATAACTAGATAGGTACTTTTCAAACTTTCGAAGGTGAGACTTGGCAAAGATGGCATTATTGCCCTCGAACTTGGGGAGCTTCTTGATCGCATAATTCGGAATATTATGAGCAGCACCTGCTATCTAAGAAAAGTCAAGGGGTTTGTAAAATTCCATCATTTCTTGATATTAGTGAACATGACTCTCTACAAATATGTGATGGATATCTGAG